>JAJLTP010000001.1:0-314549 GCA_030568275.1 Lipomyces orientalis
TACGGCTGTCTTCCCATTGTCTTCCCGTTGGACCACTTCTTCACTATGTGGTGTACGACGTTGCCCTTCTGCTCCTGTCAAAATACTATTAGAAGTAATAAATGATCTAGTAGTTTGGCGCTTTCTCTTTTGGCGGTCTACATTGCCCTGCATTTGTGTGAGTTGATCAGTTAAAATCGCGGCCTGATATAGTGCTAATCCCGCGCACTTCTTTATCTGATCAATTGCAACATGCGTTCGACCTGGCGGGCTTACTCTGCCTAAATATTTTTTAATTTTCTCTGTTTGACGTTGGAGTTGAATTACGGTCTTCTTGATTTACATAGATATTGCCTCACTACGCTTATATTACACTAATAATTAAACACAATTGCACCATCAATCATACATTAATCAGCAAGGACATTACCATGTCAGGTGAACCGACAATCACCTGCGTTGACAGCCAAATATTAACAACCCCTAGTTCTGCAAATATTGACTCTGTCGTGTCACAAGTGCTTTGTGAACCACTCGAGTACCTAAACCTGTCAGTAGAATGCAAGCACACAAGCACCCAACGAACGCTTATCGAGCTGCACATACCTGGTTCTTTGCGTCTTCCATAGCCTTGGCCACATCTTCCTTCTCTGTATTGCCTCTTACAGCAAAACCGTGAATCATGCCCTCATATATTTTGATGTCTAGCTCGACTCCCTGCTCACGATACAATTCCTCCAACTTCTTCATGAATGCCACCGTTGTAAGGTCATCATTTGTACCAGCGCCAACACTGACAGGCACAATAGTATTCTGAATATCCGAGGGAATACTCATCAGACTAGGGTGCATTGCAGCCACCGCATTAACCGTTCCCTTCTTCACTTTGTCGGTACCCATGGTCAGCGAGAAACGTCCGCCCCAGCAAAATCCCACTGTGAAGATAGGCGTGTCTGGCTCGGAAGCTTTTAAGTCCTCCAGAAACTTTGCAATAAGTTTTACTGTGACTGAAGGTCGCGTCCGGAAGAGAAACCAAATGAGGCTAGGGTACGCAGTCAATTTCTGCGACAAACCACTGAGGAACGAAGGCGCCATCGTCTCATTTACGGGCGCCCAAGCATCAATTGTCGACAAGGGTATCGGTTGAACTAATTGTCGTTAGGTGCCGCACTCATTCAAATCTGTTAACCAATACTGACACGGAAAGAAGTCTGGAACGAGGACTTTAAATCCGCCCTCCTTTGCATACGCATCTGCAAGTAACCGTGCATTTGGTAGCTTCCAGCCAAAGATATCGGAGATATACACAATTGTCCCCTTTGCATGTTCCGGCACAGGCGCGATGTAGACAGACCGGCCGAACAGTTTTTCAGTGTCGGTGCCTAGCGGCTGCCCCTTATGAATCGTACCGCTAATACAGTCTTTGCAAGGAAGAACTGAAGCCATTTAATACACTAGCAGAGATCGGTCTGATTGTCAAGTCAGAATTAGTCGAGAAGGATATTTAAGCTGCTTATATGCTGCTAACTATCCCAAAGTGTGGGGATGCGAGCGTGTGTCTGAGATCATGACGCCATGTGTGATAAGCCCGAACGCGATAGGCTCGGACGTCATACACAGGGTTTGGGTATACCGCTCGGTTAAGGTCCAGGGATGTTCGTCTGCTGGCGTTGACGCAAAGAGCAGCTGTAACTTAGTAAAATCGCATTTCACAATAGTAATTTAACCTCGGGAATTATATTGATTGTTTATTTTAGTAATTTAGTTCTTGCGGTGCACGAGTGCGTGCAGTTGTTGGCCCCTTCAAATGCAGGCCGCTGGCTTCAATGCATTCGTCGACTGATATCCGTCGCCATGTCTGCGCTTTGAGTCTACATACCGATGTCCGATCATGCGCCAATTCCGCAGAGCTAGTCCACTCTGTTGTGCGCGCCACTGTTTGAAGGAGTTACCAAAGCGAGATCGTGCGTCGTCGCATAGCACACTGCCATCCGACTTACTTATCGGCACGTGGGCACGGGCAACAATGTACCTCCGTTCGAGCACGAAAGTTTTGAGACAAGGTTGGCTAAATATAGCCAACAGAAAGACAGAAGATGCCATTGGACTGGCCTATGAGTGCAAAAATGCGGCGGCGCGTCCGAGCGTGTGTTCTGGAAAGTTGACATGTTTCGACTATGGGCTGGCCAAGGGAGGGATTCTAACGAACAAGCGTTACTAGACATACTGCATCATGCGCGTATGGCAAGAAAAGGCAGAATCGGGATGAAAAGGGTGGGCAGGTTATTTCGATTAAATTGGAGTGTTTGAAGGCGCAGTAGCAGTCTGCTGTTTCAGACACTTCTGGACCAGATGAGTCTAGTGCCTATAACATGATACTGTTGTCAGCCGAGAAATGCTATTGTGCACATATCTGGGGACCGGTCGCTAATACCACTGTCCTTAATGCAGGATGACTGG
This sequence comes from Lipomyces orientalis, assembly GCA_030568275.1. Lineage (NCBI taxonomy): Eukaryota > Fungi > Ascomycota > Lipomycetes > Lipomycetales > Lipomycetaceae > Lipomyces > Lipomyces orientalis. The sequence goes on from JAJLTP010000001.1 coordinate 2,440, forward strand.
GGGCTGATGATCGAGTGTGGCATCGAAGGGGGTCTCAGACCTGCTGTGTTTGAGGAACCAACCCAAAGAAGTAGGCAAGCGGTATCAAGGTGACCGACGTTACTGCAAGCTAACTGGTTGGGCCGAACGGTACTATGGGAAGCAGTAGACAGTGTTGTGACCGGCGTCGACTAATTTCTTGAATAAGGGGCAGAAGCGAGGTACATGAAAGGGTTAACGGAGCAGCGCGGCTTTGTGACAACATATATATCCCAATGAAAGGACATTGGCCAAGGTCCGAGACAGCAGGTACGTTCGCCTTGGGATCGGAACGGAAAAATTTAAAACCGAAATAGACGTTCGCAAGTAAACCTATTGGCGCCTATGTGGGTCTCGGAAAACCGAGGGACATGTGAGTGGTACAAAATGGCACGGACGGGTGCCGGCTCAGTTGTTGGCTTCTGGAAGGAGTGAAAGAAGCCTGCCAGTATACCGGAACGGGAAGTTCTACTCTCTGGTCCTCGGCTTGTGCAATTTAGAACAGTCGACCAAACTCAGGCCAATATATCGTGCCCCTGAGCCATGTAACGGCCCCCCTTTTAATTTGAGACCCCACCTCTGTGGTATCGGCTCTTAGGGCTGCTTCGAGCCGATGCCTACAAGGAACTGCTACGGAATCGTTCCATCAGCGACAGAAAGAGCGTACAGGTCCTGTCTTCGTAGCTTTCTGATGCAGCCGGATGTGGAAAGCACGGCGGTCTCTACCGAGCTCTAGAAGGCTGGCCGATGTCGAACTTGTAAGCCGATGCGCAAAATGTTCGACGGAGACGGTCGACAGGGTGGCCGCGTAAAAAGTAGAACTCTATCCGTGTACGATCGACATTTACATCCGGCGTGTACCTGTGCGGCGAGAGCGGGCCCTGCGTTGTGCGACCTGCTGCTGAGGACCGGGAGCGCTCAGTCTTCCACCACCCATTCGTTCAACCCCGTCCCCAGAGGCACAAACACTGCGCGCCCGGACAATTCTACCCCGTCTATTGCTCCAACCACATACACGTGTTCGACAGCACTTGTATTTCCCAGTCGTTGGGCTAATGGCCAGCGGAATGAGCCATAATCCAACCCGGTAGTCTGCCTTATCAAGCAGTGCGGCGACCGCGTGATACACGTGGGCATAACGTGGCTGCCGCGTGCGATGTCAGAGTGCTCGCTTACAGGGGGCGCTACGCTGTGTCAGGCTAGGCTGAAGCCGAACAAGGGCGTACCGGACCACTCCACGTGCAATTTCCTGCCTGATTCGGACTAGCTTGTTCTCCACAGTACCGCTGCACTGGTTCGCTGTTGCCACCCAGGAAAGGTACTGCTGCTCGATGCACTTTCCCCACAAATTCCTGCGGGGCGTACCCAGCACTCTGGATTGCAGCGACTCTCCATCGCCACGATATGCAGCTTCGCGGGTTGAACACAACGTTGCCAGATGGTGCCGTCGGTAGCGTGACTGTGCTCTATTCGTGATCGAGCGTACCGAGACAGTCCGGGAGAGACAGTAGACGCACGGCGGACGACAGATGGTCGCCTGCCGGTAGAGTGCCGGCAGGTATCATGGGTCTACCCCGGGGGGGGGCCATTTTTGCGTTGCTTCCCCGCAAATAAATATTCAGTACGGCCCTGTTCAACCGGGTTGCCGCCTCTCACGCCTTTGTTGCTATTCGACTGTTTACTATGTCTGCTCTCACTGCTATGTCTGCGTCTTCGTCTCCGTCCCGGCATCTTCATCCCTCACAAACGCTTCCTACGCGGCCTGTCTACGCGCCTTTCTCGCATACCGCCGCTGTTTCCGCCTGTGGTAGCGCACGGAGGCGATCATCTCTGGACTTCACGTGGTCAGCTGCATTCGCATCCCTGACACAGCCTTCCGATTTCGATACTACATCATCAATGCCGGAATATACATATCTTCCTCAAACAATAATGTCTGAGCGTCGGAGATCAGAGCTCTTCTTTCCTCCATCAAACCCACCTCCAACGACCGGCGACCCCATGCTCGACGCGTTTCCGTATCTGGCTATAGGCAACCAGACCAACTACGATACTGGCATTAGTGTAATGGGCATGGTCCCCGAGTATCTTCTTGCGCAGCAATACCAAGATGCGATATTCGCCTCCCAGCGCCCTGAGTCGCTATCTCGGCCCCGTCAAGGTGCCACTTCGCCCGTTTCTTCTGCGTCGACCACATCAGTCTCTCCGCACGACCTTCCGCCAATGCCACTAGGATCTGCTGGTCATTCACATTCGCATTCATCGCCATTAGCCACAAAATGGGCAAACTACTCCATGGCGCAGGGATACTCGACTTCTGCGCAGCACAACCAGCTATCCTCTCCAGGAAAGATTACACCTCTGGCTGTGGACCTCGATGCAGAATCAGACTACCCACCAGCGCCGCCGTCGGCGCCAATACTATCCGGACACTCGGCAATGGAGTTAGATCTCCATGATCTAGCTCAGTCGCAAGGTTATTCCTACACGGTCTGCAGTTCTCGTAGCGGACCGGCCGGCAGTGCTGGTTCCACTTCGTCAGATACCACGGGCAGTAGGCAAGTTCCCAAGTCGTCTTGCGGAGCTAGTCGGAGTGACTCGACGGATGCTAGCCGAGGAAGTGACGGACAACGTGATGACTCGGATGAGAGCACGTCGCCACTTACCACCACCTCACTGTCGAACTCGATGTCAGAGGAGGAGGAAGACGAGGAAGACGACGGTGACGATGACGATGAGTACATGGAACCAGCTAGTCGTCGGGCTCGTGGACTTCCGGGACGGAGAAGTGCGAAACAAATGGTTGTCCCAGACGTCCCCAATTCTTTACCGACAATGACATATCACGGAGAATTCGTTCATCCGGAAGCCTTACATGAGTTTCCGCCGGCGCTTGGACTGCCATTTGTGCCTAATGCCCAGTGGAGTGCGGAGCAGTATTCCGAAGAAGATGGCAATGACGACGACGACGACGACTCTGAGGGCGCGGATGAGGACGATGATGAGAGCATGGAAGACAAGATGGCGCGGAGTAAAAAGGGTGTCTACCGTTGCAACCACTGTCCGGAGAAATTCAACACCATGGAACAGTTCTAGTATGTAAACTCTTCCAATTTTCTATTCGTTAAGACCTAACTAATACTGACAAATGTAGCAACCATATCGAGCAAGAAGGCGTTGATAGACCGTTCAAGTGTTCCGAAATGTCCTGTCCATGGTCGCGCGTCGGCTTCCCGAACCGCAACGAATGTAACCGACATATCAAACACCAGCACGCCGGATCCTTGTACGCCTGCTCATACTCGTGGTGCCCCAAGAAGTTTCCGCGCAAGGACTCGCGCAATCGACATGAAAAATTAGTCCACGAAAAGCCAGATTCGCGGTTGAATAGGAAATTGGAGAAGAAGCGGATGGAAGAGGAAGCCAAAGCTCGTAGATTGGCGGAAGCGAACTCGTCTGCTGGTGCAGGTCGATTCAAAAATATGCTCAAGAAAAAGAAAAGTATGTCGCGGTTGGCCAACTGATAAAGTCGTTCGTTTCTATCTTTCTCTCTCTTAAGTCGCTAATTTTGATATAAATTTTTTGCATCTGCTCAATTGGCCGCGCATTCTTCTTTGTGTATATGTATTATTACCCAACGTCTTGATGAGGTTGGGGATCGTGCGAGACAATGGTTGTTGTACATTCCAGTGGTCCCGTCATTTGTATCATCAGTTCTCTTCTTAAGTAGAGCCTTTTTTGCAATGCGCTGTATTATTAGTTATTGGATATAGAATATAAGACTATCTATCGTAACCCAGGCGCTTACTTCCTTTCAAGGTAAATCCCAGTACGCGTTAATGTCATTAGAATGCTGATTTTTTGCTGACTAAGGAGCTGGTCTTTAACTGGTTATCGGACATTACTTGTATCAGTTGCGGCCATACCAAGAAGAAATCACAGTTCCCCGTCCGATCAACATCAGTTAAGCTTCTTTGGGCCTACTTAGTACTGCGGTGGGAGACCACGCTGGAATCGTAGGTGCTGCAATTCATTTTTTTTTTAAAAATTTTGCAGCTGAAGATAAAGTTATTTGGAATATTTTATTTAACTATAATAAGTCTGATCAAATAATCGTGGTTTCCGGGTGTCGCCCGACCGGAAGGCTCAGATATCTCAACGATTCGGTCTCGTCTACGTGGATCGCAAATATATATTCGAAATGATACTCGCAGTCCTGAATCTTTTTACGTTTGCGAACGCAACTTGTCTGACCGCTAAATACTCTATTTGTCTACCCAGCTAAAGGGCGAGGTTGTGGATAAATAATGTAGTGCGTAAAAAGATTCGTCTTTATAGTACAACGTAAGTAACTATTAATGCTTTAAACTAAGATACAAATACTACAATTCATGCTAATTTTGTGTACCCTCTACTCCATAGCATCTGTGCATCCTCATCCTAGTCACATGCTGTCTACTTCGTCATCTTCATCCTTGCAACAGATCGACATCGCCCCTATTGAGGCGAACGTGCCCGTAATGCACATCATTGCTCATGTAGCGGGAACAGGAGAGATAGATAGAGTCTTGCAGCATCACTAGCTGAAGTACTGACATGGTGCGGAAGTTGGCATGATGATGTGCACGTGGACGATATCGGGGATTAACCTTCTGAACTAATCGCGATTGTTCAATCATAGGCAGCAAAAACATCCAGGCGAGTAAGAAGTATACGCTGGTCTGACGTATCCAGGAGCGACCGACCCATAGTATCCATAACCACCAGCCGGTGCGTAAGCAACTGGACCTGGATAAGGTCTAGGAGCGACGACAATAGTAGGACCGAATCCGAAGCGGGGACCACGATGGCCGTGGTGGTTGAATCCATGACCGTGATGGAAACCTCCGTGATGGAAACCGCCGTGATGTCCGTGATGTCCGTGTGGCATTATAATTCAGTCAAGTAGGAACGTGTAAGATTTTTTGACACGATAAGCGTGAATCTTAAGCTTGCGAAAAGGATTGTAAGTTTGAGGGGGAACAGGATGGCTTTATGCTGCAGTGAATTCCGCTGGATATCTGCTGAAGTACGTCATCACGCGCTAATGTCCGCGTGCACCACGCGGCCCTCGGCGGCACTTTGCACAGCCAACCTCTGGTTTGCCGTGGACACGATATATAGCATTTAATGCATATTGCTCACATGTTATACCATTTGAGGCTTTAGATCGAAGCGCGTGCGTACACCCTTATCATTTTGCCACGACCGGGGATAAGTCGTTTCGCCTCCGGCCGCGCTTTTTTTGTTCCCTTTGTATCATAACAATAATGTGCTCCCCGTACGCTTCGATTCCCGTCCAGCAGATGATGATTCAATTATATCAGTCTCCGACAATATCTAGAGAAAGCTTTTGGAATGCGACCATATTAGTATTTATTGTGTTCTGTTATATATACTTTATATAGCCGCCACCATTCGTAACTTGCTTTTATCGAGTAAAATAGATAGAGTCCGCTGTATAATCTAGCAGATGTTCCCTAATGCGTGAGCGAAGGAAACCCTAACCTACTTCTACGTTACAGGGTACGGTAAGAGAGGATTGCACATACTTCGGGGAGTATATTCCATAAATACGCATGCGGTGTATGTAAAGCTTAGCTACCGATGAGCCAGAATTGTCTCAATATCGCTGTTCATCAAGAAACTTGAGTGGCTTGTGAGGCTCTTAGTAAAACAGTTGGCAGCTGTTCGATATGGGTAACTTAACTATAATTGGAATCTAAATACTCATTTCTTTGTCGAGTTAGCTGCTATGACAGATGTAGTTCCAATCTGGTTTGGCCCGCCTGTCCTCCCATTCCGGGTCATCGTATCAGCTGACCCGCACCCGCCCCAGCAAGTGGCGGCGGTTTGCTGCCGACTGCCAGAGAAATAATTTACCCGGCCCAGAATCTTCAAGGGGTTGACGGTCAATCGCACCACACTAATAAAATCAGTCGCACGCCCACCTCCTCAAGTTTCTGTCAGTGATCCGCCTCCCTCAGTTCAAACGTTTTTACCCAAACAAGACCGCCAACCGATCAGCGTTTTATTTATTCTCAGCTTAATCACCTCTTCTACCTTTTACTAAGCAACCAGTTTACCACTCAGGTTAAACAGCAGCGTATTTAGTTTATGTCTACGTCCATCGAGAACCTAAAGACTTTTGGTGAGTGGCTGCAGAAATTTTGTCGGTGATGTTGTTGGTGGCGCGGTGTGGGTGGCGCTTGTCGCGGTGTACATTCGGGTTGGTAGCTTCAGATTGACATGACTGCGGTTTCTGTGATGTATTATATCATCACGACAGGCTCTGTGTTCTTGATTAATTTTGAGGATGCCAGTAATTAAGAACTGGCCTGGGCAGATGTCGATTATGCTATGTCGATGTGTTTGGGCATAACCACCGCGACGGATATACGAGTCCCAATATGAATTCTAAATTGCTAACTAATAATTAGATCCTTTCGCCGATACTGGTGACGACGATATCAGTCAGCCGACAAACTACATCCACATTCGGATTCAGCAACGTAACGGTCGCAAGACCCTTACGACAGTCCAGGGCCTTCCCGTCGAATATGACCAGAAGCGTATTTTAAGAGCGCTCAAGAAGGACTTCGCCTGCAATGGCACTATTGTTAAAGATGATGAGCTAGGCGAGGTTATCCAGCTCCAAGGTGACCAACGTGTCAAGGTGATGGAGTTTCTCTCCACCCAGCTCAATATCCTCAAGAAGAACATTAAAATCCACGGATTTTGAGCAACAGCCGCGGCTTCGCTCCGTCAGCGATCAGTCACAGCTGCGGGCAGCAGGGCCAGTGATGTGATGTGGGTGATGTATCGTTTCGTCTACTGAATGTCTACGTGCAACCCATGACGGTAATTGTGGGCCATCAAACCATTGAGCATTGGCGGAATGCATAGTCATTTGCATTACGTGCTTCTTTTGTATCTTCTTAGGTTATTTGTTATTGGTGTTTAGTTGGGAGTATTAGTATACCGGTATGCTATTCGATTGTAGTGTTAGTATATGTTGTATCCGTTACGGTTTGTTTCGTAACTTCTGTTTTTTTATATGCACCTAAAAAGTGTATGTGCGTTTAAGGTCTCTGGGTACGGTTATAGTAATTTACTTATGTTAATGAACCATTATCCTCCATTATATGCGTTCTGTGTAGCTAAGCTATCTGGAAACACGCTCGAGGATCGAGCTTAGGGTTAGGAAGTCGGATCTTCAAGTAGCGTGGTTGTCAAACGACGGATAATTATGCATATATTATCCACTCGCATGCTGCTAGATAATTGTCTCTGGTAAGCCTTCATGCGCACCTGTCGCAGGACTAGTGAAGGTTGTTCCTGTCCTTTTGTCTAGAACTTCGAACACCTACGGGATAGTCTTTGTGATAACAGTCATGTCGCGGGCTCCGCGAAGATTGTACTAGCATATCCAAGTTGCTAATACAGGCAGGTCTAGGAACCTTTGACTGTCTTGCACTCAGCGCATCTAAATGTGCGAGCGATTATGAGTTCGTCTACTGTAGAGCCGACCTCTCGGCGTGATTCCCCACCCATCGACGGTGGTACGAGCGTGGCATGTGCCAGATCCGAATCGAAATCGCCACCAGACCGGTCGCCATTATCGCCTCGAGTTTATGATACCGCTGGAGCACATTACCACGGGGCGTACTCGCCCGTAATAGCGGACCCTGAATCGGTGCACGGGGAATCACGTCCAGAGGTGGATGATGAGAATTATGATGATGGACATGAATCCGAGGATATTGAAGTTGGTACGCCTGCAAATTCTGTAACCAGTTTCGCGCTCGCTCGACTGACCTCGTATTAGGCGTACAGAAAGCCGAGGTTCTAGCTCATACATGGACACGCGGCGGTTTGCATATTGCTTACTTTGGACTATTTCTTCTTGCATTCATAGCGTCACTCGGAACACAAGTGACGTCGCTTTTGACGCCATTCGCAACTAGTGAATTCCATGTTCACTCACTCCTTGCCACAGTGCAAGTCGTACAAGGCATCTTATTTGCTGTGGTTAAGGCTCCGATGGCGAAGGTCGCAAATACATTTGGCAGATTAGAAGCATTTCTGCTCGCCATAGGATTTGTTGTCATCGGTTATCTACAAATGAGTCTTGCTAGAGGTGTCGCGTCGTATACTAGCGCGCAGATATTCTCTGCTAGTGGAATGACAGGTCTACTTGTTCTGCAACAAATCTTCGTCGCCGGTAAGTCGGGGTATTACCACGTTCAAAGTACAATTGAGTCCTGACGTATTACAGACACAACCGACTTGTTGAACAGGGCCCTGTTTTCAGTCTTGCCAGACACACCCTTCCTAGTTACAGTGTGGATGGGGTAAGTTGTTGTCTATCTAAACCATACACACAGTCTACTGATGAAACTGCAGTCCATGGCTCGCAGATTTTGTAACTGAATATTTCACGTGGCGAGTTGGATACGGCGTTTGGGTATTGCTAGTGCCTTTATCTGGGTCTCCGCTTTTGGTCACTCTGTTCCAAAATCAGCGAAGGGCTCGTCGCTTGGGCTTAATAACGAAATACTCGTGGGCAGGCAAGTCGGCAGTAAATGTCTTGCGCGCGATTTCAGGCGCGTTAGATATCGTCGGCATCTTTCTTCTTTCCTCCGGGTGTGCATTGATGCTGATTCCCCTGACATTGTCGAGTACGTTACCAAGGCACTGGCATGATCCTCGAATTCCAAGTATGTTGGTGGTTGGTGCTTTGGTCCTGGCCATTTTTGTTTATTGGGAAGTACGAGTCGGTGCTGCCGCTGATGCAAATTCACACGATCATTCATATCCACGACCGCTTTTGAGTTTGCGGGTGCTTAAGAATCGCACTGTCCGTTGTGGCTGCATCGGCATATTCTTCTACGACATGGCATACAATATTTTCCAGCCGTATTTCTTCAGTTATCTTATGGTCACGCGCGACACGAATACTGACTCTGCTGGCAAGATTGTTCAAATCTTCTCATTTGCGGCTACTATTTCAGGAATTCTAGCTTCCTTTCTAATAAAGCATTCGTCTCGCTACAAACTATGGCTGCTGATAGGAGTCCCTATCTACCAATTGGGTATTTTCTCGATGCAGTTTTCGCGGTTACCAACGTCACCCTCGGTTATTGTGGCATTCTCTCAAGCACTGGCAGGGGTTGGTGGCGGTATGTTTTCGCTACCATCTCAAGTGGGCGTCCAAGCTTCCTGCAGTCATTCAGATGTGGCTCTTGCAACGGCCCTCTTCCTTACTGTCTTTTCACTCGGCTCAGCAGTTGGCGCCGCAGTTTCGGGCGCAGTGTGGACATCTCTGCTACCAAGGCTACTCACTGAATATGTGCCTGAATCGATATTAGATCAAGTACCCGAAATTTATGCGGACTTTGATTATGCTCGTCGAATGTTCCCTGATATGGACAGTCCAGAACGGCAAGCCATTATCCACGCTTACAAAGATGTTATGGCACTGCTTATCTGGATTGCAATTGCGGTCACCCTTCCATGTTTTATTGCAAGCTGCTTTATGACAGAATACGATTTAGAAGAGCTCAGCAAAGTTTTGACCGAATCCCGAGCTCAAAACGTGTACTCATACGGAATGGTGAACCCTCATTCTCACAACGAGGGTGAAGATAGCGGAGACTCTGAAAATCAGGATGGTGGTCACGCGAGTGTACCCATTGTTATTGGCAGTCACTACGATCGTACCAGTGAAGGCGATGCTATTTTGATGGTGTCGTCAGACTCAGAGGAAGACGGGCTTGGTGCGGGTGTTGGTGCGATGATGTCGCGGAACGATGTGATACATGGCCCGCTAAGGATGGGGAGGCATAGACTGAGGGAACGGTCATGAGGCACGAATCCCTCCCGCATTGTAAATACATTTGGGTTCTCTAAAACGTGTCAAGTCGGATGGGAAGAACATCGGGTGGTAAGATAGGGTTTAATGGGTTGATATCATTGTTGTACTCTTGGTCATCCGTATTTCAATACATAATATAATATAGACACAACAGACATCAAAATGTTTCTTATCTGTAATGGACAATGTTATCATTGTCCGATACAACCTATTAAATCCGGTGGACTCCACACATATGCGTTGGCAAGTTGATGACTTGACTGGCTGGTGGTTTGAGTGTGGGTTACCCGGAGCAAACCTCACATGACTAACTAACTTACCCGGATTATTGGCCACCCGCCCCGAGGTTCCTCCGCCGTGCGGTGATTACTGAATTCCGCCTGACGCATATTACACTGTGCTTTGCCATCAAAGGGCAGTGCGGGAGTGAACGCCCACGCCTCGCGTCAATTGTATTTACACACCGCCGAGGTCGACCTACTGAATAGCAAGAGGCACTTTCCTTACATTGCATAATTTGCATTCATATATTCGGATTTTCATTTTGGGTATTAGAGCTCACGCTACAGACTCGTACTCCATCCGCCGCGTGACATTCGGAACTTAAGGCAGCGCGAGATCGACCCCACCCTGGCTGCGCACCGTCTCAACGTTCCACTTGCCATACTCATCATTCATCGTCAGACATATAGAGTTGTATTTATCTCTTGCAATCTTATCTACAAATTTTTCCACTCGAAACTCAGCTGTTCACTGGAGTAGGCCGTGTGTAACCACTGCTTAGTCTGGTGTTCACAGGGACATATCCAGGAGCCAAAATTCCACGACGAGAGAGAACCAGCGCTGGTTCGGGGTCGCATTCAACAACATCTACCGTTGGAGACGTGGGGGCTCCTATAGTCTTGGCCGAAAACTACATAAGCGACCTTTCAGACCACGTGGAGCAGCCCGTTAGCAAGAAGCTGAAGCGAGATACAAGCATGAGTGACGCGAGCGACGACTTCGATGATTTTGACCAGGGATCTGAATTTGATTTTGATGACGAGAGCTTTGGAGGATCAGGTGAGTGTTCTCATAAGAATAACCAAACGGTAATGGTTTGTGCTGACATGGTCCAGACTACGGCGACAATGAGGGCTTCGAAGAGGTCAAACCCGAAAGTACAAAGCTGAAGGCATACGAAGTTGAGCAGGAAGTTCTTTCTACAGCCGATATTCAACAACGGCAGGACGCACAGATCAGCCAGGTTGCCGGTATTCTAGGTCTTTCCCGCGAAAGTGTCATGGTGCTATTACTGCACTTCAAGTGGAACAATGACCGACTCCTTGAGCAGTACACCGAGGATCCGGAAGGGGTCTTGAAGAAGGCTGGCATTTCGGCCGATGACGACAGTCATAGGAAAGAATACAAGATTCAACCGATTGATGGATTCGTCTGCGACATTTGCTGCGAGGATCGGCAAGACCTCGAGACATTTGCATTGGAGTGCGACCATAGGTTTTGCTTCGATTGCTATAAGCAATACGTTACGCAGAAGATTATGGATGAAGGAGAGTCGCGGAATATACAATGTCCAGGTGATTCATGTTCACTGGTTGTCAACAATGAGGCTATTCAGCTCATTGTTGACGACCGGGTCTACAAACGGTACCTAACGCTTTTAAACCGAACGTTTGTACAGGACCATGAACACCTCCGATGGTGTCCAGCACCAAACTGCGAATACGCGATCAAGTGCGATGATGTGTCAACGAAGGACCTTAAGACCGTGGTGCCGACTGTTCAATGCGCCTGCGGTCACAGATTCTGCTTTGGCTGCGGCTTACCTGATCACCAGCCATGTATTTGCATTCTTGTCAAGAAATGGATTAAGAAGTGCGAGGATGATTCGGAGACAGCGAATTGGATTTCGGCAAATACCAAAGAATGCCCAAAGTGCATGGCGACAATCGAAAAGAATGGTGGGTGCAACCACATGACCTGTCGTAAATGTAAATATGAATTCTGCTGGATCTGCATCGGCTCTTGGGCAGAGCATGGTACGTCATGGTATAACTGTTCGCGGTACGATGAGAAGTCTGGTGTCGAGGCGCGCGACAATCAGGCCAAATCGCGGGCGTCATTGGAGCGCTACTTACACTACTACAACCGTTATGCAAATCACGAACAGTCGGCTAAGCTCGATAAGGATTTGTATCTGCGCACCGAGAAAAAGATGACACAGCTGCAGTCTACGTCGGGCATGTCATGGATCGAAGTTCAGTATTTAGCTCAAGCATCTGCAGTGCTACAGCAGTGTCGGCAGACCCTTAAGTGGACCTATGCATTCGCTTTCTATCTCGAGCAGAACAATCAGACTCATTTGTTTGAAGATAATCAGAAGGACTTGGAAATGGCCGTCGAGCAGCTGTCGGAGCTTTTCGAGAAGCCGATTCAGGAACTTGCTGGCTTGAAAGTGACCGTCATGGACAAAACTGCGTATGTCAACAACCGCCGACAGATTCTTTTGGAAGATACTGCAAAGGGTCTTCATGATGGTAGATGGCGGTATCAGGTGGAGATAAAGTGAGCAAATTTATGCATGAGTCTGAGAGCTGCTGTAGTTTGTTTGGAACGAAGCCGAGTGCGCGTGACTAAGATATAATTCGTTGAAAGGTGGAACTGATCATTATAGAGAATCAGCTTTTGACTTATCTTAGTGTTAGTGCTTTCAACCTATCAGGACCGGTGTTGTGCATTTGTTTTTCAAATCATGGGAATTTGCTTGTTATTTATATATTTACTTGGGTTCTTTTTTGTTGATTTCAAGATACATAATGGCGTGGGCACTGTTACTGTTATTGCTATTGTTATTGTTTCTACTTTGTTGACGTTGCCTTTGTTAGGTGGTTTTTTGTGGTTAAGCGATTATAAGTCTCTTTTAATATTGCAAGTATTTGTCCTCTGGATGATACTGTGTAGCGCCCGTAGCCAATTTACAGCGCTCCTTTGCTTGACTTGGAGGAATATAATAAAGCAGGGGCAAATATGGTCTTCCTTTAGTCACAGGCTCACAGCAGCGGACATAGGTCCTGGGCGGCTGCATGCTTCTGATGAGTGTAGGGTTGGAAGTCCAAGGTGGGGAATTCCTAGACCCATCTCAGTTATCGGCGAGGCTGAAATTCGGATTTGTGTGGTGAGGTGTGGCTTGGCCGACGGTTCACTGTGGCTTTGATTGCAGTGCATCGTGGGGGTTCCCAATACACCATCGAGTATATACTGTAGTTGATAACGCTACTTTTCTTGAAGCCAACAGTTACAACTGAATCAAGCTAATTCCGAAATGCCGATCATCGCCATTGCCAAGGTATGTGAACCGGCCCACGATTGTCCGCCATTTCATAAGATATCGAGATCGAGAGCTAATTGCATTGACTTCTAGCTTTTCGCCAAACCCGGCCAGCGAGATGATGTAAGTTTCCTTAACAGCTTCGGAGTTGAAATTGAACTGAGAGGAGGAACGGATCCACTGATAAAATGTAGATCATCGAATGCTTGAAACCCGAGGCTGAGTATGTCAAGAACGAGGAATTGACCACGTCTGCGTACTACTTCTTCAAACCTGAAGAGGAAGAGGACACCCTTCTCGGAATCGAGATGTAAGAAAATATTTTACATATCAATTTCGTTATGGTGCCAATGACGCGCTATCAGCAACTCCACAATCGACTTGACATGCTAAATCTGCCGTGTATTATAGCTACGAGAGCAAGGAGAATCTCGAGACTGTCCACATGCAGTCTACCCCTTTCAAGACTTTCGCTGATTCCGCGACTGCTGCTTTTGATAAGCCCTTCAATCTCGAGTTTTTCGAGCCCGCCGACGTGGGCTTCTTGACCCGTCCCGGGTTCAGCACCCTCCAAGCACCCGATGTCTTCCTGTTGCAGGTTTACTTCGTCGTCAAGCCAGGTACCCGTGAGAAGGTGCTCGGGTACATGAACGAGATCGCCAAGGATGTTTGGGAGAAGGAGGATGGTTGCTTTAGCTACTATTATGCGAAGTCAATTGATGATCCGGACAAGTTCATGATCTTCGAGAGGTACGCTTGCCCTTTTATGATCCCTTACGGACCGATTTGAAATTGCAAGAGACTAACTTCGATAAGATACGTGGACCGTCCGGCTTTGGAGGTCACGCATAGAGCTGGTGCAAAGTTCCTCGAGATGTTCAAGCGCTTAGATACCGAGGACCTCGTCGTTAGCAGATTTATCTACAACTGTTATGAGAGTGGTGTCGGTTTCTTGGCAAGAGACTAAGATTTCAACTGACAATTGATAGATGTTGTTGAGAACAAGTAGTCGATTTTCAATATATGATGTGAACTTTCGTTAAATGTGTGATTTAACGTTGTTTGTATCTCGAGTTATCATTATATAGCCAATTCGAGAAGTTAAAGATATATAATTCCCTACTAACTAAACTAAAACCAGCTCGCCAAAAATATAAGACTCGACACTCATATCTTACAACAACTTATCTTTCCCAACTGGGATGTAACGAACGTAGTATATCTCAGAACGTCATTATGTTCTCCGATTATTCGTCATACATCGGAGTTCTGTCTCCCACAATTCTCTTCGAGACAGTAATGGGCTTCAAAAAGAGAGGAATTGACTTTCCTTGACTGCAGCATTTGTCGTTAACATATAAGTACGCGCAAATCTAACGGCTTATCAACACTTACAGAATCATATTGTGTTTAATATTTCTGGCTTTGTCCTTAAGATTCATTTGATTCAGACCTTTGAGCAAAATTAATTCCTCAAATAGATCAGGGCCCAGAGGATGGCCAGCTTTTGATTCCTCCACGGCCACCATAACTTTCTGTAAATCGCCATTAGTTGCCACGTTTGCAAACTGCAGTTTCAGCGACTTCTCACCTTCTCGATTGCAGTCCATCGTTCGTACTTCTGAATTGCTTTCAGTAGCGCGTCCTCCATTTCGGGACTCCATTTTCGCCTAGGATGCTCCCAGCTTTTTGTTGGGCTCAAGTTCTTGGCTTTCAGTGCCTGTGACTGCGAAGTCTGTGCCGGTGTTGCTAGCCGAGTTGAAACCGACGATTCAGCTTCTTCCTTGTCACTACCTTTAGCTTCAGCACCTTCATATAGGTCCTCATCACTGGGGGGAGGAGGACCTGACTTGATCGTTCGCTTTGGCCGTTCTGATGGAGGACTTGCAGACTGAACTGTTATCGTGAAGTTTCCTAGCTCTGGCCGAGATTGGGAGCTATCTTGAGAAAAGGAAACCTTTTCGGCATCTTTTTGTCGCTCATTATACTTCTTCCTCTTGGATGCCTCAATTCTCTGAGGTTCTGGTTCCTCTTGTCTCCTTTTCAATCGTGTCTGACGAGTCATTGTTACAGACATCGAAGGCTCGGCACTTTTTTGGCCTTTACCCTTCCGAGTAGATCTCCTGGGAGCGGAGGCATCGATTTCGGTAGCCACCATTTCGACTCCGGCAACCATAGCCAGTCCAGGAGGACTAAAATGGAAAGAGAAATAGTCAGTATCATTTCGCTACAGGCACAAATGCTCGGGACATAAGAGCAAACTTCCGGCAACGTACAATTGTCGTTTGTCAAGAATGGCAATGGTAACAGAAATCCATGCGCTAGCCTGTTCGATAAACTCGGTCCACGGAAACCCATATCTAAGTGCGTCAATCAGGGACTTCTTCTCCTTCGTCGACCCTAATATTCTCCTAACGTCATCAACTCTCTTGATATCACTCTCAGTCTCAATTGGAACATCATCCAAAAGAGCATTGAAATCCTTCAATGGGTCACTAATTTTTTTGGGAGATCTGGGCTCGGCAAGGGTCAAAATATAGACCTGGATTGCAACAAGGATGATAAATTGAGCGGTGTAGACATCTTTGGCAAGGCCGAGACATCCCGGGAGAGCTCCATTAATAACTTGAAGAGCTATTCGGGCCGTATCTGTGGATGGTTGGATACGGAACAGCTGATACGCAATCTCTGCAAGGTTCAATTTGTATACCAGTGGTAAGTAGGTTTTATCCCCGGACGCCTTCTCGAGCAAGACAGGGTCCACAAACCTCCCGTCAACGCAGCCGAAATCTGCCTTTCGGTCTATAATAAGTCCGATAATTAGTAAATGGATCTCATTGATAAGGGGAACATTTGCTGATCTCTAACATACTTTCGATGTTCGTTTGCAGGGCGTTTATGCGCTTGACCGCCTTGTCATCCAATTTACCCTTAGCCGCAGAGACCAGGAAACCTTGATTGATCAATCGGTCGAGCAAGTCATTCACAAACTTCTCCGTTATTTCCGCATAGTGTTCAATCTCCTCCGTATCAACATTCGACACATCCAGCTCGTCGCCGCCGACATTGCGACGGGCCAGCGACTCTTGTGGTTGAGCCGCGGTGATACTGACGCCAAATCCAAGTTTCCTTAACATTTCGGCACAGGGTTTGTAACAATGTTTTAGTGGATATTTATCGTGATCACAACTTAGGCATAACAACGGATGGACTTGCAATTAGCGCAACGATGAAGTGAATAAGCGGAGCACCAATCAGTATAAAGAAAAATTGTGGCGGCTAACCTTGGTCATGCTATGTGACAGCAACATAATACAAGACAAGAGGGTTTTAGGGCTTAGGGTTTCAAACTCGAGCGCGTCCAATCATGTAGACCAGGGCGAAAAAAAGCTTACAGTTTTACGCGCTGGAAAGGAGTGCTTTGGGTTAGGGTTTGTTTGTTGTAGTTTAATCTAGTAAATAACTGTAAGAAATCGGGCTCGTATCAGCCTTTATAAGGTCCACTTCTATGTGGCTCTCGAGTCGGCGACCTCGTTGGCATACATAACGATGATATGATCATCTCATAGTATTTGGATGTTTCATTCAGGAAAATGAATACCGGAGTGCAGCACGCTGGCGATGACCCGCGGCCAGTGTTCCGGTTTCAATTGAACTGCATCGATTCTTACCAAGCGGTACCGAGTTCATATGACCGTAAAATATCACCGTTAGGAGACAGCGAGGAGTTTGAATTTTACAAAGTTCCTATAATAAGGGTTTTCGGTAATTCGGACACGGGCCAGAAAGTGTGCGCCCACATTCACGGTGTATTTCCTTACCTTTTCATCGAATATTCTGGGCCTCTCAATAAGCAGCACGGTATTAGGGGTTCTTGATTGAAATGTCGTATAATACAGCTAATATGGTTTAGTTCATGAATATATTCAAGGATTGTGTATGAGTATCAATAATGCATTGCGAGCGTCATTCCAGTATAATTCCAAAGATTCCCGAAACACTTTTGTAGCGAACATTGTTCTCTGCAAGGGTGTGCCTTTCTATGGATTTCATATTGGCTGGAAATTTTTCTTGAAAGTGTACATGCTCAGTCCCAGTATAATGGGCCGACTGGCTGATTTATTCCGCGATTCCGCCGTGTTGGGAATCCCAGTTCAGGTTTACGAGGCACACGTGCCGTATATCTTGCAGTTTATGGCAGACTTTAATCTGTTCGGATGTGGTTGGGTAAATGCCAATAATCTACAATTTCGATCTCCGGTGCCAGGTACGCAAGAGGCTACGTATATAATGCGGCTGGTGAGACTGACAAACGCGCTAGAGTATTCTGGCAAAGGCGCCAAGGCATTCGAGTGGACGACAGACACTATACATCGACATATGATCTCCGGTCCTGATATTGTTCCGCGAGAGTCGTATTGTGCATTAGAAATTGATGTTCAGGCTCAGCATCTCATGAGCAGATACGACATTAAAGAGCGAAATCTACACCATGACTTCATCGAACGTACCAATCCTATTCCAGAGGACTTCAAGTATATGCATAGTATGGCCGAGTTATGGAGGGATGAACGAAGGCGAAGGAAACTACGACGCGTGGCTCCAAAGGACGTGCCGTCTATGTCAGCGGGTGAGCCGCGCGAGGAAGGTTACTGGAGAAACGAGAAAGATCTTCGTGACAAGCTATTTCAGTCGATCCAGAGCGAGAGTGGCGTCGATAAATCTATCTCTCTGCATAGCTACCGCATGTATACTGAGGAAGAAAATGAGGTGCCATCAGCCTATGAAGTTTTGGATAGTATGTTCCTGCCTACACGTGCAGAAATTTCCGGATCCGAGACGTCGCAAACTTATGATGCAAGTTTTTGGGAGAATGTTGTCAAAGAAGATCTGGACAAACTCGAAATTAGTGCCGTTAAGAAGTCTCAACCAGTTCGTTTCCGCTTGGATGACGATTCCGAAGATGTTCCAGCCGCTCAAAAGTATTTGAAACGGAAAAATATTGGAAGTTCAAGCTCTGATTCTCCAAACCACTCTACTCTGACAATATCGTCGCAGATGAAAGGCTCTATTGATGCAAGTGATACTGCGACTATCAAAACGTTTGGAATTGTTACGAAAACTTCTGAGCAAGCGCAGAGTCTGTCTCAGGAGAGTACACCGAAGGCTGCCTTGCGAGTCACGTCGATGACAGAGTTCGGCAAAAGTGTAAAAAGTGCACAAAGCACAGAAAGTTTATCGTTTCAGGAACACGGTTTAGACCAGAGATTGGCGAAGAAGATGAGGTTTCGCGGACCTACTTCTAGCGCAAATGGTAGTCGATCGCGGAAGGCTACTGCTGACAGTTCTGATGATACAACACTTAGCATTGTATCGTCTCCAGAATTAGGCCGGTTTTCGCTGGCAAGTACTCTAGGTATAACGTTTGACAGGTCTGAGTATAAACTACTACTAACTTCTAATAGATCCGAGGCATAAACTCTTAGGGCGCGATGTAAAGCTGGCATTTGGGATTAACAAGAAGCTACTGCTGATCTCAGAGCCTCCAATGATCCCGTCTGACGTTCTTGGGTCCCTAGAAGATTGCGGTCAGCCTCGCATTCTTTACAAGGATGCGTATTACAGCTTAGATAAGGACGTCCCTCTACGTCCTCGCGAGTATGCCGGAAAAGAGTTCAAGTTACAAGGAGGATCAGTCCTATATTTGCCAGATTTTGCGGCCGGATTACACACTTCAGCGAACCGTCCGCATTGTGACAGTGAATTTCGCGCGTGGCAATATGGACTTGTACCACCATCTTCTGCTGAGGTCAAACAGTGGACCGACCAGGTGCAATCTGAAAAGGATAACGCAAGATTTGCCATCAGAAAGAAAATACATTCTACTCAGATTGACGGTCCAACGCAAAAAGTCTCTCCTAATCTGTCGCAAAGAAAACGAAATGCATATGCTAGATCGTCAACTACGATGTCGGTTTTTAGTCTGGAAATGCATGGTATGTGAAATAACTTTGAATCAGTAGTGTTGTACTCGGTACTAATTTGGTAGCGAATACGCAAGACAGTCGTATGCCCAATCCACAGAAGGATCCGATCGCATTTGTTACCTGGATTTTTCAGCCCTCACAAGGACATCTGAAAGAAGAGCTCGCGATGGGTATAATAATTGTTTCCGAAATGGAGGAGGATATAGCGAGATTGAAAAAATTGTTCGACAACGACACTCTCACTGTTGTGTCCGACGAATTGGATCTTATCAATCGTCTGGTTGACGCCGTCAGAGAATTAGACCCCGATATTTTGACCGGTTACGAAGTTCAGAATTCATCGTGGGGTTATCTCATTGATAGAGTGCACCATCGGTTTGAGTACGACTTGCAGGATGAATTTTCTAGGGTCAAGACCGTCAAGACAAGCAGCGGAAATTTCGATCGATGGGGATTCACACAGGTGTCGTCGATTAGGGTCACTGGAAGACATGTGTTCAATATTTGGCGGCTTTTGAGGAATTCAGTGAGTCTATTACAGTATACTGTACAGAACTGTGCCTTTCAGATACTGAAGAAACGGTGCGAGCAAAAGTTACAAACTGGCATACATAGATGGCTAATAGAGCATTTAGAGTCCCGTTCTACAGCAATCAAGATCTTTCGAAGTGGTTTCAATCTGGTCAAGCCGGGCAAGTTTCTAGAGCAGTACAGTACTATATTAGCCGTACTAGCCTTAACCTTGAATTGTTAAAAGATCAGGAAATTATCGAACGAACCAGCGAGCAAGCGCGCCTTCTTGGTGTTGATTTCTACTCGGTAATTTCTCGTGGGTCGCAATTCAAGGTCGAGTCACTTATGATTCGCATTGCCAAAGCCGAAAACTTCATACTCATTTCACCCAGCCGTCGGATGGTTGGTGGGCAAAACGCTCTCGAGGCCTTACCTCTGGTGATGGAACCTCAATCAAATTTTTATACAAGCCCAGTTGTCGTCCTTGATTTCCAGTCTCTGTATCCGTCCATCATGATTGCGCATAACTACTGGTGAGTCTCTGCGTTGGAGACTGATGTCACTGGCTCTAAATCTAAATGGAATAGTTACTCGACGTGTCTAGGCCGTGTAGAATCATGGCGAGGTCGAAATAAGCTAGGGGTGACGAGTTTGAACCTCCCTAGTGGCTTGATGAGTCTTCTGAAAGATTATCTTACGGGTAGTTGTTGTAGATTAATATTTCCTGTGGTCTCTGCTAATCGTCATCTAGTGTCGCCTAACGGTCTCGTCTTTATCAAGCCTTCCATTCGCGGCTCCCTTCTGGCAAAGATGTTAACAGAAATTTTGGAAACACGAGTCATGGTTAAGAGGGAAATGAATGATACAGAAAATGACGGGCTCAGACAATTGTTGAATAATAGGCAGCTTGCATTGAAGTACATTGCAAACGTTACATATGGATACACGTCGGCTTCATTCTCGGGGAGAATGCCATGTGCTGAGATCGCTGATGCCATTGTTTCTAGTGGACGAGAGATTTTGGAGCGAGTACGTCCGAGAATCCTACATGAAATGAGCGCCGACTGACACTTTTCAGGCCATTGAGTTGATTAATACAACACAGAGATGGGGAGCACACGTCGTCTATGGTGATACAGACAGTCTCTTTGTTCATCTACCTGGAAAAAGCAAAGATCAAGCATTTGACATCGGAAACGAAATATCTGAAGCAGTAACAAAGATGAATCCGCGACCCATAAAATTGAAGATGGAAAAGGTATATCTGCCTTGTGTGTTGCTTGCGAAAAAGCGATATGTCGGCTTTGCGTACGAAACCAAAGACCAGAAAGAACCCATATTTGATGCGAAAGGAACGGAGACGGTCAGACGGGACGGTACGCCCGCAGAGCAGAAGATTGAAGAGAGGGTCTTAAAGTGAGTCGAATACTATATTTAATATATGATTTGCTTGCTAACGATGCAGGATCCTATTCCGCACCTGTGATCTGTCGGAAGTGAAAGAATACGTGCAAGACCAGTGGACCAAAATCATGAGTGGCCATGTATCCATTCAAGACTTCTGTTTTGCCAAAGAGGTCAGAATGGGGACGTACAGTGAAAAAGGTTTGCTCCCTCCAGGCGCAATGATCAGTGCGCGCAAAATGCAGGAAGATCCGCGTGCTGAGCCGCAATATGGAGAACGTGTGCCATATGTGGTCATAGCAGGTGCGCTGGGTAGCAGGCTTGTCGACCGCTGTGTCTCCCCGGAGACATTGTTAATGAATAAGTAAGGCATACGGTTGGCTAGAGAGCTTTGATCTGATATGATATAGCAATATGTTCCTTGATGCGGATTACTATATTACGAAAAATATCATTCCGCCATTGGATAGAATTCTTAATTTGATTGGAGTCAGTGTACGATCATGGTATGACGAAATGCCAAAAATAGTGCGCATTCCCCATTTACTCCAAGACAGCGACGCGGTTTCAAAGAAGAGTCTAATCCATTCCTACATGAAGTCATCGCTTTGCGTTGTATGTCAAGTTAATGACGCATCCGCAGGTCTGATTTGTGCTCACTGCAAGACCGATGTCGCGAAGAGTTATTATATCTTGCAATCTCGTGGCATTGGCTTGCAGCGCCGCTTGTCCGGTTTATTAGATATTTGCCGATCCTGCGCACGGATATCAAGAGTTGAAGATGTGGCTTGCGTGTCGCAGGATTGTCCGGTATATTTCTCAAGGGTGAGAGCGGTGTCGAAGGTACGATACAACAGGAAGATTTCCGAAGTATTTGAGGAGCATGTTTTAAGTCAAGATTTTTGTAATGATTTGGCATGGTAAATTGGTGTAACCGGAGTTTGGGATTGGAAGTTGGGCATGTCGGAATTTTGTTTGAAACGAGTATTTAAGCTTAGGAAAAAAAAAAAACTAGATATTTCGATGACCACCTTAGTACGTAGGCGAAAGGACTAACCAGGAATTGCAAGATCAAGATCAGAACGAGATTCTGCCTACTTAAGGTTTAAGACAAAATCGGTTGGGACATTGATACGGGATAAACCCGCTCGTACGTCATCTCCATGATGCGCATCCGTAACCACCCACCGTAGCAAAGTCTGCTTTCATAAAGAATTTGCACGGCACTAAGAATGAGTCTTGTATGGCAGACGATCACGGAGGTGTACCCACCCAGTCCGAAGTTCACCGAGAAAGATTTGCCAGATCTTACGGGCAAGGTATATCATGGGCCAATTTCCAGCAACAACATCGGAATCACTCGATTTGTTGGTTTCTACTGCTGCTATTATATGCTAATAGTACTCGACAGGTGTACTTCATTACTGGTGCGACAGCCGGTATAGGGCTCGAGCTCCTCCGCATTCTATTCTGGAAAAACGCGACTGTTTACGTCGCAGCTCGCAACCGCAAGTTATTCCGGGAAGTCACGGAAAAAATCATGGAGACACCCGCTGTGGGGACTAAAGCACCGAGCCTGGGACGGATGGAGCTGATCCCAATAGATCTCGCGGATCTGCCGTCGATCAAACCCGGTGTCGAGGAATTATTGTCAAAGACAAAGAGGTTGGATTCTGTGTGGTATAATGCGGGTGTCATGGTGCCGCCGGAGGGATCCAAAACTATTCAGGTGTGCTATATATATACTATAAGCTTATATGGAAATTCTGAAGTGTATGCATAGGTGCTGACTTGTGAAGGGATACGAATTACAGTGGGGAGTCAACGTTGTAGGGCATTTCTTACTGAACAAATACCTCACGCCGACAGTCATTGAGTCCGCCAAGGACGCGCCAGCGAATTCGGTTAGGGTGATGTGGGTTGCATCTGATGCGA
This sequence comes from Lipomyces orientalis, assembly GCA_030568275.1. Classification (NCBI taxonomy): domain Eukaryota; kingdom Fungi; phylum Ascomycota; class Lipomycetes; order Lipomycetales; family Lipomycetaceae; genus Lipomyces; species Lipomyces orientalis. The sequence continues at coordinate 25,541 of JAJLTP010000001.1, forward strand.
ATAACTTTGCACCGTCGCCGGATGGGATTAACTGGGACGATGTTAACTTTGAAAAGACCGATGGGTCGTTGTTTCTGAAGTACGCCCAGAGCAAGGCCGGGGATATTATTCTTGGCTATGAGATGGCGAAAAGAGTGCAGGGGACAGGTGTTTTGAGTTTGGTAAGTTATAAGAAAGTTCTGACTGGATTGCCCCTGGCTAACGTTTACGATCAGTCGTTGAATCCGGGGCATTTGAAATCGAATTTATTCCGAAGCATGTCGTCCTGGAGACAAACCCTTTCGGTAATCGACCCGCGTCACCTTAGATTTCACCTGTCCAACTAACAATGATTCGAAATTCAGGCGTTTTTCTCATTCGAACCTCGTCTAGGTGCACTGACCGAAATCTTCGTCGGCTTCTCTCCTAAAATCACCACGTCCGACAACGGTGGATATTTCGTGCCCTGGGGCAGATTCGGTACTCCCCGCGGAAGCATCCTGGACGGCTTAACGAAACGGGACACTGGCAACCGGCTTTGGGAGATGTTGGACAAAGAGACTGAGATGTATTGACGCTGATCTGTTCGGTTTAAGTATAGGAGTTCTTTGCAAAGACGGGTGGTAAATAGGCAAAGTGTTTGTTCTATGCATACATAAACGTTTGAAACTTGAGAATAGGACCATGCCATCGACGGTACGAAATACTGGCATTGTGGTCACGAATATGATATGTCATATGTATTGAGTTAAAGAGAATATGATGAGTGGCTCTTGAACAGTAAGCAACAGACACGGGACTATCTCACGTCTCGCTACACCTAAATACTTCAACATTCTTTATCATAGAACTACTATGTGTCGCCGACGCTCAAGACATAACGCGTAATTATAACTCGGCCAGCCAAACCAGATAAGCCAGCTCGGTCGCTTAGTTATCTTGCCCCAACCCGCAATGGACTGGCGCAAACGTTAAATTTCGGATGAACGCGGAGCAACGTTTCCGAACACGATTAAGTTGGTGGGACGCCGGAATACTGTCACTAAAGCCAACAGGTTTTTGCAGTGGTGCTGTTCGTTGTGAATTACTGGTTGAAAAAAATTGTCACTCTTCAAATATTAATTACATACAAAAAGTCAACCTAATTCGATAATGAAATAATCGATAGAGATAGTTACACTAAAATCGAACAAACAATGTGACCATCACTGATCACCGAAATGTATCAAAGTCAACAGGAAAAAAGAGATTTAACGACATAGTTTATAAAGAGTAGACAAATAGATAGTAAAGAACAATCCCGATGCGCTTTTACATTCCCAGCAGATCAAACAAATTACCGATAAAATAGATTACTTTGCTTTTAAATATTCCGACAAATTCCCTAGCCATTGATGTGCATCGCATTACTTTGTTTCCACCACCTCTCAGTTGCTTATTATAATATTTTGATTTTGAGTTGCTGATTTCGTGTTGCCCTAGCATGACAGCTGTCATAATGTCGTTGATGTGTAAACCTGCATTAAAAGCAATCCGACAAGAAAACTAAAATTGAATTCCCAAAATTATACGAGACCTTTAATATCGAATAAAACATGAACACAAAATAGCCAAACAAACGACGATCCGAGTTTATGCAGATGAAGGTGACCACGGCCATATGCAAAGACAGACGTATATACGAAGCTAGCCTGCTTCTCAGACACCGACAACTCACCGAGAAAGTCACCGAGAAAGCACGAGCCCATTCAACTTGCCTTCAACGGCGTCGACTGCGTCCACCGCGTTTTCTTTGTGAGCAGCGCTCTCTGCCCTGCTTCGATTACTGCTCGAGGTGGTGCCGACGTCAAGTTGCTCTTCGTCCATGACGAACTGCATCTCGTTCTCATCTTCCTCGGATTTGCCGACACTGTGCGTGTTGTGCAGCGAGCTGTCCTCCTCGTCGTCTTCCTCAATGACAAGAGTCGAGGACGAAACCGCCCGACGCCCACTTGGCGTCCTCTGGACGGTACCGCCTGTGAACTTCTTCGTCGTTGCCAACGGGGAGGAAGACAAGAATGAAGATGAACCGCCGTTTGTAAATTCTGGTCCAGCAGTTGTGGTCGGCACTGCAGTACCAAAGGAGGCATACCGCAGCGGGGATCCAATAGCACTCGCGTTGGTGCTATTTGAATTATTCGTTACAATGCCTCCGTGATGGCCATTGAACAATTGCCCAAATCGAGGGCTCTCACCTAATGCCATCCCTCGCGGCGGAGACGAAACGATGCCGTCGCCTATGGCACCAGTGCTGCCCAATCGTCCAGAAATCGACGACGAATATTCACCGGCATGGATACCGTCGTCATGCCGAGATCCGCGGCGGTGGCGTTCCTGAGGAGTGAGTAGCTCATTAAGCGATGACGGGACGAAATCTTCTTCGTACGCAAAAGTAACGTTGCCGTTTGCTGGGTCGTCGTACAAAAACGAGTCTGGGTTAGAGGTATGATAACTGCCATTCGCACCGGTGTAAAAGTCGTCCTCGTCATGGGTAAGACTGGCGCTGCCACGCCATATTGAGGAGCGAGCAGGGAACGACGACGAGACATATCGTCGGCCAGAGATATTGGACGGCGGATTCGCTGCCAAAGCCATGCCAAAGGGTGAGTGCGACATACTGCCGAGTCTATGTGGGGCACCAGAAGAAGTAGTAGTGGACGAGACCATTGTGGCTGTGTTAGATCCAGGTGGTGACGAAGAATTAGAAGAGACTGGTTCGTCGGGTCCGGCCGACACGAATCCCGCCTTGCTGCCAATTACACCATTCTTGAGGGGCGAAGACAGTCCATGCTCCGAATCGACGCCAAATGCCGACATGTACAGCGATCTGAGGGTATGCGACGATGACAGCGCATTGAGATTGACACCGGAGTTTTGCTGTGGAAGCGATGGCGGAGGTGAATTGTCCAGAGACCCGAACTTGGCGGGCACCGATGCAGCTATTGGTCCGTGTCGCGCCAGGAACGAGATTCCGTTCGACTCCAGCGAAGCTGGCATCGGCACGTCCAACGGACCAAGCGTGCGGGCGGAAGACGGTGAGAGGAAGTTCTCTGCGGGCGGGGACGCACCATACTCGAGACCATAGTCTGGGACGTCAAGCGGCTGGGGGGATGGAGCCGGAGCCGAGGCCTGTTGAGCTGGCTGACGGTTGTGTTGAGCGATGAGCGAGCGGGCTAGAGCGGAGGGGTTGTTGGAGTAGGAGTTTGCGTTCAGGTCGGGAAGAATGTTGCGGGCCCCAAGCTGAAGTGGGCCGTAGTTATGGGACAGAGATCGATGATTCACCCGTCGTCCATCAGGGAGAATGTGGGCCAGAGCGCACTTTGCGCCGAACTTGCAGTTTCCCTAATTCCGTCAGAAGCCTTTGGAACAGGTCATATTTACAATAGCACGCACCTTCTGGAAATACTTGCACGGGGCTTGCTCGAGCTGGGAATCGATAGAATGGGAGAATGGGCACGTGTTTCCGGCCTGGCAGGTCCCTTGGCGAAAGAACTTGCAAGGCACATGCGACAGGTCTGGAGAAGTTTAGTCAGTCGTCAGTCGAAACACGATCTGCGGAGGATCCAGCAGAGAGAACAGTTGTAAAGAAGACCGGAAGACGCACTCTTACTCGGGGGACTCCGGCTTGCCTCGAGCAAGGCGGGCTGCGACTGGGCCTGGGAGCCTAGCATGGGCTGCGGTTGCTGCTGGCGTGTTCGTTGGGGATGGATGACGGGGACCGGTGGCGGGCCGACCGGGGTAAGGCTGGGCGGCGCGGACACGGCGGGTGATGGTGAAGGAGAGAGTTGGGCAGACAGCGTGAGATCTTCGGCGGAAACAGCGGAGTACTGGAGTAGATCGCTGAGGTTCGTGCGGACGAAGAAGCAATTGATCGGTGAGAGAACTGCAAGCAGCGAGATTATTAGTGGTGTTGCAGCGGCGCGTGCGTGGCGGGCAACTTTGTCAAGATGGCGGTGAGAGCAACCGTAGCCCGCAGGGCCGTTAAGCGCAATCTCTGGCTGACGATTCGCTAAACTATGAAGACTCTTAGCACATGCCGGTGCTTCCGAACGCCGGCTTGTCACACAACTTGCGAACTTTAATACCCACTTGGTTTACCGTACTGCCCAACCATGTGAGGGCTAGGGCTTCCCCGGTTTTGTGCGGCGCACGCTGGTGACGGGATCCACTCAAAATTAATTTGTGGAAAATTCACAATTCTTATTAGTGATATGACGATAAGAACAGTAAGCTCTCGTATTGTATTTAGCAGTGCAGAAAAGCAGACGAACTGCTGCCTTACTGCCACACATGAGCCTCGATCTGAGTAATGGAACCCCTGTTTCAGTTGGGAACCAGGGACAGTTGGACAATGATGGTGGGTCGTCGGCAGCGCGGGGCCAGCAGCTACTGGTCTGGTCTGGTCTGGTCTCAGTGCGGTCGCGTGCTGCGCTGTCTCGTCGTCGCTTGGTGCTGGTTCTGCTGGCACTATTGTTCCCATTTGACCCCCTATTCCTGTCAATCTCCAATCTCATGTATGCGTGTCTCGCCAATGTAACATCAGAAGCTACCAAGCGATTACTCGCTTATCGTATGCTTGCACGTGACACGAACCTATATTAAGTATGAATACATTACAGTCGATAACCAGAAGAAATAGATAAACATTCACAGCAATGTAAGTACGCAAACATTAATACGACCCGATCAAATCTTCGCCATTTGACGGACCATCTCTGCGGTCTGTGCGTCGTCTTCAATGCCTAGATCATCCTAAACCTGAGTCAGTACATTTTGTACACGGCAAGTACATATTATCATATCCAGATTAAAACTATCACACCCAAAGATCCTTGCAATCTGGCACGTTCTCCCGAATTACGCTCCAGATGTCCATAAACTGTGCAGCCATCAGCCGTTAGCGTAAAATGCAAGTCAACTATGTAGAATATGCAAACCATCTTTCGTCGCTTGGCCCATTCCTTGAGCATCTTGGTCAACTCCGCACGCATCTTCGACACTTCAGCTGCGGACAGCAGCGGCGCGGCCGCGTTACCTGATGCTGCTGAAGCCAGGAGATCCAGCCGCTTAGAAGCTTTCTCAATCTATCAAATCACCTTAACCCCTTGTTCACATGTTTACGGGACCAAAATATGCGCACCTGAGCGTCTAGTTCCGCGTTCTGAGAAACCAGATCCTCGGTTCGCGGTGTTTTCTGTACTTCTGCCAGCTCTGCAAAAAAACTCAATATTGCTCAACCCATGGCTAAGTACGCCGACAAAAAATCGTACCGGTTTTCAACCTCGCGGCCCGCTTCCCGAGCGCCTCGTCCTCTCCCTTCAGCTGCTCGATTTCGGCCGCCATGTCCTCGTCACTCCGCTCCTCCGCACCGGCGTCCGCCTGAGCGAGACTGCCGTCCGTCTGCTTCGCAACGTAAATCACTTGCTTTCCAAAGGTCTTGGCATCAAGCTGGCCTCTTGTTTCTAGCGCTGCCAGCGCGCGGTTAACTACCGGTCGCGACAGCGCGCCGTGCAGATTTTGGAACACGTCTGTTGCCGAATACGGTCGGTTCTGGGAGATCATGTAGGCAAGGACTTTTGATTCCGCTTCATCGACAGTAGGAGTCTGTTGTTTTTCTTTTTTTGGAGCCATTACTATGAGATGATTGTTGAGTACGTGCTCGCGAAAGATCCTGTTTGGTGAATAGCCGACGCGTGTGAAAAGTTGAGGGGCTCGTACTGGAACGCGTGATGACGCGTCAACGTCAACATCAAAAACTGCCGGCCGACCTTGTTATCGTTCAATCCACCACAGCGCTTGACGCTTGTCACAATAGCCTTATCTATTTCATAATGTCGTCGAAGCAAGAGACGCCTCCCCGTCCACGACAGCCAAGAACAACATACCAGTCCCGCCGGCGGCCGTTCGCCAGCGTGTCAAATACGTCGTCATCAGCATGTCCGTCGTCTGATACGATAGTCGTCGCGTGCTCTTCGAACCCGGCGTCCACGCCGCCATCTTCGCCGCCGCCACCGAGCAAACGGTCCCGCAATCGACGACAACCTGTAACGACGAAATCTTCGGAAAAGAAGGACCTGGCCACAGACAGAAAAGTCCAGACCCATCTGTCGCTCTCCAACAAGCCGCAACGGAAAACCTGTCTCCAATGCGGCATGTCCTACGACACGCTTGCGCCCGACGACATGCGTCTGCATTCGAGATTTCACGCGCGCGCAATCGGCGGCGTCGACGTGACGATCCCGCGGCACTGCACGGCTGTCGCGACCGCGGGCTTGCAGCAACAGCATGGCCCAGCCCGCTCGTTGTCGCAAAAGGGATCAATCTACAAGTTCGCCGTGCGAGACCTATCGGGATCGACGGCGCTGCGATCGGTCAAGACCGCCGTGGACGCCACTTTACGGCTCTGTAACTCCGAGCTGTCCGCTCCCGACGAACGCCTTGCCGCGCTCGCGCATCGCACCGACGCGACAGTGTTTGTCTGCGTGGCGGGCAGGTTCGCGGACGAAAACAAGAGTCCGGACGCCAGCAGCAGCGGTGCACAAGTTGTTGTCGGTCTGTGTCTTGTCGAGCGCGCAGAAGCTGGGTTTTTCATGTCCGTCGACACAGGACGGGTGCTGCCGCGCACGCACGAGAGGCTGATTATGGGCATTTCGCGGATATACACGGTGCACTCGGCGCGCCGGACGGGAGTCGCCCGCGCGCTGCTGGATGCTGCGAGGCGGAACTTTGTGTACGGGCTCGAGGTCACGAAGGACCATGTTGGTTGGAGTCAGCCGTCTGAGAGTGGCAGCAAGGTCGCGATGCGATGGTGCAGCGTGCCCATGACCGACGACGAGGTGCGTGAGGATCGCGGCGATAAAGCGGGTGAGGATGTGCAAGGCGAGATGAATATTCACAGGAAGATCAGGGTCTATGTCGAGAGAGCATGATTGGATTGCATTGGATGGCACAGCATTGATGACTTTTTGCACATATATATATATATACATGTCCCGACACTATACGCATATTGTACATATGATACACACCTTCGACGCTTAGTACTCGGGAGTACCCATGCCCCTATACATTTTATTCAATCGCGCATCCCTCCGATTGTGATTCGCATTCGCCCATCCCCCTCCACGTCCAGGGCCGTAGCCAATCCCGCCACGCCCGCTGCGGCCGACATTAGCCAGGGCCTGCAGCCGCCGATCGCGCTCCTGCTGGGCCTGGAGCCGCTCGAGCCGCTTCTTTTCTGCCTTGCCGCCCCAAATCTTCTCCGGCTTCGGCTCGGTAGGGACCTGGTAGTCCGGGAGGACTTCGCGCTGGCGCGAAAAGTTCTTTGTCGGCGCGGCGTCGTTGTCAGAGTCATTGTCCGAGTCGGCCAGCTCGGGCTCCGAGTCCGGATCGTACTTGTCGGCGATTTCGTCGTACGCAGTCGACGTCACGATCGGCCGGTTGCCGGCGAAAATGTACTTTGCCTCCAACCGTTTGCGGAATTTAGGCTGCGTTCGTCTGGTTAGCAGACAGAGATCCAGTAAGACAGAATTAAAAAAAAACCTAGAACCTACATCACGATCAAGAACTTTGGCCCATCCTTCCAGCTGCTCGTCCGTCCAATTCGTCCTGTTCTTCATCTCTGACCTAAACTTTGTGCCGCGCTGCTTCGTGCCAAACACGGACTTGTCGCCCGAGTAAATGCCCCAGAGATATTGCTCGTTAGGGTTCTCGGCGCGCTGGAACTCTTGCTCGTCCTTGAGTTGTTGCATTTCCTTCTTGCTCAGCTTGTTCTCCCACGGCTTTCCTTTCGGCTTTTCGGTCGTCCTCGACGACAGCGGCGGCTGGGACGACGCCGGGGCCTGGTCGTCTTTGTCCTTGTAGTCCATTTCCGGGTCCTCGTAAACGTGCGCAAGCGCATCGACGTCGTCATAAGTATCATCCCGTTCGTCCTCGTCCTCGTCGTATATCAATCTGAGACTGTCGAAAATCTTCTGCTTGTCTGACACCGTCGTGCCCCGGGCTAGCATCTCATCCGCGTCCGCGCCCGGCCGCCGGCCGTAGTGCAAAGTCCCAGGCGCAAACTCCAAATTCTCAAACCTGCGCCTCTCGACGACGACGTCGTCGTCGTCTTCTGCGTCGACGCCATTCTCAATCGGCGCGACCGTCAACGACGCCATGCCTTCGGCAAGTTCGTCAGGGCCGGTCCTGTCCGGCACCTGCTCGACAAGATACGCCAACACCTCCTCGACCGAGTTATTCTTGGCCGCCAGCAGCGTGACTATGTACTTCTCGGCCAGATGCGGGAAGAACTCCTTGATCTCCTTGACTTTTCTGGCGTCGTCAATGTCGAGCACGGTCGCTATCGCGTCGACGTCCATCTTCTTGATCCGCCGCTTGGCCGCGCGCGTGCTCTTGCGGGTCGCCGACTTTCGGAAACTCGCGGATATGGCGGCGAGCGTGGCGGGCGGCAGCTTGAGCTTGATGGTCTCGAGCGCGATGACCACCGCGTTCAACCGTTCGCCGGCGGCCGACGCCGCGAGGTGCCGGACCCGGGCAACGATCTTGGTGCGCACGACGAGCGCGGGCAGCAGCTCGCCCGGTCCGACCTCGTGCGGCGGTGGCAGCTGTGTCCGCAGGCCGTCGAACACTGTCGCAGCCGCGTCCGGGTTTGCGGCCGCGAGCGCCACGAATGACACGTACGCGACCTTGACAGCAATTTCTGCCGGCGTCGCTGCTGGTGCTGGCACCTCCGGACGCGCCGCCGTGGCCGTGCTGACGACGGCCTTGAGTCCGTCGAACCAGGCGTGCCGGGTCAGCCACGCCTGGGCGATCTGGCGGTCCCGCACCAGGATCCGCACGGCGTGGAGCTCCTCGACCGTGAACTTGCCGGACCGGATGCGGTCGAAGATGAACCGGCGCAGCCTGTCCGTCGGGCCGACGACTGGATCCCACCGGTTCTTGCTGCTGTTGCTGCTGGTGTTGTCGGCCTCCGGAAGGGCGGCGAAACCGAGATGCTTAATGACTTTTTGAATAGCCGCGTGATTGCCGCGAGCATAGAGCCTGACAAAGCCCCAGATCATGTCGAGGTTGCTGACGTGGGATGAGAGGCAGTACTGGCGATACAGTAGCACAAACACGTTCCGTCGCAGCAGGCGCGCCATGGGATCCTGGATCTCGTCGACGTCGTCGGCTCGGGCGGCGTCCGGCAATCTGTCGTGCAAGCCGTCGGCATCAACCGTGTCCCGGGCGAGCGAGACGTACGTCTGCAAGAACCTGATGAGGTGTGTGGCGCGCTCGAACGCGGCCGGCGGCTGGGCGATGAAGTATTCCATCATGGCGCACCAGCAGTCGAGACAGGATGCCCATAGCGACGGGGGCAGCTGGCGGCGGACGGCCAGGATTGGGTATTCTGCGATCGGCGGGTTCGGGTTTGCTGCAGGCTGCGGGCGCTGGGGTTGGGCCGTAGGCGGGAGAGACGCTGATGGTGTCCGTGATGAGGTGGCGTCTGTTGCCGTCATTGGGAACGTGGTATTTGGGGGGATGATGCGGGCTGACGCAGCCGGTGTTGGGCGGTGAAGTAGTGACTGAAGACGGAACGAGTGCTGCGGCTCGCGCGTTCAAACTTTTATTTCGGACCCGAATCGTTTCATTACTGAGTAAACGACAATGCACAGACATCGTTAGTTCCATACTCTCACTTATCTACGCTACTCATTCTAACAGACTGCGGCTGAAGAAGTCGACTTATAATACACGAGATATCCATTACTATCACCCCAAACAGCCACTATACAACAACGCACCATTGTATCAATCGTCATTCGGAACTATGTACGTATAACACCAAAGCAGATCCGCGCCGTAACGAGCGTACAATGCACCCATCCCAACTGAAGACCAATATTTAATACTTTCAATACACTTGTCCCGGTATACGCCAGAATAAAGCTAATAATACACCGCCCGAACAACCCCCCCTTTTCCCCCCGCTATTCCAAAGACCGTAAAAGTACAGTTTCTTTTCCAAAAAGAGACACTGGCATGCGCACGTATACCGCAATTAACGCCAAAGAAAAAAGTCAGCAAAAAAATTGTATAGGATCGCCGCGGGACTAAGCGGCTAGGCCAGCCATACTCGCGGCCTCGAGCAACGCATTCATGCCTTTCATGTCGCCATTGCCAGCCTTATCCTTGGCCATGTCGTTTCCGGCCGTCGACTTCGTGCGCATTGGTGGCAAGACAGGCCGATCTTGCTGGACGTTCGGAGCTGGAAGCACTTCAGGCAGGCTGCTCCTCCGTCTCGCGACGTAGTACGGCTCCGACCCGTTCGAACTGACACTGGCTTCACTGCCGGTCGACATCGTCGGCGCATGACGGACCGACGTCGGGTACCCGTTCGCGGCATAGCTGTAGTTGTGTTGTGGCGGGGCGTGCCGGTAGTCGTACGAATACACGCCGTACTCTGGTGGAGGTCCGGCCCGCCACTGCGGGTCGTACAGGGCAGGCTGTTGCGGTTGGGCAGCGTACGACGGCGGCTGGCCGGGCGGCGCGTACTGCTGGGACGGGACCGGGGGCGGGAGATTGATGGCGGGTCCCCAGGTCCGCCTGCGGCCACGATCTTCGTCGTCCTCGCCCGCGGCGGCTTCAGGCTTAACATTGCCTCTGTCGTACTCGTGTCGGTAGTAGTAATAGTCGGCGTCGTAGTTTGGAGGCGGCACGGTCGCAGTCGCCGGCGGCGTGAAGTTCGTCGTCGCCGGAAACCGCGGTGCGGCCGGAGAGTAGGTGTCCGCGATCGAGGACGCGGCGGACGGCGGAGCGTACGCGTGATGACGCGTAGCGCTTGTTCGTGAGAGCGGAGACGGGAGAGGGAAGAGAGGAGACGTAGGTGTGTGGGTAGATCGGGCGGAAGTTGGCGGCTGCAGGAGCGACGCTGGCGACACAGGAGGGGAGCCGGACTGGGCCATCTGCGGCGTCGGCTGGCCAGAGTCGTGCGTGTGCGGATGCAGAATGAGCGGACCAGGCCGGTGCTGGTTCGGACGAAACCGTGACGGCGTCGGCAGCGTGAAGGATGACGGCGGCGGCAGTGTATCGCGGGGTTCTAACGGCTGGGGATGCTGGGCCACCGGCTGGAGATGGCCAGGGACAAGGTGCTGGCTGGTGTAGCCGGGCACTGGCGCCGACATGGGCGTCGTCGGGGCGGACACGGGCTGGTGGACGATGCCTAGGGGGGTCGTGGTAGGAACGATGGCCTCGTTTGCGTGTACAGTGTGGGCATGCTGGCGGAGGTTGTCGAGGCGTGAAAACGTCCTGTTGCAGTGGCACCTGAACGGGCGCTCGCCGGTGTGTTTTCTAATCGGTCAGCCACTGAGCCCAGGCAAGCAGGCAAGGTGTAACAAGAATTTCAAGATACGTACCGGATGTGGCGGGCTAGATGCTCGGATCGCGTAAACGTCATGTGGCAGTTGCCATAGCCAGAGCACTGGAAGACTTTTGGCGGCCGCGACTTAGAGCGGCGCGACGTCGTCGACATATTAAATTTGTTGTAAAGGCGAAAAAGACAAAAAGGACAACGACAACAGCGACGATAACAACGACAACAGCAACAACAAAAAGGGCGAATGAACCCAGCAGAGAATAATGACGAACCGGTGAGATGTGGAATGTGAAAAAGAACAAGCCGGGGCGGCGCAGAAGGAAGGCGCGGCGGCGACAAGAAGAGGACAGACGACGACGGATGGCGGATGACAGGCACGCTAACCTGTCGGCTGTGGCTATGGTCGCCTAGCTGCCGGTCTTTTGGGGATAATGTGGCGACGGCTCCGGGTATGGGCCCGCGCACGCGCCCACGCAAGCTACGCAGGTAAGGGGCCCGAACCCGGCTGTCTCGCCCCCAGAACAGCGCGGCGTTCCTGCGCAGGCACGGTGTGCCCGCGGCGGTGCTGCCCGCCCGCACGGCGGCTGTGCCGCATCTGTGCCGACGTCGGCGCATTTGGGCCAGGGGCGCGGCGCCACTCGGTGTTCGAGGCGGCGGTGCGGATAGGGAGCAAGTGCGGAGTCGGCGCGGCGCTGCTGCCGGGTTGGGCAGTCGACTTGCACATCTTCCGCACGCGACGGCCACGCGTCAGCCTGCTCGGCTGCGATCAGCAGCGAGCGGAGGCCAAAAGGCACAGAGGCACTCGCCCTGGCGTGCCTTGTCATGAGCGTCGCGACGGCAAGGACTGTGAAGAAAAAAAGAAAGAAAAAAATGGCCGCATAGGCGAGAGATCGGTGGGCCCACAAAACTATCAGGAAACCGGCTCTCGTCTGTCGCCAAAACTACTCTGGGTCGCGCGCATGCCCAGGGGCAGTTCGGCCCCAATCAGTCAGGTTATGGCAACATCCAGCCTGATATTCGAAATCCGGCCAGGCAATAGATTGTGCCGCCGCTCTGGCGGTCTCGAGGGCCGAATATGGTCGCCTGCGGTGATGTGCCCTCACGTTGTGTGACGAAAAATACTCACTGGTGTGGTCCCAGATGCACGACACTCTTCCCCTTTGTTGCGGGCTGTCTGCCCGTATTATTTGTCCCAGAATAGGTCATGCCACGTATTAGGCGATCCAGCACCCCCATCTCCGGCCGCTTCCGCACCACAACCGAAGCGGCCCGCCGGTGGCTGCGCTGGCTGGACGATCAGTGCGATGCCCCGTGGAAAGTGACAAGCTGTTGTTCAGTCGAGAGCAGCAGCAGCAGCGCAAGCGCGGCCTCATCCGGAATGGTGCAGGTGGAGTGATGGGACTAAAACGCAAATACCAAAAGTACCCTGACGACCGAACGCATCGCCAGCGCACCTGGCACTGTCGACTCGCTGCCAGCTGCCAGCTGGACGGGGGCAGAAACGCCAAATGGAGAATCACGAGAGCACCTTGGAGCGACTAGTCACTCGACCGCACAGAATCATTGGTATATCCCGCTATCTATATATTCGGCCTGCGCCCGGCGGCGCCTGTAGAGTGTAGTCTTGCACATTTGCTAGGTTGATTCATGCGACTTGGGTCTCCATGTAGATCCAGCAAAGCCGCGCACATTACCCACTCCAAACCCGCCTCGGGCCGTCTGGCTACCACCTAACCTGCCTGCCTGATCCCACCTTGCTCCACACTCGTCTCTTTATACACAATATACACAATATACACAGCTCCACACAACAGGCATCGCCATGCCGACTACTATAGCTGATCTGCAAGCGCCGCTGCCGCAGTCGAACCACACGGCAGAATGCTGCCTGCCGGACTCGCCAGAGGCCATCGCTATCGGCTGCACCGGCCGCGTCATCTCCGCTATGAACCTCCTGCCCTACGAGCTCTGCACAGACGTGCCGCCCGACGCAACCGACGTCTTTTCTGCCGCCCTCGACGAAGTAGCCAGCGGCGACACCGAGAGCACCGGCGGCGCGCCGGCTCTCAGCCAAGAGCTGCCCCTCACTGTCCGGCACCGGCGCGGAAACTCGGCCCTTTACTCGAGCCAGTCCTTTCTCGAGACCGGCACGAGCTGGGAGACCGTCCTGGTCGCGTGGACGGGCGAGATCATTAACTACGAGGACCGGATCGCGGCCCAGCTCGCGGCTGCCACTGCCCGGGCCGGGAACCACGTCGCGCCGGTCGTGAACGAGTTCAAGCTGAGCGAGGCCGAGCACGACAAGGCAAAGTCGCTGCTCGAGGACGCCGCGGCCAAGAGCGGAAGCACTATCGTGCCCGTGTTTTTGTACGGCGGCGAGCAGGGCCGGTGGAGAGCATATGCCGAGCAGGGTGAGTAAATATTGTTCTTTGTTGTTTGGACCGCTACTGAACAAGCGTTCGCCAGTCCTCTGGCCATTGCTGCATTACATCCTCGGCGAACCGTCAGACGGGATGGAGGAGAAAAAGTGGTGGCTCGACTACGTCAAGTTCAACGAGGCGTTCGCCGACAAGATCTGCGAAATCTACAAACCCGGCGACATCATCTGGGTCCACGACTACCACCTGCTGCTGCTGCCGCAAATCCTACGCCAGCGCCTGCCCAAGGCCTACATCGGCACGTTCCTGCACGCTCCGTTCCCGTCGTCCGAGTACTTCCGGTACCTGACCAAGCGGCGCGAGCTGCTCGAAGGCATGCTCGGGTCAAACATGATCGGCTTCCAGGCCTACTCGTACTCGCGGCACTTCATCTCGGCCTGCACGCGCGTGCTCGGGTTCGAGTCGACGTCGTCGTCCGTGGACGCGTTCGGCGCGCGCGTCGCCATCGACGTGTTCCCGATCGGCATCGATGCCGGCCGGGTCCAGCGCGACATGGACACTGACGCCGTGCGCGAGAACATGGTCGCGATCCGCGACCTGTACCCGGGCAAGAAAATCATCGTCGGCCGCGACAGGCTCGACTCGGTCCGCGGCGTCATCCAAAAGCTGCACGCGTTTGAAATGTTCTGCCAGATGTACCCCGAAATGGTCGAACACGTCGTGCTGATCCAGGTCACCAGCCCCGCGTACGCGCACTCGGCAAAGATCGAGAAGAAAGTGAACGAGATCATTGCCCACATCAACGGCACGTACGGCATGCTCCACTTCACGCCCGTCCAGCACTATCCCCAGCAGATCGCCCGGGACGAGTACTTTGCCCTGCTCCGGGTCGCCGACCTGGCCCTCATCACGTCGGTCCGGGACGGCATGAACACGACGTCGCTCGAGTACGTTGTGTGCCAGCGGGACTCCCACGGCCCCGTCATCCTGTCCGAGTTCTCGGGCACGGCCGGCATGCTGACCGACGCGATCATGGTCAACCCGTGGGACTCGGTCGGCGTCGCCAAAGCCATCCACGCGTCTTTGGTCATGAAGCCCGAGCGCAAGGCCGAGCTCGAGGCAAAGCTCTACAAGCACGTCACGACCCACACGATCCAGGCCTGGGTCTCCCAGTTCCTGTCCCAGCTCGTGTTGACGTTGGCGTCGTACGACCACTCGCACATGACGCCCGTGCTGGACCGGCCGCTGATGCACGCAAAGTACCTGTCTGCCAGCCGCCGGCTGTTCATGTTTGACTACGACGGCACGCTCGCGCCGATCGTGAAGGAGCCGTCGGCCGCGATCCCGCAGCAACGCGTCCTGCACGCGCTCGAGCGACTGGCGGCCGATCCGCGCAATCAAGTCTGGATCATATCCGGCAGGGACCAGGCGTTCCTCGAGCAGCACCTCGGCCACATCTACCGGCTCGGGTTGTCGGCCGAACACGGCTGCTTCATGCGGCCGATCGGGTCGGACGCGTGGCTGAACCTGACCGAGACGTTCGACATGTCGTGGCAGAAAGACGTGATCGACATCTTCCAGTACTACACCGAGCGCACCCAGGGCGCGTTCATCGAACGCAAGCGCGCGGCCGTGACCTGGCACTACCGTCGGGCCGACCCCGAGTACGGCGCGTTCCAGGCGCGCGAGTGCCAGAACCACCTCGAGAACACGGTCACGCCGAAGTACGACGTCGAGGTCATGGCCGGCAAGGCCAACCTCGAGGTGCGCCCGCGGTTCGTCAACAAGGGCGAGATCGCAAAGCGGCTCGTCGTCGACTACGTCGTCGGCGGCACGACGCCGGCCACGCCCGACTTTATCCTCTGCATGGGCGACGACTCGACCGACGAGGACATGTTCCGGGCCCTGCGCAAGATCGACGAGCTCGACCAGGACCGCACGTTCACGGTCACGATCGGGCCGTCGTCAAAGATGACGACCGCGATCTGGCACCTGATCGACTCGGCCGAGGTCGTCAAGAGCGTCGGCGAGCTCGTCGGCCTCGGTGACGTTGCCCAGGAGATCGGGTCCAGCATTGTATACGAGTCCAGGCTTCATTAGAATAAAATTTTTTTTTTTTCCTGCTCTTGGTTCTTTATAATTTGTTTAGGGTATGCGTTGTATTGGGCATGGTTTTTCACTTAAAGGCATGATGTAATTTTGCATTCTGGGCATGTATGTTAGACTCTTATATACATATTTTTTTTTTGTTCCAACTCTGTCTTCTATTGGAGTTTACCACATATTGTACAAAGGAAAAAAAAATACATGTCGTAACACCAGTATGACGTACAAGTATTATACAAAGCATTAAACACACGCCAAAGGACTCCGAATGTATCGCACCAAACCGACATGCACATTTCTAATATCTTTTGCACAGTTTACTCGTCAAGCAGCTGGACATAGTTGCTCGGACAGATGCCGACCTCGCCGTTTGCTCGCCGCGCCTGCCACCACCGGCCCGACACGTCACTGACCTCGAGGATCTCGTCCTTGACAAACGAGATCTCGTTCGCGTCCTCCGGGTTCGCCTCGTAGCTGTAGATCGCCCGGGCCCGCAACGGGTACTCGGTCGGCACGTCCAGTGGCTCGATCATCGTGCCCGTGCCCGCGCCCGTGCCCGTGCCCGTCTGCTGCTGCTGCTGCTGCTGTAGTTGACCGTGGTCGTCCTGCTGGCCGCCGCTCAGCATCGTGCCGCTGGCCGAATGCAAGTTCGTGGCGCTGCCAGTCTGCGGCAAGACCAGCCCGGATCCGTTGTGCGACGATCCCGCGTACGCGCCCGCTGCCGCGGTAGACGGCCGCCGCAGGACCATGCTTCCTGGCCCGCCTTGCAGACTCGTCGTCTCGAACCCGTTCAGCTGTGCCGACGTGAACATCTGGTGGGGCCGTATCGACCCTGTCGTCGCCGGCCCGGTCTCGTAGTAAACCTGCTGGGAGTGGGTCTGTGACGACGACGGCAGCGCCGCCTGCTGCATTGGCTGGAAGCCACGCGAGTGGACAGGCGACGGCTGTGTGGGCGGGTACTTTGCTCGGCGCCGGTCGTTATACCGGGCCTCGCGATGCAGCGCGTACGAGTCTATGAACGCGTGCGGGGCCGCATCCGACGTCGTACCAAAGTAGAAAATCCACAGGATGTTGATGATGGACAAAAGGATGTGGCCGGCGGCGGCGGCCGCGTCGGCGGCACGGCCAGTGTACACGAGGTTGTTGGTCGAGTTGGTCGTGTACACGAGCGCGGCGGCCGTGAATCCGACGATCTTGACACACGCCCCGTCAGCCTCTGTTTCCAAATAATCCAGAACAGACCAGTAACAAACTTACGGCAATGCGGTACGGTTCGATTGCGTTCGCGCCGATAACGTAGATGACACCGCAGATGACGAGAAACTCGTAGACGATGCCCCACCAACTGAACTGCGGGTACGGGCCGGCCACGTCTGCGGCTATGGACGCAGCCAGTGCAATAAACCAGCCTATCTGTTATGACATGTCAGCACCTCCTCAACTACTTATTCGAGTTTGTCGTGGGCATAAGTTCGTGCGTGGGTTCGCGTGTCAACCCATCAACAACCGCACACAATCCCAGCCACACCGAAACGTTGACATCAAACAACAAAAATATGTCACGTACAGCCGCAACGGATATCGTCGCGAGAGCAAAGGGATCCCCTATTAAAAGCCCGACATCATAAAGCGGGGAAGGGTAGTACTCGGTTCGCTCCATATGGGCTGCGTCTCGAGTCGCCGGGTTGGTAACGATGGAAGCGATTATTCGCGCCCGGCTCGGCGGTAATATGTTCGATGGGTGCAGAAAATGAGGCGAGAGGTAGTAGGAATAGTGGCGATAGGTATCGACTGCGATTGATGCAACTTATTAAATAAGACCGGTGCGAGTCGTTGTACAGGAAAAAAAATCGATCCAAAATTAGAATGGTTACGTGACAGACAGCGTGCGGCGATGCTTGGATGTACAGGGGTCAACGACAACCGTAGGAGGCACTTGAGAGGAAGAAGAACGAGGAGGGAGAAAAGAATATTTCGAGTTGCAGAGATGGGGTAGAGAGGGCTGCCTTGGGGAGAGTACTGTAGGCAGTCGAGCGAACGAGCAATAATAATGTCGTCGGGTTGGAGCGCGAACCCAACTTTGCCCCGGCACACCTAGCTAGAGTCCAGCAATAGCAACGCTAACTAACGCAACCAAAAAGCTCACCAAGGTAAAACGGGTCCGCGTACGTAGTATCGAAAAGGTCTGTTTGCGGCTTGTTCTTGGATTTTGCTCTTCGATTATTAACTGGGCGTACTTATCATCGTCCACTGCGTCGTCCGCCTGCGGATCCGCAATTTTAATTAGGTTCGCGCAGCCCATGCCGCGACACGTAACTCATAGCAATTACATTGTCCTGTCATGAGTCATGACACATTATCTACATATGATTGCCTATCCGATCAAAACTTCGCACTCATTTGCCGCCATTCGACAGAACACCTGAGTGCATATCATATCTATCGACAATATTCCAGTCCGTAACAAGCAGCTCAGATAAGCGGCCTCAGCTGGCTGAAACGAAAATTAAGCTTCAACCCCAAGTCGCGCGACGACAATGCTCCGCACGAGACCCTCGAAAACACCGTAATATACAGAATTGATAGCAACGAACATGCGATGATACTGGTTGGCGATCTACACAGTGTCAGTGTGCTCAGTGCAGAATAGCTGATCCCAGCTAACTTATCGAATTCGGTAACTAAGCCAATAGTTAATTTTTCCCTCGTCTAGACGCCGAACTCGACTGATTAAGCAATAATGCAGCCGCTGAACACTGACAACGCACATTCCGCCGTAGTGCGATAGCAGACGATAACCGGAATGGACATCTCTGGGTATGACTGGATCTGGTGTATATTTTGCATGATTTCTCGCTAGACCGGGCCGCTGCCAAACTCCCAACTGAAACTCCCAACACGTCACCTTTGCCCGATAGCGGCGCCGAGCTCGCCATCTACACAAACCAGCAAAAACCAATTTATCTGCCTGTCACTGGTCGGAATGCTCGAGGACGTGTTTGTTGTCTTTTGCCGTGCAAACTATCTGGGATTGCGCAAACGCGGCAAGCCGTTGTAGACTTAACTACTGAGACTGTGCCACAGTCATGCGCCACCTCCCTGGCGAAATGGGGCGGTGGCGGCGGTGCGGGGGCTCGCCTGACTGTCACCAGCCACGCTGGTTCCGCGGCCGAAGAAGGCAAGTGTGGCTGATGCGGTGCCGTGGTGCTCATCATTGCGCCCTTCGTCGGCCGCTCGACTTCATCTCCATTGCCATCATCTCTGTCCCATCCTCCTCTCCCTAATTCTGCGCGGGCATCTTCGCTGTCCTCTCAATCATCTCAGCTCCTCCTCTGTATTAATTACCATACTCCCGCGGCAGCGTCCGCTGTTCGCTACTCCTTCTCTTATCGTCCCGTTTCCCCCCGAACGGCGCATACAACCCGGGTCCCCCCCCCAATGCCGCACGAGCAGCGTCCCAGCTCGTCCGCGTCATCGGCGGGCGCGCCGCCGATGGACTATTCCATAGGCCAGTACCGCATCGGAAACGAAATCGGTCGCGGTAGCTTTGCCAACGTCTACAAGGGCGTTCATATGGTATGTGTTAGTTGACTCATCTTTTCGTCACGAGCGACACATACCCGCATCTGCGGCCTAGCCTGTTCACCCATACTGACGTATTCGTGCCACAGAAAACACAAACGGCAGTCGCAATCAAGTCCGTCGTCCGTGCAAAACTGAATAAAAAGCTTCTCGAGAATCTAGAGTCCGAAATCAAGATCCTCAAGACTCTGTCGCATCCGCACATCGTGGCCCTCCTCGACTGCCAGCATTCATCGTCATACATCCATCTTGTCATGGAATACTGCTCGCTAGGGGATCTGAGTTACTTCATCAAGAAACGGGATAAGCTGTCAAACATCCCTCTCGTTGCGTCCATGGTCGCCAAGTTCCCGAATCCACCAGGCGGCGGCCTCAACGAAGTCGTCGTCCGCCATTTCCTCAAGCAACTCGCCAGCGCGCTCGCGTTCCTCCGCGATCGCAATCTTATCCACCGCGACGTCAAGCCGCAGAACTTGCTACTCTGTCCGCCGCCGCGCACGGAGCAAGATGCAATCGATTTGGGATATGCCGGCAGATGGGGCTTACCCGTGCTCAAGCTCGCAGATTTTGGTTTCGCGCGGATTCTCCCCAGCACTAGCCTCGCCGAAACGCTCTGTGGATCGCCGTTATACATGGCTCCAGAAATCTTGCGCTACGAGAAGTATGACGCCAAGGCAGATCTCTGGTCAGTCGGCACCGTCCTGTACGAAATGACTATGGGCAAGGCACCTTTCCGCGCTAGTAACCACGTTGAGCTCTTGCGGAAAATAGAAAAAAGCGAGGATCGAATAAAGTTTTCCGAAGATGTGCCGGTCTCGGACGAGATGAAGTTGCTAATCCGCGGACTCTTGCGGCGTAATCCTGTCGAGCGAATGGGGTTTAAAGAGTTTTTCGACGACGAAGTCGTTCGCGGTGAGATTCCCGCCGTCCAGGATGTTGCTAGTTTCTTGGACGGCATGGAGGAAGACAAGTTCATTGCCGAATACCTGGCGAAAAATGCTACGCCTCCTTCGTCCGCGCCTGTACCCACCCGCGCGCATTCTGCCCAGCCAGCTACAGTCACCGGAGGAACACCTGTTCCCACAAATACTGATGTTGGTACGGTGACGCCGAACCGAGCTACGCAGCCTGTTCTTCGACGAAAACCAAGCCAAGGTGCGTTACCTCAGACCCGGCACTCGGGGCACCCGGTCACGACGTCTGCTCCGCATCAGCGTGCCTCCTCGGCTTCGTCAGATCCGCAGTCATTGTCGTCCGACCGACCTGAACAGCGCAAATCTCCATCTCCCGGTTCATCACTCTTGGTCCAGGACAATCAGCACCAGGTTCACCCTACTTCTTCTTCAGACCGCCGTGAGCGATCGTCGTCGATAACCAGCAACGGCAGCCGTCGGTCGACCCCTGCTGCTCAACAGTCGCTCCCTCGTACGGGCTCGCTGGGTCGCCCGGAAGACGATGTCATGTTCGAGCGCGAGTACGTCGTCGTTGAAAAGCGCACGGTCGAAGTTAACGCTCTTGCCGACGAGCTTGCCTATTCCCCCAAAGTCGTGACAAATGCCGCTCTGCAACGCCGACTGTCTACTTCATCGCGCAACTCGTCGTACTCGAGCAGCACTCCACGGGCGCGGGGCTACTCTCATTCGCTCGATCAACGTCGTCTCACGTACGGGAGCTCGCCAACTTCGACGCTGGCCAAGGCACTCTCTATGGCCAGTGCCCGTCTGTTTGGTAGAGGTGAAGGCTCTGTCCCGTTATCTGGCTCGCCGCCATATCCGTACGGAAGGTCCAGCCGCGGATCTACTCCGCCAAAAGACGTTCATCCGATTGACGACCGCGAGATGGGCGTTATTCTGCACATTGAAGATCTGGCAGCAAAGTCGAATGTCGTATACCAATTCGCTCACGTGAAATTCTCGCAGCTGCTCCCATCAACGCCATCGAGCGACATCACGCTGTCGACAGAGCTTACTACGGATGCGGTAGCGACTCTATCGGAGGAAGCGCTCGTTCTATTTGTCAAGTCGTTGTCCTTGCTTGCCAAAGCAATGGATCTGGCTGCGACTTGGTGGGCCGAGAACGGATCGGTTGGTGCATCTGCTCGTCTTAACAGCGCTGTCCAGTGGGTGCGCGAGCGATTCAACGAAGCGCTCGAAAAGGCTGAGTTTGTGCGCATGAAGTTGGCAGATCCGTCCGGCAAAGGTTTTCCTCAAAGTCCCGATGCAACGTCTGGAGTCACTGCCGAGAAATTGGTTTATGACCGGGCGTTGGAGATGTCTCGTGCGGCGGCAATAAATGAGCTGGTTGGTGACGACTTGCCTGGATGCGAAATTGCGTACGAAACGTCGTTGTGGATGCTTCAGGCGATCCTAGATCAGGACGAAACTGGTGAACCTGTAGATGAAGACGACAAGCGGACGGTTGAAGGATGTAAGCTGATTAATTATTTAAATTTGGAAGACGCCCAGATGCTAACTAGCTTCGCAGACGTTAACAGTATACGCAGCCGTCTTGCATCGTTGAAGAAGAAGCTGGAGATGAGTGGCAGCATCCACTCACACACCTCCGTCATTCGGTCCACGGGCGTTCGCACTCCGGCTGCGCAGTGATCGCATTCTTTGCGTTGCTGTATGTAGTTGCATATAGGACCACTGGCGCTAGCTTTTGTTTTATACGCGCCCTCTCTCCTCATTTTGATTTTTTTTTTGCCTTCGGACATGTACATCTCTCATTTTTCCCTTTCATTTGCTTATTGGTAACATGAATCTACGGTTGGCGGGGTAACAGGTGTCGGGCTATCGGAACAGGTGAACCTTTATTGTTTTGCTACTACGGGTTTCGGGATTTCCGGCGTTCGAAGAATACTTTTTAATATCTACTTAATTATACTTTTCTTGGCTTTGTTTTTACATGGCGAGGTGTTGCGCATTGGTACTTTTTTTGCTATATTTGTTTAGTGTTTTCCATTCTATATTTGCTTGTATAGTTTACACTGCAGGGTTGATCGGGCGGACAAACGGATTGGCTGCGGTTTTATATTTGCTAGGTTGATATCCTTTGTCGCTGTAGTAGGGCCGTTTCTTTTGTTTTCATTTTGACATATTTATTTTATTGGTATAAGATTAATTGTACATTTGAGAACTATATAATATATATCATCAATTATCGTCATATTTGTGTTGGCCATCATCTCACTGTCGCGTATGCGCTTGGCAGTTAGTAATTGGTTTATATGCATCGACCGTATGGCACCGAACCGCGATGAGCGCGTTCCGCCATCACTTTGTATGGCTTTCAATATACCGTTGTCTTCCAAGATTAGCATTGTAGTTAGGACTTAGGACTGCTCAGCTTTCGAATGTGCCCTTTGCTAGGTTAATAAGTTGTCGAATGTGAGCTAACTGTCTGCACAAGGTGGTCACATGACTGGCATGCAAGGTAGCATCCGCTCCCGGCGTTGTCAAAACGTTGGGTCTGGTGCTGTCTAATACAAGGGTATGGCACCTTCGTCAAACACGGGCGGGTTCTCTAGTGATCTAAATACTCCTTTTCACGAGTGGACGTACCACATCCACAGATCGTTTGTTTTGCAACATAGAAATTCTAGGGAACAATAGCGTCGTTATTTGCTCTTTTCGATCTTGTTGGCTATAGCTAGATCCATTTTTGTGACAAGTAGACAGGATACAAGTTGAGGATGGCGAGCGCAGTCCAAGTCATCACGAACGCGGCAGATTTCGCGGCCCTGAACGCGCATGATCTGGTAGTTGTTGATTTTAATGCCGTCTGGTGCGGTATGTCATTTAATTTTTTTTTCTGCTTGAGTTAGTTATATATATGTGGCTCTCTTAAATGATGCTCAAGGCGCGGGCGTGGTGTTAGTTGGGATATTTGACACTAATGGACAAGCGCAGGCCCGTGCAAGACGATTGCGCCTCATTTTGAGAAATTCCCAGAGAAATATCCAAATGTTGCCTTTGCGTCGGTGGATATCGATAAGAACAAGGAGATTGCCGGACAATTCAAGATCACTGCTGTGTACGCAATCCACCGATGGAGCTCGTGTGGGATGAATTGGTTAGCTAATTTGGATGGTATCTTAGGCCGACGTTTTTATTCCTGAATAAGGGCAGGGAGATTGCACGAGTTCGAGGCGCGAATTTGCCCGAGCTAGAAAGTACGTTGCGAAGAGTTGCGTTGATGACGAGTGCCGGTTCGTCATCCCCACCGGCCGAATCGTCGACACCGCCGCCGCCGCAACCGCAACCAACAGCAGCAGAAGGAGAAGAAGCAGCAGCGACCGACACATTCCAGAGCTTGGTTCCAAAAGGGTTGGAAGCGATCAACTCCGCGATCGAATTCAAGAACCTTGAAGCGCTCAACGCCACGTCGGCAAGATCAAGCGACATAACCGCCTCGGTGCGCGATCTTTTCTCTGCGGCGATTCCGTCGGCTGCCGCCGGCACGCCTAATATTGAAAGCGACGCGGACTCACAGTTGCTGTTTTATGTACCGTTTATGAATGCGACCAAGGTCCATTCGGTGCTGATCCAGGCCGCGGTTGCCAAGGACGACAACAACGAACCGGCCAAGCAGCGGCCGACAAAGCTCAAGTTATGGACGAATTTGCCGGCGATTCTGTCGTTCGACGACACGACTTCCGTGCCGGCCGTGCACGAAGCCGACATCAGCGAGCCGGACGAACAGGGCTGGAGCGCGGTGCGGTTGCGCTATGTCCGGTTCCAGCGCGTGAGCTCGCTGGTTGTGTTTCTAGAAGGCGAGGACGAGGACGAGCCGACTGGTGTTAACAAGGTCGTGTTTGTCGGCGAGAAGGGAGATAAATTGGAGATGGGCACGTTGGCTAAACCGGGTGAATAATCATCCATTGTGTCATGATCACGTTTTTTTCGCTCAATTGCAAAGCTAATCTTCACCGCACTGTCGTCATAACAGGAAATGCTGAAACGGGCGATTTATTAGAGAGAGATAGATCCCAATACACGCTACACGCCATACACGCCTACATAGTGTCATAAATGTATCTTTCCCATTAAGTATTATCGTAACATCTACTGTGTGCTAAGCAAAATGTCCCAATCGCAAAGTAAAATCCCGAGCAAATGACCACAATACCAACCAGCATGACAAAAGCCGACCATTAAAACACGCCAAGCGATGATGAGGATGATGATGATGATGGAAACAAAAAAAAAATGGAAGAGAATAACTTTTTACAAACCTGAATTTGAAAGCAAACCAGTTACAAATGAAGGAAACCAAAAGCTTTAAGCCCATCGCCCGAGGAGAGCCATCAGACCGGCGCCGAGGCACATGACCAAGAACGCCAAGAGGACGCGCGAAAACGGCGCCGATCTCATTTCATGCGAGAACAAGAATTCGTGTGCCATAAGCTCGACAAGACCGGTGTATAGCAAGATGCCGGCCGAGATCGAGTCGAAGATGCCGTTCGAAATAAGGACACTGCGAGAAGAATCGCTGTACGAATACCTGACGCCGAGACCGATCGCGATCGCGATAGGAGTTGTGATACCGTAGCCGACGGCCATGACAATGGGGACCCATTGCCGGGTCGGTGCCCACGGAGTGCTGGCCAGACGGGTGCCGAGACCGAGACCTTCGAAGCCCTGGTGAAAGACGAGGACTACATACAGAGTGTTGAATTCTTCGCCGGCAATGGCTAGCGCAAGACCAATGAACACAGAGTGGAAGATGACACCAAACTCGAGAATGAAGACAGCCGCAATCTGGGCGCTTAGACTCTCTGAAATAGGACTAAGCTTCTCCAAGTCTTTAGTATTTCCGCTGGCGATTTCCTTATCGCTAAGCCGCTGTGCGCCTGGATGGTCGATTCCCTGGTCGGTATCAATGTGGGAGTCCACGTGTGAGAAGTGACTATCATGAGTGCTAACGTCTGCGCCTCCATCGTGGGTTGTAACATTGCCAGCGAAGGAACTGAATGTCGCATATCGGTAGGTCACTAGCTCGACGAAGAACAAGATAAACACAGATATCATGGCAATAGCTATGGCCCATGGATAGACGGCCCAGGTGCCGCCCAGGCACTCATCGCCGAGGGCTTCGACAGCCGGAGTCAGAAGCTACGAGAACGTTAGTTTACCGGGTTATGGATTTGCACGGCTGCAGTATCATACGTGAATAAACGCGGTGGATATGATGACACCGGAACCGAAAAATTTTGCAACAAAGTAGCAGATCTCTGGGACACGGAGGCGGGACTGCTTCGTGAGTACAGGAAAGAGCGCACCTATAGGTCAGTCAGTCTCCAAAGCGATCTCGCAGATGGCTCCGAAAACACTTACCGAGCATACTGGAGGTCATGATAACGAAGATTGCAGAGATACGGACACCTAGCCGTCCATCGTACCCGTTATCTGTGGGGCACTCAGGAGTGGCCTCTTCGGTATCGCCTTCGTCACGCTTGACAAGGGTTTCGACAAGATAGGGAAGCAAGTGCTCTGCGAGCGCAACCATAGCGACAGATCGAGGCCGGGAGTGGAGGAGGAGAAACGGGGGAAAGTGAAGAATGTGAATGGAGGGAATGGTAGCAACAGAATGGCAATGACAGCCGGGGACGAACAAAGTCTTAAAGAATCACAGACTGAACGAAAAAACAGGCACTGAATAGATTGCGACATGGTTGGTTAACTTGGACTTGGCCCGAAGGTTAGTTGGGTTCGAATACGAGGACCTTCACGGTTATCGCGTCAGATCAGCCACGCGAGCTTGCTATGCGATTATACGACGGCCCTGATTGGCTTGCTGGCCGGTCTCCAGCAATTAGCTAGCCGTCTTCGGACCAGGCGAAGGGCCTTGGTGGTTGTAGCACAACCGCCACCCGCTCCGCAACCGAGCCGCACCTCAAGCCACCCGATATGCGCGAAATTCCCATACTAATGAGCCGCACCCCCGTGACGATATCCCTGGCACCGCGTGGAGATGCTTATATATATAGTCAGTTAAGTTATGCTTATATGTCTGCATTATAGGCTACGCAACCAGTCATGGGGGACTGGCGAATTTGAATCTGTCCCTGCTTTCTGTGTAAACCCCAAGACATTTTGTCGTGTGTTGCTCTCGCGTCGTCACTTTGTTGGCGCAGACGAATGCCCCTCTATACGCCACCTTGGCGGCCAGGCAGCACCATTGCTAGTCGAGTAATATCTGTCGCTGCTGGTGCGTGGTTTGTTCACGTTTCCAGCGGAGCAATCGCGCCGAACACACACACCCGTAATCGGAAGTCCGACTCTTCCCGCGGAACTGCCCTGAACTGCCCAGATCGAAGAGTAAACCTCCAATTTGGCCGTCTTCTCTCATACATAATACGATCCCAGTACTAACTAGCCAAAATTGGCGCTTCTCCTCGAATACTTCCAGTTGGTCGTCCGTTATTGACCGTGAGCGCAACATCCCCACATCACTATTCACGTGGTCACGGCTGCTCGCCATATCCGTGTATGTGCTGAGGTGTTCCTGCCTAAGACCAGCGATATGCCTATCACACCTTGCCTCGGGAGGGACGACGGGCATTGGCGGATTTTCCCTAACTCACGCCGTAATTCGCACACCAGGAAAGATCGTCCTTGCATCCGAATATGGAACCGCCAACCGAGAATGTTCATCGACATGCTACTTTTTGACCTTCTTCGGAGAACTGGGCGACACTGACGCCGATATCGCAGTCCGCTACCTGAATACACTACCATGCATATCCTTCCAATTAACAGGACAGCTGATGACAAGAAACCATCCTTGCGCCAGGACAACCGCCAAGGTGACAACTCCTGATCATTAAAATCAAATCCATGGTACATGGCGCCGCATCCCCAATATTCAAGACGCAAGATTTATTAGGTATTTAAGTTCCGATCATATGGGCATCGCAAACTGGAATATGAATTCCCGTCTGAGAGTAAGAGTCATTTTGCAGGCAGCCAATCCAAAACGGAAGCAAAATGACCAAATTATTGAATCTCGGCGTCCAGAGTGGATTGCCACCGTGGTGTGCACAATGGTCCGAGCTGATTAGTGAGACTAAGGCTCCCGCCTACGAACTACCGAAACTGAACGATACGACCTCAATGAAAGCAGCAAATGGCAGGACGGCCCCAATCCGTCAATTCAGAATCACGCACACGGCATATGACCGGCCACACTCTCAATCGCTATATGAAAAGGTATAAATGCGGAAGACAGAGAGCATCAATTCCATTGGCAACCAGAAAAGACTGATACTGGATTCCACCAATCCATAGTACCATGGCCCAACAGTCAGGCTGAAGAGTGCATGAGTGGCTACACATGACAATGCATCGTCAAGTTGGCACAAATTATGTATTCTGTTTCTTCCATTAACTTGCAATAACGCGTATTTACATTATCATCACAACCGCCGACCAAACTATTGTACAATGACCTGAGATCGACCGATTGAAGAAATCTATCGCCATAGGTTTCAGAAAAGATTTTTGGGTGGAAGAGCGCGCTTTGCAGCCTTTTTGGCATAGCGTTTCTGTAACGAGAATGCGTTAGTCTGATATCTACTTTGCAAATGCTGATGTGCAACTTACGCCCTTTACTTTAATAATAAGCTCATCAGCCTGTGCAATAGCCTTCTCCCTCTTCGCCCGTCTAAAATTTGACTATTAGCATTCCCAACCGCTTTGTGTTAAATATACACAGATATCAATCACGTTAACACATACCGTGCCTCAGCAGTCCTTTCATGCTTGTGCAGTCTAGGTCTAACAACACCTTTCATGCTCTTCTTGGACACCATCTTCTGAAGACCGAACTTCTTGCTCATAGGTGGCAACGTCTTTTCTAATCCAAACTGCCGCGCCAATTTATACAAGTCGCTCTGTCGCCGCAGCGAGACCTTCGGCTCATGAGCTTTCTTCGTCACAGGGTGATACGCAAGCAAGAACGGATTGCGATCAGGCGCCGTAGTCAGCGTTGGCTTCGACGCATATCTTTTTATTGGCGCTGGCGGATATTTCTTGAAGAATCGAGCTAATACTGGCGGTAATTGCTTAAAAACCTCGAGGGCAGGGTGTGCAACTTTTGATGCCATCGTCTTTGTCGCAAATGTCCTCCCCAATGCTTCAAAATGCCCCAAGCAAAATAGGTCTATCCAGGCTCCAATCAAGGTTAAATTGACTACTTGAGCGCAAGCTGTAGACGGTTGAACCGTTAAGAAAATATGTATGTCCCGCGATTGATGAGAGAAATGTCCTTTCCGAAAAGTTTAAACTGTCCCCCGAATAATTTTAAAGTTTGTAAAATTATAGCCCTAACCACAATATGTCGTGTCGTTTGCCCGACATTATTCTCGAGATCAAAGATTTCAACTGAATTATTGAGCCATTATAGCAAGGACAAGGAAAAGTACATAGTGTTGAGTGTTGATCGGCTATTAAGTAATTGGATATAAGTGACGCAAGACACTGAGGCGCGTGATGTCGAAGCGATCTGCGTCTCCGACCGAGAAAGGTAGTCCTGCTCGGAAACGCGTCCAGATCAGGGATGAGGTGGAGGAAAGAGTGATCTCGGCGAATCTAGACGTCTCAGACAAATCGAATGGGAAGAACGCGGAGAATGATGATGTGATTGATGGCAGTGATCAGGACGATTATGAGGAGGACGAGCATCTAGCTGCAGACGAATTAGCTGCTGCGGTTCCAGCAGACTTGTATTTAGAGACTGTGAGCGATTGTCCCGCGAACCTGCTGTTTATGTCTCTGAGAATTTAGAGTTAACTATTTTTGTGTCCTTAGGTTGATCGGATGAGACTGGACTTCGACTTTGAAAAGCTATGTTCTGTGTCACTTTCGAACGTGAATGTCTATGCTTGTTTAGTCTGTGGAAAATACTTTCAAGGTCAGTAATGACCTCAGATTTCAGATTCTCTTGCGGTATTATTGTTGACGACATACCATAGGCCGCGGCAAGTCATCACATGCCTACTTCCATAGTGTCGACGAGGACCACCATGTCTTCGTCAACTTGCAAACACTTAAAGTCTACGTACTGCCCGAATCGTACGAGGTCAAGTCGTCAGCTCTCGACGACATCAAGTACGTCGTTAACCCACATTTCACAAAGAAAGATGTTGCACTGCTGGACAAAATGACAATCGAATCGTTTGATTTGAATCGCAAGCCTTATCGACCTGGATTTATCGGCATGAACAATATTAAGCAAAATGATTATTTGAATGTGATAGTCCAAAGTTTGGCGCATGTGGCACCACTACGGAATTTCTTGATGTTGGAAAACTTTGACGGAAAGCCTGAGCTAGGTAAGAGGTAATGTGGAGTTTCTGCACCACGGCTACTGACTAAGTTGCGTAGTTCAAAGGCTTAGCGTATTAGTTCGAAAGCTGTGGAACACCCGAGCATTTAAGGGCCACGTGTCTCCACATGAACTTCTACAACATGTCTCTGCTATATCTAGGAAAAGATTTCGAATCACCGAACAGGCCGATCCCTTTGACTTTCTCAACTGGTTCCTAAATAACTTACATCTTAGTCTCGGTGGTTCAAAGACGAGGTTGAAGTCCAGTTTCATACAGAAGATCTTTCAAGGCAAAGTGCGGATCGAATCACAAAAGATTACTGCGGATGATGCGAGTGATAGATTACGGTTTGTGGCCGATACGCAGATTCAGCAGAATGAGGTTCCATTTATGTTCTTAGCGCTCGATCTACCGCCAGCGCCTCTATTCCAAGGCGACATTGACAAGAATATTATTCCTCAGGTACGTCGGACAGATGCACGCCGCCAGCAAATTAGGGCCACTAGAAGAGCTTACATTCATGTAGGTGCCCCTGCAAACAATCCTTAGTAAGTACGACGGCTCAACAACCCAAGAACTCGCTGGTGATCGCCGGCGGTACAAGATCACCGAGCTCCCACCATACCTAATATTCCACATCAAACGGTTTACAAAAACAAATCTGATTGAAGAAATCAATCATACTGTAGTGACTTTCCAATCCATAGCCTTAGACATGTCTCCATGTGAGTATCGCAGCAAATTCAATTCGGTCAAATCCCTGACGATGATTATAGATGTTGACGGGGCTACTGAGCCAATACTGTATGACCTAGTCGCAAACGTGACGCATGAGTCTGTTTTTACACCACAGGGTGAGGAAAAACATGTATATCGCGTGCAACTAAAAGACAAGAGCAGAGACGAGTGGTTCCAGATACAGGATTTGTACATTGAGAATATACGACGAGAAATTCTCTTCTTGAACGAGAGCTACATACAGATTTGGGAGCGACGACGATAAGATATTGTATATAAGTGTGAATAAAATGTGCATTTGTAAATTAGTCATTACAAACTAGTGCTGGAGATTCCATAACCCGATAAGTCATACCGAGCTGCGCAACAACATCAAGCATTAATATACATGAATATTCATGCATACCACTACAAGCTAAGGATATTTGACCTGCCCTCAGAGCTTAGGACACTCTTTTCATGCAAAGATATTAGGTCCTAGAAACACAACGACAAAGTTCGCATATAGAAATATTCGGCAAGGATGGCGTGAGAATCATGCATGGGCCAAGGCAAAAAATCGCATGACACAAAGCGACCGATTCTTTCGTTCGTATACTTGAGCACGCAAGTATAACCGCACGTCCGTCTATCGCACACAGAAGTCTACGTTCCCTCCTCGTTGATCCCTTTCGCAACGCACCAGCACATGCCATTTCGAATTTCTGATCCTATAGGTCGCGATAGGTCCCGCAACTGGCAAACCAAATATTGGACTATCTCACAAAGCATATAACGCTACTGCGTAAACTGAGATAAAGACAATGGAATAATGATGAAATGAGAACATATCTCTAGATCAGGGGACTGAGCAACATCGCGATTGCAACCTGATAAACAGGCGCCATCCTCCTGCGCAATCAAACGGATCAGAAGCAAGTATTTCCCGAAAAACGTATTGGACACTGCAAAACTTTGTCTGTGCGCAAAATTTCTATCCTCAACGCCTCTGCCGGAAACTGTGCTGGGGTTGCTTTAGCATGGCAATATGACATGACATCTATAGGAAATTGAAGACGCATGCATCAAACCTTGCAAAAATTGTATGTGTTCGTCAATTCAATGATAAGAATTGCAGCTTACGCATCAGCCAACGCTTAAGCAGATAACGAGATCTTTACTATATTGATGCACCAATATAAGAAACGCTATTAGACGCCAGATATCCTAAATACCCAATCCAGTAGTAATATACAATGCAGTCGCAAACAAGATACACGGTAAACCAATTACTGAATATTCTGCATAGTCTTACGGGCAGCAAACTTTGCTTGTGCCGCTTCATGTCTGTGACTGAAATTAGCTTAATCGTACATAATGAAAGTAATCTCAGACATAAATACCTTCTCAGCTCATCGGGAACCTTACTTAGAGGGCTCTTGGAGAGCATCTGCTTCAAGTCATAGAACGTATCCTGATCTTCATTGGAGATAAATGTGATCGCAACGCCCGATTTACCCGCACGACCAGTTCGACCAATACGATGCGTATAATCCTCGATATTCTTGGCCATGTTGAAATTCAGGACCAAACTAACATCTGGAACATCAATGCCACGTCCGGCCAAATCCGTCGCTACCAGAGCATCGGCTTCTCCATCACGAAGCTGCTTTAGAGCGGCTTCTCGCTGATCTTGTGACTTGCCACCGTGCAATATCACAGCTTTCCATCCAATTCTGTTCAGCTCGCGCGCCACCATATCGCAATTCTTCTTGATATTGACGAACACAATAACTGGTACCTGGAACTCACCGGAGTTCAAGATCTCAGCCATGCGACGCTTTCGTTTTTCCTCAGTCGTAACAAATTCAACTCTTTGTTCAACAGTTCCTACCGCCTGCCCTGCGCTTCCAATAATCACGGTTGCCGGGCGACGTAAATACTGTCTTGCTATTCGCTCAATAGCAGGGGGCATGGTAGCAGTATACATCATGGTCTGCCGATATCTGTCCTTTCCTCCAAGATATGTTGACATCAGCCGCGTGTTTTCGGCATCGTCATTGTCTGGCTTAGTGTTCGTAACCGGGAGTGCGTCAAGGATCTTATTGACTTGCTCTTCAAAACCAAGGTCAATCATTCGATCAGCTTCGTCCATGATGACATAGCAGCACTGACTAAGAACCAATACTCGTCTCTCGATGCAGTCCACCAACCGTCCGGGAGTAGCAATCACAATCTCAGCACCTTCCTGCAGTGCGAAAGACTGCTCGGAAATGGTGTGACCACCGACTATGGACACACAACGGAAACCTAGCCGGCTACAGAACTTCCGAGTTTCCGTCTCAATCTGTTGGGCAAGCTCTCGAGTAGGCGCGAGAATGATAGCGTATGGTCCATCAGATTTCGTGACTTCGTTAAGCACTGGCATCTCAATGATATATGACAGTAGAGGTAAGACAAAACTCGCAGTCTTACCGCTACCTGTCTCAGCAACACCGATAACGTCACGACAAGATAGTGCAACGGGAATGGCTGCTCTTTGAATCGCGGAGGGTTCTTTATAACCGACCTCTTCAACAGCACGCAAGATTTCCGGCGGTAATCCAGACTCCTCCCAAGATCGCATCGGATTTGGCACTAACCCACCTTTTGTAGAAATATTGAAATCTTCCTTAAAAATCCGCCAATCGCGTTCTTTCATCATTTCAAGAGGCTTCTCGCTCCAATGCATGTTATCCCAATCTGTATCCTTCTTCTTACGCGGCAAGTCCTGTAACTCTAGGGCACGCTTCTTCTTTTCCTCAGCGTCGCCTGAGTTCTTCGATCCAATTGATGCGGATACGTCACCCCGGTAAATTGGGTTGAAATCCGAATACGTATCATCGTCAGCCTTCCAGTCAAAAGTGAACTTTCGATCCGAAGCAGTCCTTCGTCGCTTTTGTCGTCGCACTTCGGTAATACCCATGTACCTCTCTCTCAACAGCTTAGCCTCGGGATCCAAAATTTCCGTCTCTGTGGGCGGACTTGGATCTTTCGCTGCATCACGGCGCGAGCCGGTACCCTGCCGAGAAAATCGTCCCCGCTGGTATTGTGCATTTCGCGGGGTAGACGGGATCTGGACACCATTAGTCGATGAAGTTCCATTAGGCGTAGTACTGTTCACTCTGGCGCTGCCATTGGACGAGCCGTTTTCTTGCTGTTGTTGATGATTGGCATCTCTTTCCTTGGCTATCTTTTCTAAAGCAATCCGCTCTCTTTCTTTCTTGGATAAAAATTTCGGCTGTAGAATCGGACGAGTCAGTAATTTTAGCCGAAACATAGTAGGACAGGAGTTGATGGAAAGGGAAAATACCTTCGACAAGGCAGCCTCCTCTTCTTTCTTCTTCCGAAGAATTTCGTCAACGGACAGGGGCCCACGTTGAGCTGTCTGAGACGCCATATTTCTCAGTAAACCTGAATTAACGATCTGATGAACCAAATCAGACCCAGATTGACAGCAAGATCACGACACAAAGGACGGCCGGGGAGTCAAAATTTCTGGAAGCAATCCCAAGGTCAAAGCTTTGGTTACTCGATCACCATCCACGTGACCCGTATTTCAATAAAGGGACGTTACTTTTCCATTGCCTTACCGAATGCGCCAATGAAATTCTAAGCCCCCCTTTTGCTTTTTTCAATTAAAAAAACACCTTGATCACGATCATTTTAGTATACTCGGTTCTAGATGTTACATGAACGATAGTATTTTTTTTGGCAGGTCCTTCATAAACACGACCAACTTATGACTGCGCACTTCCGGAATCATTACCAGGCACTCTCTTTGCCTCATCCACCTCACAATCCAGAACTAGATATAGCGACAATTCGGAAGGCATATCGTACTGCATTATTGCGATACCATCCTGATAAATTACGAGATATTGGTAATGATGCATTGACGGTCGCGGTAGATGAGATAGTACAGGCATATGCAACTCTTTCTTCACCTGTGCGACGGCGGAAGTACGACGCTGAACTGCTTGATCGCGACGCAGAAGAAATTCGAGCTACGAGAATACATGCTCAAGCAGAATCTATTGACTTGGATGAGTTTGACGAAGGTGATTTGTGTGTCGCGCATATGCTAGATGACTACAAAGAGTCAGAACGATGTTACGGAAAAACAAACGATTGCTTGATTCAGCATGTGTGGTATCGCGGATGCAGATGCGGCAGGAAGGATGCATACGTTTTGTCTGACGCTATGCTAGAAGACGCGGCTGGTGATCTGACGGACAACGACGGGGAAGTACTGGTGCAATGTCTTCGGTGCAGTACATGGATTCGTGTCTTGTTTACAGCTGTATAGTTACTTTCTCGTTTATTAGGTCTGGCGTTAAGCGTTGCATTGTGTCTATTGAAATCAATGAATGTTGCATCACACTAGTTACAAAATGAATCATACAAACATCTTAAACACCGTACGATTTCATTACAAATGAGAGCTCAAATTGCCGTCGTGTCAAACGATGTAGTGCCCGTCATGTAAAACCTCCGCCGAACGGTTCCAATTATTCTAGTTACCACTTTCTAGCATTACTTCCCCCAGTCCATGCGCTCAGTTGACCAAATGCATCTGGACTAACCCTACCGCCGTTAAAGTCATCAAACCTTACACTCTGTTCGCGCTGAGCCTTACCATCACGCGACTGCTGTTGTGGTTGCGTGGCTGGTTGTTGCTTGGTCAAGAACGGGTTGCGCTGGCCAGGCTTCAGTGAGGGAACTTCATCGTGTACGGCACCACCGTTTGTTTGCGTGCTGTTGATAGCCCCAAGCTGGGAATTATTAGCTGGAGCTGGATTGACGCCACCCCCAGGAACTGAAACCGGGGACGAATAATAGTCCGGATGCGAGTAGAGTGACAAGATGGTATACTTGTCAACCTTGGGCCCATATCCAGTTGGCATCGGCTGTTGTAAGGAAGGATACTGGCCAGTCTGCTGCTGCTGAGCAAATGGTTGCTGCTGAAACTGTGGTGCCTGTTGAGTAAGCTGCGGTAGAAGAGGCTGTTGTTGTGGCATCGAAGCAGGAAGGGGAGGGGGCTGAGTGACACTGTCCAGCCCGCGATACTGGAGAAGTCCTGTCGCTTGTGGTTGTTGAAACACTGGCTGCAGCGGTTGAGATTGTTGCAGTGCTGACTGGGTATGCTGCGGTTGCTGGGACGGAAATGAGATATTGGATTGACTCATCGGAGGGTAGCCAGTGGCTTGTGGCCTTTGGAAGTCGGCAGGTTGCGAAACCAACGGGTTAGCCACCTGCTGCTGTTGTTGTCCGTACTGAGGATTCGACAAGAGCGTCTGTGGAGCCTGGGGCTGGCTGGACTGTAGCGATAAATTTTGTAGTGCGGATGTTAGCGAAGCAGGCTGCTGTTGAGAGCTAGAGGTTTGAGGATTTCCGAGACCTGCAAGGAGATCGGCTGATTGATAAGATATGGCAGACTGCTGCTGTGTCGACCACTGTTGTTCCAGAGGCTGCAAATTAGTACCCGTCGAGATGGTCCCATTCTGGGCACTCGATGGCTGTGGCAAGAAGAGAGAGTTGCTATACGGCTGTGACTGTTGCTGCCGTTGCGAAGATATCTGGCTTTGTTGAGGCGTAATACCGGTTGTCGGGATACTTGGAGCAGTTCCATATCCATTAGTAGGGTGCAACGCCTGATTATAACCAGTGGCTTGAGGAGCTACCTGACCAGACTGAAGAAGACCAGCACTTAACGGCGGAAATTGTTGGTTGGCGCCCGAGCCTTGACTAAAGGATTGTTGCGCTCCAGGGATCACAGGATTCTGGAATCCAGGAGGAGGGTGCGGTGGTGGTTGGAAGCTTTGATGTGCACCTGTTGGCTGTGGAGGTATTGGTTGCTGTTGATTGTGCTGTGGAGGTATATTCTGTTGCGCAAACTGGGGAGGTGGGCCAGAAGGCGGCTGAAATTGCTGGACAGGAACCACACCTATTGGATTTCCGAACTGATCGTAAACCGTTTGGCTCCTGCCAGACGGAACCCCGGTGTATTGAGGCTGCTGACTTGCCGCACCAGTATCGTTTCTGCTCGGAGCCTGCGATGTTTCGTGCGACGAAGGTCCCGAATTGCTTGGTCTTGGTGGAAGTGCGGGCCGCCGTTCTGACTCGTCAGCGTTTGTCAGAAATTCAATGGCAGTAGGAATGTCGCCTTTAGATTTAGTCAAAGCTTCGAGATTTCTTTTCCGATCGGTGAAACCCATGTCCAACAGTTTGAACATTTTATCCTCATACTCGTAATCGTCGTCATACTCATAAGTTTTTTTCCTTGTATCCCGTCGTTCGTTTATATGATAGATGTCATCCGTTTTGTTTCTTCTGCTACTTCCTGATTCGCGGTCAGCATTCAAAAAATCGTCTCCATTGGACTGATTCTTCTTGCTTCTTCTGAACCATCTCGAGGAAGAAGACGACTGCCCAGACCGACTTGACGAATTGTAGTAGTCGTCGTTATACGCCCCTCGTTCTTGTACGAAGTCTTCCATATCTCGCCTGAACTTTCCTCGTTCGTACTTATCCCGAATGTAACGCTCGACGACACTGGAGGCCAAATGTCAACAGGAAACACTCCCCACGAACAGCAGCAGGCATATCAAAACGTACCTGTCGTCGTCACCGTCGTACGAGCCCAAATATTGACTTCTCTCATTGTTCGGATCCCAAATCGAGTTCGCCTTCTTGTTTCCCATTTCCTTCATGGCCTGAGGTGCTGGCAATCAGCGATCGGAACCTTGTTCGCGAATGACTAATTAAACTTACCAAGATCTGCTCGGTGGTCCAAGAATCGACACTAAGGCTCTTGACCTTGGAGATATGAGTTCCCATCTTCCGGTGAATCCCCCCACATCGAATGCACAGGAAGACTCCGAGCTACCGAACATCAGACCGTTAACCTTGTATCCCAACGACAATTCATTAAGTCAAACGTACATTCCAGCTCGCCCATCCTTGTCAAGCAATTAGCCAAATGATCACAATATCCACATCTTCACCGAATAGCGAGCAAACGTACCTGGATTCCGGGCACCGCAGTCGGCGCATTTGCGATTCTCGGGAAGTTCAGACAGTTCGCGCAGTAACGCCTCGTTTTTAAGCTGCTGACGTTTCGACATATTCCTTCCTCACACCAAAACAATATACTATCGGCGCAGAATGCAACTCCTCGGAAATACGTGATGTCAGTTGTATCTGCAGCCCGTAAATGGTAAATAGTTTGCCTCTGGTCGCGCCCTTGGGTAAGCCGCGAAATAATGACTAGCGGGGTTGCTAAACTTAAACCGTCGGCTGTAGCGGAGTGGATCTTAGAGGCGGCGCAAACAGGCACACAAACACAACTGCAAAGCCTGGAATTTGTCACGAAAAGATAAAGCGAGTAGTATGTGGCTTGGCTGATGAATTGATTGCTTTCGAAACGAATATTTGTAGTAATGCCGGGCGAGGAGGGGATGGAGTCAGATCTCTGCACTGTTGCTGCGATTTAAATGCTCGAGGGCAAGGTTGAATGGCCCGGAAAATCCGATTTTCAAAAATTGATATTTCATCAATTTGAGCCCGAGGGGTTAAAAATTGAATAACCTGCCGGTTAATTGAATATCCTGCATATGAAAGGGATTCCGGGTGGCCAGTTGGTTGGGATACGTATATATGGGATATATATATAATGGTTTTGTATTATACGAGACCAGCCCTGTAATGCGATGTCGTACGCGCAACTGTTCGCCCTCTCAGTTCCAGCGGACTAACGTAGTTCTGTCCGGTGAGTGGCAGTATATGCCGGGGTTACAGAACATTTGGTTATTCCAGCTTAGTGGCCATGCAGCATTTGTCTTTTAGCTCAGAAACTTGTTCGGTGACGATTGTGATAAATGCTAGTCCGATGTGGCTCGCGAGGACTGGGCGTCACATATAGAAAGGCATGTCTACAAATTGGAGCGAATTATTATCAATTTCAGGCCGTAATGATAAATAGCCGTCCACTCTCTATTAAGTGCTGCCCGAACACATCAACAGTGTTATCTCCGGCCCTGGCTATCTGGGTCTTTTGTATCGTTACACGAAACTCCCACGAAGGTTGTGTAACACGCCAACTATTTCCCATTCCTAACAATGCGCCTTTGTCTTCAGATTGGGGTCAGACACGTACTCTTCACAGTGCAGAGCTCTTCCAACCCGATCGGACTGTCGTATCTAAAATGGTAAATATTATATCAAATTTCGATGCAGAAACCTGGATCTAAACAGTTGACTTTGGAATTAGTCCCGCAAAGGCATGTCCGCCGCTGAAAAAGCGACGCGTCTCCTCGCGTTTTTTCATGACTCCCTTTCGTTCTTCGCAATCAAAGACATTGAGCGGCAAGGCGCAAAATCGACGGGAATTAATTCCATGCAAATCAAAGACGTACTGCAGTCCCTTATCGACGACGGACTAGTGCGCTGCGAGAAAATTGGGTCTGGCAATTATTACTGGAGTTTCCCGTCCGATGCGAGTCGTAGTCGGGCACTCAAATTTGAGACGATGCGAAAGAAGGTGGAAGCTGGGAACGAGAACGTTACGTTACTGGAGGAGAAGTTGCGGTTTGAAACGGACGCGAGGCAGATGACTGTGCGAGTGCTTGCTGAACACTTGTTAAAACTGATGGACTAAATTAGATACTTAGGACGAGAGAGAAGCGTTGCTTAGAGATGTTGACGCCAAACAATCAAACCTATCCGCGTTGAACGCAGCTATTTCAAAGTACAGTGATTGTGACCCAGAGTTGCTTGAAAGCCAACAGAATGCACTCGCGTTAGCAAAAGAAGCAGTTAATAGATGGACAGGTACACTAGCTCGAGCCTCCTGCTAACTGTAATTATGAGCTGATATTGTATAGATAACATCTTCTTGGTGATAGGCTACTTCCGTGACCAAGGGACCGACATCCAGATGGTGTATCAAGAATTCGGCATTCCTGAGGATCTTGACTCGGTCTCGTAAGCAGGCTTGGCAATCTTGCTCTGATCGTAAATGATACGTTAACACGTTTGGTCCACGGCTGATAGCATCTATTCATGTGTTGGGCCCTGCATGTCCTTCAAAGGACATGACTATTCTAGTATCTAATACACGCCCGTTAAAATCCCAGATCAGCGCAAATGTAAATACAAGCATCTTTGCAGCCAAAATAGCGATCCACCACCTAGGTTTCAATGTGAGACTCTCAATAGAGCAAGTCTGCCCGAACGAGCTTAAGTGATGGTGACCATCTGTAAACATGTCGATGGTCAAGCGCTTGAAGAACTGAGTGGTATCTGGGGCCGGATGAGGCTACTGTACAAACGGCATCATTGGCGCCTCGTCGTCAACCTCAGTCCGAATAGTTGTTGTCCCGTGTCTATATTTCCAAACGTGAAATGCAGATGGGGCCGCCAATTTTTTCGTACTGTTTCAATTCACCCAGCGGTACGTGCGTTCAGGACCTTATGATACCACTCCGGTCCACATTCAACAAGTACAACCCACGTGAGCAATTTGCGTCTCACAGCCTTCAAGTCAAAGCGCGATTTCCGCATCGAACGTAACAAGACAAACGAGTAGCATGACGCGCCAGAAGACTTGTGGGTGCGAAATGAGTAATTTGCACGTTGTCTACTCAGTTGTCGTCCGAATATCTACTAATTGTATGCGCAGTTACTCGTCCTTACATTATTCACTGGTCGCAGCGAGTTACCATTACAACGAGGTTATATGCTCGAGCGCAGTGTTCCAGATGTTTATTACCGACTAAACGAGTTTACCGCTAGTAGATATTTAATCAACTTTTAGATACGGTTTGACAAAATAAAATACTTATATTACCAATAGGAGTATATCATAATGCCAAGGCGTAGAAGTTTTGTACACGAAAAAGCTGGATCGCACTAATGGCAAGGCGCATATTGAAACTCGAAGCAGCAATTCCAGATATCTGGTTCAGTTTTGCTTTCAGATATGGCTTCGCACAAATTGTCGAAAGAATTTGAACAGTTTTCCTGCTCAGTTGTACGTGTGGAAAGGGGATCGGTTTCTCTGAGACCATAAAGAGGCTCCAAGTTAGAGCGCTTGCTCATGATGTATCCGATTGACCATAAAATATAAACGTGACGAAAAATCACACAAACCACTAATAACACAAATTCGAAAATTCCAGACCAAAAAAAGGTATTACAATGTATCGATATCCCGTAAGAATTCTTTCTCGCTGGTGTTCTCCATTTGAAAGAATGTAGTTCCTCTACGGTAATTAATAGCCGCTACTTTGACGAACGGCCAGTGCGATGACGGGACCCGCCCGATCGCACACGCGATGTAGAGAACTGTCCGGCTCTGCGTCTCTTAGGCGACGAAGTTGCAGACGTTGAAGATCGCTGTCCTCTCGAGGATGAACGCGGGTCGGAGTTGTCGGAATCGTTGTCAAAATCATTGTCGTCAGCGGAAGAGATCCGGCCACCTCGTGCATGAGTCCGGATGTGCTGGGCAAGATTGTCAGAGCGCGAGAAGCTCTTGGAGCATTCTTCACATCTGAAGGCTGCAGTAGGATGTTAGAGTATGACTTTCCTTATAGAGACATGGAAATCGTACGTTTCTCACGAGTATGCAGACTTCGGAAATGACGCTTTAAATGCTCGTGTCTTCTAAATCGCCTGTTACAGTGGGCGCAGACAAATGCCTTACTGGGATCCTCGACCAAACTAGGCTTTCGCCCCCGTCGTTGAATGCAATCTCGCACGATGACTCCGTAGCCCTCATTTAAGGACGATGCCAAAGGTGAAGCGCGTTGCATAGTGGGAACCTCAGGAACTGAGGGAGAGCTGCAGATATTGGATGATATTCGAGCGACAACAGGAGAAGGGACCGGAGACATTATAGAGGAGGAGAAGCTGCTGTCGAACATTAAGATACTGTCACTGCTGACAAACGAGCGCGGAGAAACAGAGATTATGTCGATGGCGTCGTCCTCAGAATCGGTACTGTCGCTGCAGCTGGATGCAAGCCGTGGAAGTTCAAAGTCATTGACAAAAAGGTTGTCAACGCGACGCGTGTAATACAGGCTTTCATCTGGAATGGAGACCGGAGTGGACAACTCGTCGTGGCTAGTCTCAAGGGAATCAGAACCAGTGAATATTCGCGCGTTTGGCACCATCTGAGGATATGAGTGCATTTCAACTGACTTGGGATCGCAGAATGCCGTAATGGATGCCGCGCTAGAGGGGGGTTGTCGGAATGAGTCCGAGTAAAGATCGTCCCTTGGAGAAAGCGGATAGTAGTACAAGTCTGACGAAAGTCAATATCAGTGCAAACACAGCTCAGCGGAAGGTATATACCACGACTGGTGAGGTCATCAATGGGAGTCATTGGTGCTGAGTCATAGTATCTGAATGGTTGCGAATAGGCTTGTGAAGGGACCACGACAGACCGGTTGGTATGGGATGACGTTAAAAGACTGCGACGATTAGTTTGCATGACCACGGCGCAGATCCGATAAATTGTCTACCTTTGAAGTTCGTAGGAGACGACAGAGTACTCCGAAGATATAGAAGATGTTTGCATCGCGAATAGGGCCAAATGGAAACAGTAAAAGAGCGCGTTCGCGGAAGGTAAAGAACGTGAGACAATAAAGAACGGATCGATACTGATCAAGTAGTATAGAGAGCAGTACGGGATATGCAGTCACTCGAAGAGTCCTGTTGTCAGTGAAGAATGGTAGCACAGAAAGAGAGGGATATGATAGAGGATGCGCGAAGTGGGGTAAATATATAAATGGGCGAGATGCGACCCGCCATGGCCCATCGAGCTAGAACAAGCGCAGCAGATCCCGTTCAGCGTCGGCAGCAGAGTAGAGAAAAGCAATGCAGATTGGCTGCGGCAGTAACTGCGGCCAATCGAACAAACAAGAGAACGGATGCAGAGAAGAATGGCACATTGTACGTTCTCCCGTGACCGGAGCTGTGGGGAGCGGTGCGAATAGCGAGCGTTAGCCGTGGAAACGAGCCGAGACACCGTCCGACTTAATGAAAGCACGTGGAGGCCACGAGGCGGCCACACCCCTGCCTATACTGAAGCAGAACAATCTTGATGGAAGACTATTGAAAATTGCCGAGCGACCGCTAGAACGGTGACGCATTTTTCCGGAGCGGATGTTCCGGAGATGTGTGGGAGAGACAAATGTAAGACAGGGCCAGACAGCCCCAAACCGGCCGTGCGAAGTAGCAAGCAATCCATAGCAGCAACAATGCTAAGCAGGCTGTGTACGCGGTCGCGATTACGATTGTCGCTGCGAAACCCGGAGGAAATCAATAGGGCCCCGTCGACGATCCACTAATCCCACACGCAAGCCAAGTCCAAAGGTCTAGTTACAAGCCCTCGACGAGGCACAAATCTAATGGTGTCAAGCAACTAATTAAGACCAAATACGGGCAATATTCACCTGCTGGTAAACGACATGGAGACGGGGCGGGTATACGAGCCCGCAGTCTGGCGAGGGGAATGGGATATTTTGTTATGCTGTGACGACAAAAACTGAGTTTCCAGGCAATAGCCACAGTTCCCGTCCATTTGCCTACAACTCCTAGTATACGCCGTGCGACATCGGCGTCCGGCGACATCTCCCATCTGTCACCAGCCTGTCATCTAACGGTGCCGTGCCAAAACGGAGAGCAGGGTGCGGAAGTCTTGTCAGAGTCCTGGCACCGTTTGGGGCTGGAACCTTTCAAAGTAGTTGGGTCCTGAATACGCAAAGAACCCTCACTGTTTGTTTCCAACCGTCTTCTAGAAGCAGCCGATGAGATTAACCAGTTGGCAGCCACTTTTCACACGCTGCAACTGGCCGCCTTATCAGAGGCTACAGTTCTCATAGTGCGCTCGTTTGGGCTGTTACTGAAGTAATTAGATCTTTCGGCCCGCTGATGTGCGCATCTGCCAATTACTGAACACATAGACAGCCAGCCATACCGCCCATGTATCAACTACCATATAGACAACGACGTCCAAGTGTAGCTACGGTAACTACAGACTGTGTACCCGTGCGTAAAGTCTAAATAGAGCTACAATTTGCAATCTGCCAAAGTTGCTGCATGTTGCTCCGGCTTGGGATTCCCCGCAAAAATACG
This sequence comes from Lipomyces orientalis, assembly GCA_030568275.1. Classification (NCBI taxonomy): domain Eukaryota; kingdom Fungi; phylum Ascomycota; class Lipomycetes; order Lipomycetales; family Lipomycetaceae; genus Lipomyces; species Lipomyces orientalis. Next base: position 69,210 of record JAJLTP010000001.1, read on the forward strand.
CGGAAGACGTCACAGTGACTCGTCGTTGTCGCCAGTTTAGTCTCGCCTGCATGCTCGCGTGCTTCGCTTCTGGACCACGCGGCCTGCAAGCGCTCTCGGCGGGCTGTTTAAGGTCCACTGTCTCGGAACCTATCATCGTCCCGATGTTGCTCGCATCCGACGACTACCTCTTCTGACACACAAGCGCCCTCTGTCCACCGTCCTCGACAGCCAGCCACTTGTGGCAGCGACGCGTGTTGGTTTAGTCTCTAACCACGAGATCGATCCACGGTTTCAGTACCTGAAAATATCTACCACCTCGTTGCTCTATCCATCCTCCATGTTCAAGTTGGCGGTGTTCTGTTTGGACATGGCCATCACTGCTCAGCCAGCGCTCAGACTTGATCCATGGCCTACACAAACAACAAAAGATGTACGGTATGATACTCTATATAGCACGTGATGATCATATTTACATTTACTCGTTCAACTTCGTACAATTTGCACATGTGACAGCTCTTCGCCTTTCTTCTTGTCCTCAATTCCCAGTATTCACAGTAGAATATTCGTACATAATCGGTTTTGCGAAACTAGTAAACCAAGGTACTATACAAGACTAAATTAACCCGTCTTTTCTGCCCTTTCTCTTTATTCCACGCTTGTATTCTGACTAAGTCGTCCGCCGTGTAAGGTCTCGTGGATAAATGTCCCTGAACCATCGGCATAGCCGCTTCCTATCGCGGTGTCCACGCCCTGGACCCGGCCCATCCACGCACAGTCAGAAGGTCCGAAACCACCAAGATTGCTCCGGTCGCCGGAGCCGGTAAGAGCAGCAGCGTACGATCAAAACTTCGCTTCAACGGATAGGCATTAGCTCGCCCAGGCTGCTGGGGCGGCTCCTCGAACTCTCCATGCACAATCAACATAATTCCTGCGTCTTCTGGCGCACGTAATCCTCGAGCTGTCCATGCTTCGATCGCGAATTTCTCAGGTGCGGATAAGTCATGCTTTGATGGCGGAATCTTGCGCAAAAGCTGTAAAATCTGGTCTTGACCGAGAGCGAGCCGATTCTGGCGAGTATTGCTCGTTGTCACGCGTGTAAGGTTTCGCGAGATTGGAATGTAGCTGCTCCAGTTCTGAATGCCTTGGTTGTCTCGGGCGCTAAGATCTCGCGGGACACCAGTGTTTAGCGACAGCGAGAAGAGCGATAAGTTGTCATACAGTGGCATCAATTGTGATCGATCAGTGTCGTAGACCTGGAAGAATCTTAACGTGTTCGTTAGCTGAGCAATTCCTATCAGAACCTCCAGGGTGGACATACTTTCCAAGAAAATCCATCACGATATTCTGGATCTCTGTTGTCTCAAAGAATCCGGCCTTCGTGCTGACCGGAAGTTTCTTAATGTTCGCCGCGAACGAGTTTACGGCCGGACTTGACCCGCGAATCTTGAATTCCGGCACATTGATACCCTCAATAATCTCACCGTCCAGCATCTTCAGTGACGGAAACCGTCTCAAAATCTCCGCTCTGTAATTATTGAGGCCCGTAATCGGATTCCCGGTCAACACCAATTCCCTCATCTCCCTAAACCTATGTCTCCACGGATCTAAATGTCTCCACTGTGAAATGTCGTTATTCGCCAACGAAAGATTTTTCAATTGCGGGAAAGTGGCCGCCAATGTCGTCACAGCTGTAACATCTGAGATATTATTCCCCGCCATGTTAACACTCTCAACATTCTTCAAATCCATACTCGCAACTTTCATCATAGCAGGAAACATCTTCGAGCGTGTGCTGTCTTGTGACAAAAGTCCATTGGACAGAAGATACTGATCGCCGTACAAATTCTGGAGATCTAGGAGCTGGACCTGAGGATTGTACCTGCTCATTAGAAAATTCCTCAGCACGGCAATCGTGCCCTGAGTGCCATTACTCGAATCAGTTTGCATCTTGTTGCAATTTTTACTTTCTTGGATCAATTATATATCGGCTCTGATCCAGCAGTGTCGACCAAACTGTCCTGCAGCCCAACAACTAATATCATTTGCTTTGAGTTTCCCAATTCCTAAACAGTCGATTCTCGTCAAGCACCGCCGGCTGAAAACCTGAGATACAAATCTGTTTGATTTGGCTATTAATGCGATTCAAATCAATCAAAACTTTGTCAGCTCTGCATTTTTCACGCACACGACGAAAAGTATGCGTCACGTGTGGTACTAAACACTTAGATCACAGGGCGAGAGCACCTCATTTAAATGCATAAAGTCCAAGGACTATACAACACGGGATTAACAATTTTATATTCTGTATATAGGTCCCCGTATTTGTTTTTCTTTATGTTAAATGGGTGCTTGGACAAGCTTCTCTCTGTGAAGGTCGATTTCTTGTGAAAAATCGTACAATATTACAAACTAGTTAGTAGCAATATGCAAAGATGCAGTACCAATCGTATATTCCAAAGTAAATCCCGATGACAAACAATACAAGTTACATGCGCTCTTGTCTATACCTTTATGGGTTCTTGTCTTTACGCCTCGTCCTCATCTAATTCCTCGGCATCCAGTTCCACTTCCCCATCCCTATGCACAAAATCCCAAATGTTCTATTCTAGCTCTATCAATTGCAGTATACATTACATAGGTCTAAAGGAATGACCAAATCACCATTAACACTCCACAGTAACGCCATCTCCCAAAATTCCGCCGCTCAAGCGTTTTCTAAACCGTCGTCCATCGCCGCGTCCGACCATAACTGTGCCAATTCCAGCAAGATGATCATCTAATAATGCTGGAGCTGCTTCTTCCGATATCAGAGTAAACTCGTACCTGCCAAATGCCCAATTCAAAATGTAGGTGCGCAGCTCGGAGACATTGGACTTCCATGCCGCTGGCAAGGCGCTACCTGGAAGGCGAACAATGAACTTCATGCGATAAATTTCGTCCTTCGGCGCCGTGTTGATGTAATTGAAGAACGACGTCAATTCACTGCCATCCAAATCCTTCTTTGGGAATTTCACGGTCAACGTCTCTATTTCGGAGACATGCTCGTCGCTGCCATGATCATGCCCCTCATGTTTGTGAGAGGGCATATGTGAGGCCCCATCCAACAACGCCAGGCCAAGCTTGGTGTCTATTCCAAGAATTGCTTCCCACGAAATAGTACCATTATTGCTCTTAATCTTAGGCGTATCGGTGTTCAAATCATTAACTCTATCCCAGACAATATCAAACTGCCGCTCTGAGACGTTCTCCCATTTATTAAAAATGATCAGGTCAGTGTACTGAGCCTGCAATGCAGCCGTCTTCGAAGTGTCTGCATATCCAGTAAAATTCTCCACATCAATTACGTTGACAACGCCGTCGAGCCGGATGCCTTGTCCCGACGCCTGGCCCGCGAACTCTTTTGCGAGATCACGCAGTTGGATTGAAATAGTCGCCGGAAACGCACTGCCGGATGTCTCGATCAGAATTCTGTCTGGGTGATATTTCTCCTGGATTTCGACGATTGCCGCGCGCATTTGTCCGGTCAGAACGCAACAAAGACAGCCATTTAACATCTCTGTTACGCCCGCGAGGTTGCCACTATTCTGAGTCGCCAGCGCGGAGTCGACTAACCGAGAAAGTTAGCGTTCCAGTCTTGCTCAAGACGCGGATAGCTGCATTACTTTTTACGTCACCGTATTCATTCTTCAAAATTGCAACTTTATAGTTCTTTGGAAGCTGTTTCAGCAAAGCTAGTTGATCTCTGGTCAGTTGTCACCATGAAGTATTCAACTAACTTAGACATTGCATACAGATAAGAAGAGTGGTCTTTCCAGCGCCTAGTACTGTTAGCAATCACGTTTACTATTAACAGCCATGCAACGTACCCAAAAATCCGGTAAAGACGGTCACTGGTGTCGGCTCAACGACAGTCATGATAGTCTAGTCTAATTCCCTTCTCCAATATTTAACAATCTGCACGGACGAGGATTATAAGTACGTTCTCACCTCTAATTCTATAATCTATAATCACAAGCCACCGTTAAATCTACAGCATCCATATAGACCAGGACCAATTGCCCGTCGAATGTATCGAGAATCGTGCCAAGTCGCCACTTTTGAATTTGCCAAGCCGCATCACAAGTTTGGCTCTTCCTGTACAAAACCCTTTGAACCTGACAAATTCTGCCAGGGTTAGGTTATATTTTTCAGCTTCCCACACTTTACAATCATGTCTCCTGTGCATATACTGCTTCTTGCAAGAACAACGACCTGACGCCATCCCATCAGATCGAAGAAGTTACCGATACAATATTGGGAACCGGCTGAAACTGACCCGACGGGATCCTAATAAGTGGGACTTGACCACGATTGGATTTGTTGCACGGAAGCAAGGGCAGGACTGGCATTGAGCGGCGAAAGGTGCCATTGCGAGACGATCGCCACGCCTGCTCTTACATCATCTTTTGGTAGTGGCACTGCTTTTGAAAAGAGGGATAAATTGTGACTGTTCAGGGGTTGAGAAGTGGTTTGCTGCGGGATTGGTGCTAGGTATGCGACTTTCATTTGGCGGTCGCAAGTCTGAGAATAAGTGGACCTGTGAACGGAGTTAATGGCTGACGAACACCAGCATTCGGACAGATTACCAGGACTCAATTTCGTCTAAGTTTGGTCAAATTCGCACGATTGCGGGCTTCAAAATGTCTGCACAACAACAACAGGGCATGAAAGATGGTCCACAGTCTTCTCCACACCAGCAACAAGCTACGGGCAATTTACATCAACAGCTACCATTCCAAGCTCAGCATGGCCGGGGACAGCAAAACATGATGTCCCAAGTAAGCGGCACCGGTCGTACTATACCGATTGCGCGGCAGGGTGTTAACGCTTCGCAAATTCATGAGCCGTTGTCGCGGTTATCGCAGCAGTTTCAGCTTGAAATGCAGCAGGCTCGGTCGTTTGGCGTGGATACTGCTGAAGGCAAGCAGGCTATGCTGAGGGCCGCGAAAATAAAGGAATACGCGAAGCAATTACAAGCCAATAGTCAGCAATACATGGCGCAGAATCCGCCGCAGGCGCAGAGTCACGCTGCCCAGTTGGCGGCGGCACAGCAGCAGGTGGCTGCGAGCATGCAACAGACGCCGGTCATGCAGCAGCGACTACCGCAACAGGGTCAAGGTGCTACGCCGATGACGCCGCAACAGACTCAGCAAGGTCTCCCACCAAGCGCCCCGACGATGCCCGCTGCCCGTACTCCTCAGCAGCAACAGCAATTGAGAGCCGCCCAGGCTGCGCAGTTCGCAAATATGTCTCCCGCGCAGCAGCATTCTGTGCGCGTGAACCAATTTAGCCATGTTCAGAAGTACATACAGCACTTTCAGGCGCAGATTAATGCTCAGGAGAAATACATGAACGAGAATCCTGGTATCACTCCCGAAGAACGAGCGAAAATACAACAACAGGTTCGTGAGCTGACGATGAAACGCGAGCACTACGTCTTGATGGCAAAAAATCTGACTCAGCAGATCCGGATGAACGGTCCTCCAGGTCAGATTGATCAACTTCAACAGCAACCATCCCAGCAATCTCAGCTGGCTCAAATGCAGAAAACTGTGGCTCAAGCCGGTCAAGCTCAGCCGCTTACGGCTGCGAACTTGATGAGCCAACTGGCTGCTGTGCAGCAAAACAACCCTCAAATGCCGCAATTTCCGATGCAGCAGTCGTTGTCGCAGCAGCCTGCTGGAAACAAACAAATTCAAATGCAGGCCGCAGCCGCGCAGCTTGCACAGCAGCATCAATCGCAAGCGCAGACTCAAGCTATGCAGAATTCTCAGAAGGGGTTCCCCATGCTGCAAGGTAATCAGACGCGGACTGGTCCTCCGCAACCCCTTACGCAGGCCCAACAGCAAGCTTTGCGGCAGCAGCAGCAGCTTCTTCAACAGCAGCAGAATCAGCAAGCCGCGATTCAAACTGCACAACAGCGCATGCAGCCACAGACTGCTGCGGGGCGAGCGATATCGCCTCAGAACGCCATGCAATCTCCGGTGGTGGCACAGCAGGGACTTACAGGTGCACAGCGGGCGCAAGCAATCCGCGCGGGCGCCACACCCAATTCCAATTTAAGTCCGCGACCGCAGGCAACGGCTCTTGGCCAGATCCCGAATGCTAGTGCCACTGTTGCCGCTGCTGCGGCCAGAACTGGATCGCCAGCGACCGTTCAAGGATCACCCATGGCGCGCCCGGCAACAGCAACACAACAACGACTTCAGCAGCAACCGACTCCTGCACAACAGCAAGCTGTCCAGGCGGCAGTGGCAGTGGGACAGACACCACAGGCGCCGCAGACACCTGCCGGCCCATCTGCTCGACCCGTTCTTACTCAGCAACCGATAATGAACAGTCAGAATATTTTCAATCCATCAGCTAGTGTAATTAGCCAAATGCCGATTCCTACGACGCTCTCGATCAAACAGCCTACACCGGCCGCAGTCAAACCTGCCCGTCCATCACTTACTGGTGGGCATGCCGCAAGCTCGCCTGTCATGACAAGTCCTGCGATCATGAAACCACCGTCATTTGAACTTAACGGCGGCGCGGCGCGCGTCCTGTCAAAGCGCAAGCTAAGTGAGTTGGTCAAGGATATGATCGGGACCAGCAGCACTATCAACGGCGTACCACTGCTTGGCGACGAGCGTGATACCAACATTGACGGCGACGTGGAGGAGTTATTGTTGGACCTAGCGGACGAATTCGTGACATCGGTTGCGTCGTTCAGTTGTCGACTCGCGAAGCATAGAAAGTCAAATACACTTGATGTGAAGGATGTTCAGCTGCATTTGGAGCGGAATTGGAATATTAGAATTCCCGGTTATAATGCGGATGAAATTCGATCGGTCAGGAGATGGAATCCGACACAGAGTTATTTGCAGAAATTGAGTGGCGTAAACACAAGCAGGGCAATTTCTGGGAAGTAAGATATATGGATTCTTGCTATGGCGATAGAATCATAGGTTGGAATTGTACCATAATATATGTGTGAGATTATTTCGGCACGATATCAGAGTAGATGAATGTGTTAAGAGAGGTTGTGCTGTTGATATTGGTTCCTTGGTTTTGTGGCTTGTTGTGAATTCAAATGTATACTATTTCCGGCAGACAATTTGGTACGGCGTGTAAATTTTAATTTTTCGCGGTTCCAACAGTGAGTTCGTCATATATTATTGTAGAGGGGTAACGGATAATATCGTATGTGTTGCTTTTGGTCATGGGGTTGGGGCTGCGGCTGCCATCCGTACGTGCCTGTCGTCAGTGTCGATCGTTGTAGCGCTGCATTATCATTTACATCTTTCGCAAGGTATCTCTAATCCCGTAATATCATTGGCTTTACTACTAAACGAGAGGTAGTTAACGGTATCAAGGCCACAAACCGCTACTGTGGATAGTCCAGGACAACTTAACACCCATCAGCAGCGAAAAGAAATTCAAGGTACTCGATCGTGCGGGAACTTTAACAGAATCTGAATTGGCAAATTGATTGTCAATATTGCAAACTGAACTCCTATCGGCTCATATTCCCGACGGCAAACGGTACGAGATTACCCTTGATGCCTGCGCCCGATTTGAATTAATGAGGCTTGTAATCAGATTGACAGGCTGTGGGAGAACGGTTTAGATATTTACAGATAGACAACGCAAAGCGTGGGGGGCTTGAAGTAGAGGGACGAGTATTTCTTTCATTTGTCGCGGTTGAAGATCGCATGTTTGAGGTGTATGGTGTTACGAAGACAGTTCGAACTAAATGATTCAACAGAGCTCTTTTTTGTACCCTCAACTAGACAATATTGGCCCATATGAGGCCAAGAAGTGCACAGGAATTGGCATGAGACAATGGATGGCGTTTACTGTAGCCAGAATGATAGAAGACGAATTAGCGAGGGTTGACGACTTGATACGGGGCCGGGCCACCGTCCGTGTAAACAGCATAATCTTGTGATCAGTCGGACTGCGTCTCCAGCAAAGCAATCATATCTGTCTGCCAGTCATTGATTCCACGTTTTTAGGTGCTTAATTAGTAATAATGATGGGTCACAAAGACCGCAACGAGTCTGGATTGCCATTTTGCCGTTGCGTAGAAGGATACTAATTGCAGCTTTGTACTCGTACTAGAGCTAATCGCGGGCATTCACATTCTCTTAACACTACAACAAGAAATTTCTCACTAAAATCTGTTCACAAAATTCTAACACCATGCTCTATCCCCTCTGTATACAAATTCTATATATGTCGGTTGCTTCAGTATGCTGCTGCATGCATAGCCTATGATCCACTCTCTAATTACTAGTGACCCAATGTCTCTTGTGATCTCTCCATGCTTCAATTGCTTGGTGATAAAGCTTCCATGTTACACCTTCACTGACAAACATAAACTTGACTCCCAATCGATGCTCTACTTCCTTATTTCGAGTCTCATCGTCAAAAAATACCATGTCATGGTATTCGAACCCTGTCTGTTTCTGGATGAAGTTAAAATGAGTTATTTTCGAGCCTGTTGAAGACATTCATCAGCAAAATTGGCCAAGTTTTATTTTATCTGAGATTTAACATACCGGGGTAAATTTCTAATACGTCAAAATGATCTATTGCTCGTGTGCCGTCGATATGTAACAGACTTAGCATTTTCTTTGCGACATCTGGCACTGTTAGCACTCCACTCTCGTTATACAGTATTTCTGTCAAGTTAGCAGAGCCTACCAGGAGCGCAAGTTCTACTTGCTGCCGCGACTTTGATTCCATTCTGCTTGAGATGCGCAATTATCTCCGGCACGTCCTTGTAGAAAGCCATTGTCGACCCGTACCTAAAACATCAGGCTAGAACTTCATGCGTAGTCGAACAGTAATACCAGCACACCTACCTATCCACTATCGCGTTTTCATCTTTGCTGCGAGTCACGGGCGGTGATATATGAGTATCACACCAGCACTAAAATTCGTCAGGATCGCAGGCAGCGACGTTACCTCGTTGAGCATACCGCTGTTAGCAAGTTAGAGACTTCTACAAGTACAGACAGACAAACTTCGGAAAGATACTTACGCCAAAGTGTATAATCTAGGTCGAAGACCACAATTTTTGGGAATGACTCTTCTGACCTGCCCATTAGTTCCAAGTGATAGCACAGCAGAGGCTAGTGGTTAAAAAATGTAACTATTAGGTCCAAATCTCACAGGCCTATTCGAAGACTTGCAGGCTCTACTTCCCAACAAGACACTTTGCAGTCACAGATTGCCCCTGGTTCACAAACACACGAGCGGCCACATGGAGGAACTGTGCGGCGCTGAACCCAAAAAAAGCAAAAACTCTGTGAGAAAACAAGCTCCCATCAGGTGCCAGTCCAGCCATCTTGCTTGCGTTCCAAGTCCAGCCACAGGCACTCGAACCTGAGGACACCTTACCTTCCACTGTGGTGTCCAGTCGCACCACACCAGCCGGCTTAGTATCGGCGTTGGTAATAGCACTGAGAGGGAGCTTCGAGATCGGAAGTCTATTGATATCAGCTAACAGGCTGTTATATTTAGCCGAAGACTAGGTAAGTATATTGTTCGGCGCAGGCGAGTTTGCCGCAGCATGCTTACCACATCATAGCCGCGATCGAAGCATTCATCGCCGCCTAGCTCACAGCGTTAGACTCGTCACAGTAGTCTGCAAAGTGCTTGTTTGTGGTTGATTGTGAAATGCCAGCCTTTAAGCTACTTCGCTCAAAGAAGTCGAAGCTGTCCAAACACGATCAGGACAAATCATACGAGGAGGATACTCCACGCTCTCAGCAGCCGACTATCACGCAAGTGGTCTATAGGAATTCGGAAGATGAGGATGGAGGGATATTGAAGCGGAGAAGTAATTCCTACTCATTTTGTGATTCAGAGAGTATTCCGCGTGGCGGTCTGATCAGTTTGATCCCGTCCAGTCTCCCTGATGACGACATAAAGAGTCAATTAAATGATAGCCTTCCTCCTGGTCACCGCCGTCGCAAATCGAATGTTACATTTTCAGACTGGGATCAATATGACGATGGGTCTACATCGAAGGGGAGAACGGCCGAGGAGCTTGCCGCGAAGCTGGACAATGTTAATACCAGACAAGGCGCGCAGAGACGGACTGCTATGGCAACGTATCGGACAACGTCGTACGAGGAATATGAGCAGCGTGCAATTGTGGACGAAAGCTACAGGACTTCAACGAGTTCGCCAGCTGCACGGTCGGATTTGGAGGTGATTTCCGAAGACGAAGAGTTTCGCAGACGGATCGATGCGCTCAATATCAAGGATACCACTGCATCGCGAGGCGACCAAATAGTGATATTGCCTTTCAAGCGCGATGAGTCTATATCTCCACTTGATGTCACCGATAGTGCAGTTCATATGTCTCTGGACGACGCCTCGCGGCAGTCGACATCCTCTATGGACGAGGCGACTGTTTTACCTCGGCTGCCTCAGCGGGCACGTAATGTCGAATCCAGAAAATCTGTTATTTCTGAGTTATCCACCAATGTTGACAACGATTCGGCATTGAACGCCGCAGAAGCGCCAGTCGTCATGTCAGTCGATCACCATCCAGGAGAGTCCCCTCCTCCGAAATCTCAGAGCGGAGCATACGTACATTATCCCGCGCCGATTCCGGCTCGAATCAGACTTCCACCGCTTTTAAAGAAAAAGAGCAAATCGTCGAACCCATCGGAAACTTCATCGCCTGCTACACCAGGAGCGCCTGGTCTCTCAACCTCGTTCACGTTCCCAATGACTGCACCTATGGATAAACCGGACCCGTCTGATAATGGAAGTGCCAACGACGAACACAGCGATTCGGAGGAGTCTACGGTGCCTGTAACTCCCGGATATATGCCAAAGTTTCAGAACCCACATCAGGCACTGGAGTCGATATTGAGCGAATGGGATAAGGAGCCGACGTCCTTGGTCCAGCCATTCACGCCGCAAGAGGAACTTCCAGTAACTGATGGACCGCGCTCATTGATTCAGGAGCTGGAAGAGCGAAAATCACAGCAGAAGTCTCGTCAGCGAAATGCTGCTGCTGTCAACTCTGCCAGTTTATTGCAGTTGGATGATGTGATTCGAAAAGGCCAGGAGAAGCGTCGGACTGTCGTCAGCGCTCACGGACTTGTAGGCACGGCGCAGATGAGGAATGATGAAGACGAACTTCCTTTGGGTGCGATCTATTCAAACGAACCAAAGAGCCAGCGAGGGGAACCCACTAGAGTTCCTGAAGGTCGGAGATATAGTCACAGTCCTTCGAATAGTCTTGCTCTGCAATACGCCGTGGCGCATAACCGGCGTACATCATCGTCGTCGATCCCACAGAGATCGATGCATGATCGTCAACTCAGTGACTCTTCCGCACAGTTCGTGCCACCTTCAAAAAATCGGGGAGAATCTTGGCAATCTAATCTTACCAGCGGAACCCTTCAAGGTGCGATCCTACCGGAAGACCCCAATTCTCTGAACAGAATTCGGGAACGGGATGTGTCAATGCCGAATCTTCACTACCAATTAAATGGAAAGTTCCCCCTGAATATGCCGCCCGAACCGTCTCTGTACACTGTGCCAGCTCGGGAAATGTCAGTCCCTAATTTCGATCAGTATCGGCAGTCGCCCGGGCGATATTCCGCCCAGGCGTCCAATCTGCCACAGTATCCACCGCACCAGCAACAAAATACCGCTTCGCAGCATTATTCTGTGCAATATCAACGTCCGCAGTATCCTGGTCAAGCACCTGCGAACGATATGGGAACCGGATATTTCCGAGAATCCATTGACGCTAGTGGGAACGTTGCTATGAACAACTCTGGGACCGGAAGGCAGTCTTCGCTCTTGAACAGCGAGGAAGCACTTTATCGACGACTAAAGGAGCGTGAATCGATCATGATGGGCTTCCCGCCGCAGAAGCCTGGCCCTCGAGCAGTTTCGATGATGACGAGGGAAGGTTACGAGTTATTGCTGCAGAAACAGTACTATCAGCAACAACAGTCGCACACAGCGCAACAGTATTACTCGCAGAATACTTCCCGTTTGCCAGCTCAGGAACAGTCATATATCCCACCAGGTATCCAGCAATCTAATTCGAGACCTACTAATCTGGCCGCATTGGGAGGTTCAGCGGCTCCTTCAAACGACTCGAAGAAAAGGGAGGTCGTCGAGCGATGGCGCCGAAGTGTGTATACGGGCGGTACTTGAGCAATAACAACCAACGATTCAATGTATAGATCTCCAGGGCGACTTTGCGGTGGAACGAAATCATTTTCAGTATTGGCATTTGGGAATTTTGGTATTGCATAGTCGCATATAATTTAATGTGGATAGTTGCGAAAATTTATATTAGTAATAACGGCTGGTTATAGGCATTGCATTTTGTGACTTACGATTAATTACGTTTAATGATACTGTATCAATGATTAAAAATAAAAAAAATGCACATAATATACTAGTCTATTGGAGTGGCTAATACTGCAAGGTTGTGGGTTAGGGACTCCGTCATTAATAAGTCTGGCCCACGTTGGGAATTCGATTTCGTATACAGTTTAGTGCTAGTGGCGATTCTGTCACCGGAAGGTTATCCAGCCCATGTATCGTTGACACGGTCCTCCACTGGAACACACTTCTCCCGGAGCTCACATTTGACTATTGGCATTACAGCATTCGTTAACGTTCTACTGGGTCATGGCTGAACGAAAGATCATAAACAAGTATTTTCCGCCGAACTTCGATCCGTCTAAAATCACTAGGAAGAAGCGGTCGGCTGGCGACAAGGACGTACAGAAGTTACAAACGGTACGTCTAATGACGCCATTTTCGATGAAATGTACGAGCTGCGGAGAATATATCTACAAAGGCAAGAAATTCAATGCAAGAAAGGAGAATACTGGGGAGAAGTATCTCGGTATATCGATTTTGCGGTTTCACATCCGATGCACGCGGTGTGCCGCTGAGATAACTTTCAAGGTATGTTTCGATTGGGATAACCAGTGCTCAACAGATCCGTGCTAATACGACTACAGACTGATCCTAAAAATTCCGATTACATGTCAGAACGAGGCGCGGTGCGAAACTTCGAGCCATGGCGAGATCCAGAGAATAAAGAAGAGACCGAGGAAGAGCGGCTGGACCGATTAGAAAAAGAGGAGGACGACAATGCCATGGCCGAATTAGAAGCCAAGGTTGTCGATGCTAAGCGTCAGATGGAAATGGATGATACCGTTGATGAGTTGCGGACGCGAAACGCGATTAATGAACACGTCAATCCAGAATCAGTCCTGGATAAAATCCGGAGAGACCAGGAAGAGGAGAGTATCAGGCAGGAACAGGAGGATGCAGAACTGATTAGAAAAGCGTTTGCGAACCGTCCGAAAAAACTGGTAGAATTCGCGGAACCTAATCAGAGCTCCAAGTCGGTTGATGCGCTTAGCGCCAAAGCCAATCCTCTGGATCTGTTGAGGAAACGAAAAGATGCCAGATCGACGCTGGGAATTGTCGTGAAGAGACCAAAGGTCGCATAGTGGTTTGTATAACTACCTGGAGCATTTTTGTACATTAGTATGATGGCGGGCCGTTTATGAAATGACTTAATGAATTTAAAAAATACACAACGGCAATAGTCATACAGAACCACTATGTTACAAACTGATAATAAAACAAACAAAGGCCATAATCCTAACATTACAACAAATAAATCAATAACCACAAGCCGTAGATAAATCACATCCGATATATATTTACAAGTACGGCATGAAAGCGTTATCTGTCAACGCCAAATGCTTTGGATTGACCGCCTGAGCGACCAGATCGATAACAGTCTGATTGGCAGGTATCGTGCCCTTTCCAGGCTGCGCGAGGGAGGACGTCTTCTTCAAAATAACCTCAACGTTTAACTTAACGATCTCTTGCAACTGCTGATCCTGCGCACATGGACGATGCTGGAATGTATACCACGAACTACAAGATTATTAGCGAGCAATCCGGCGTTAAGTACTCAGAATAAGACGTACATTATCTCATCCCTGACAAAAAGAGTGAGATATTGTTCTAGATCAAACTCGGGTTGAGTTAAGCATCTCGCATAGATCATCATGGACGGCGAGAAAAGGCCCTCAAGAGTCGTTGGCCCCATCAGATTCTGCAAGTTGGGAGTCAATCTGAATGGTACGGGTTCTGAGTTGAAGAACGCAGGAGTCGTAGTGTGAGACGGTAGAGCTATCAATCCTCATTAGCACAGGTATCCAACTTTGTCAGATATGACCTTACAAGGCAAAGTCTCTGTCGCCCATGCAGCACCGGACGTATGTGAAATCAGCAACTTATACGGCAGTCGGAGGTTCAGACACATCATATAGCTCATAAAGGCAACGCCAGCGTATGAATACGCAAACTCCTTTCTAAACAACCAGAAATCACTGAACGAACTGAATGTCTTCATAAAATGCTAATAATGGCATTAGTTGGACAGCAACACCGCGTGCTTCAAGAAAGACTTACGTCGCGCACAATAGTGCCAGGAACCATTGTATTCTGGATCTCGCTCAAGATATCGATCTTGTCCGTAACCACATCTGTCTTCTACATGGAAACCCGTCAGCAACCAGACGTCAAATGACCAGAGACAGGTGCAAAGAATCCTTACTCCTTGTCTAGCTTCCACAGCTTGCCTTAACTTCTGAATCGTGAACATCAGTGGATCATCTCGATGACGACCAGTGCGGTGACAATAGTCTTCATAGATATTCTGCAACGAAATAAAGTCCGGGCTATCCTGGACAAGACGGAAATGAGGTGACAATGGAACAGCCGCAGCTAAATAGAACTGAAGATTTCTACGGCGACTCTGTGTCCGGCGAACCAAATTGCTGATGTCATTAGCACAACGATAAACAAATTTCCAGAACAACAACCTATACCTATTGAGAATTCTAAACAGCTGAGTAATCCTCTCTTCACGACGGCAATGTCTTGCGGCGGGATACTGAATAGTAAACGGATACACGCGCGTATCCGAACCTCGGATCGTTATGCGGCGGTAGCATAGACCTTGCACTCTTACAATGTCAATCTTTGGTAAGAAACGCTCAATCTTGACGAAGTGAGCGTTGGAATCCTTATGCTAATACAAACAGTTAGAATATACAGCGTAGACATTACTTATGCCCACGTACCAGAAGATATTGGCCAGGAACATCAATATCGTCAAACTTCTGATAATGGAACTCGCTCAGATGCGGACTTAACGACTCGAGATTCTGCTTCTCAGAGATCTGACGTCGGTCAAGTTTCTCTTCAAAACGATCACGCCAACGACGTAGCTTGGACACATAAGATTGAATATTCGGCGTGTTGTGGACGAAGTCAGCATCAAATGCAGACTACCAAATGCGTCAGATACGGCCAATAATCGAGTGTGCACTCTACATACCTTCAGATATTTCGGCAAAATGCTGTCTGCAAACTTCGAGATATTGACTTCGGCAGCAGGTGGTAATCTTGTATCGTCCTTAGGGAACGGAAGACGGCCCATATACTATCAAAATATCAGTACTCCCTGCTATACAAAGCATACCTTCAGGCTGGACGTACCTGGACACCATCCGACAGCAATGCTACAACCAATCGGTATGCATCTTCATCCTCCGAACACTTGAATCTCTGATAAATCTGATCGACAAATGTTTCCATGGACAGGGACAACAACGGATACGCTGTCTTCAAGATACCAAGGATCTCATCAACATACTCCCATGGCTGTAGGGGAGTCGCAGAAATTGCTTGAGCCGCAGGTGATCCAGCTGGGTGGGTTTGATTTGCACGATTGATCAAATGGGCAGCGACATTGACAGGAGTTCCTGGTGCTACCGCAATATTAGCACATTTATACAACACAACAAGGCTGTCGAGTAGCACATACCAATTTGTGGACTAGCGGAGTCATTGTTAGCCGCCGCAGGCTGCACCATCGGTGACCCGGGCACAGTCGCTTGCTGGAGCGAAGGCGAACTTCTAACGCCGGCGGCGACGGGCTGCCCACCGCGCATTGCAGTCTGTCTGTTTGCCTCTCTCTGAGTGGCTTGCATGGCCTGGCGTTGAAGGACAGAATAATCTTCCTTCGTGGTACGGAGCGAAAAGTGGAGCGCCTGCAGTCTCAGTTAGCGACAGACTGTTTAGATAGCCACGTGATCATACCTGGGGATAGCTCTTTGCTATTCGTATTAAAATCTTCCTAACCAAACGAGCTTCCTTATGCGAGAGCGATGTTAACAGCTGAGGAATATATGTAATCCAATACCACACAGGAACATCTCCCGTAAAGCTATCGAATGCCTGGGACAGCGCTTGTGAACTGTCATCCAAGCTGATGAGCCAGAGAATGCGACCTAAGAAGCGGCGCACTTTCCCATTTCTGTACAAAGCGGCAGCCTGCATGTAACAACTGATCGCATGTGCCGCATGATTCATGCTTCCTGTGCTCTTAAACCTGCAGTCGTGGAAGTAGGCCCATTCTGCCCACGATCTCGACAAGCCGAAGTCAATTTGAACTGCATTCGAGAACGTCTGATTAGCATCGTCGTACATTTCGAGCTTGGCAAAGAACATAGCCTTAAGAGTAAAAAATTCCGCCTTCTGTTCAGATGTGAAATAGATCAAGTTCGTGTTGCTTATGACATCAAGACCGGTTCGAAGCTCGTTCGGGTTCTGATAATGGCACTTCGCTTGCTCACGTAACTTCAGGAAAGCTTCCTGAATTTCGATATTTGGCAGCGAATAGATCTTTGTAAGCTGGCCAATGCAAACGTCTGTCATTCCGTGCTTTCTGGCAACATGGGCGAATCTATTAATAATCCAAGCGATCTCGTGATAGCCCCTGTAGGAAGTTGAATTGGTTGTGGAATTGTTTCCGTACTGCGCCTGGATTTGAGGAACAAGTGGCAAGTAGTACTTGTTGATAACAGAGAATACATGCTGTCTCCAGGCTACCAGGTCGCCCCAAACGTTGATATCGTCCCACATGTTGGGCAAGCGCTCCCTCCAAGCCTGCAAAATGACCTTCATTTCCTGTGATTTGGTTTCCACATTATTAACATCTGTCGTAGCCAGGTTTTTGTAGAGTTGGCTGGCCTCCAGGAGTTCGACGAACTGTTGGAAGGCTTGCAGTAGTGGAACATGCGCGTTCGTGATGACCTTCGGCAACGAATTCCACTTGCGTAATGTGAGTTGGATACCTTCGTCACAGCACTTCGATAGCTCTTGCGTCGGTGCATCTGGTTTTTGCGAAAACTTCTGGAGATACATGAATGCTTCGAATATGTAACGTCTGGGTGTAGGAACATCCATAACGCTCTTGATCGACTGCTCCAGCGGCTCTTTCTCTGCTGTCCAATCCGCCATACGCCATGCGCATTCAAGTAGAAGGTCCGTAAATCCTTCGTGTTTCGCCAACTCGGATAATATATCCCACTGCTGCAACTTTTCCGCAGATAAGATCCAATGATCCTCCCATAAAATATACTCTGACTCGGAGTAGGGCAGTGCTCCACTACGAGCCTTGATCTGTGCAGTCTCGTACATTTGTTGTGCCTGATTCCATAGTCCGAGCTGCTCGTATGAAATAGCCGTATTGGTTTCCACATACTGACATCGTCTTCGCCACTGACCATAGAACATGTCATCCTCTTGTAACGACGCGAACATCTCCACCAATGCATCTAAATTGCTTTCGCGGACAGGATTGCTGTCTGTTTGCGGATGAAGCTCGGCCTCTTCAAGGAGTCGAATTGCCGAATACCACCCATTGTATGATTTACCCAAGAACTTTATTAAGTTCGGAGAGAGCTGAATGGGTGGATTGCACCGCCCGATACCTTCGAGAATCATCTGAATGTAGTTCGGATTCTTGTCTATTTGCCGAGCGTGAAAGTCCTTTGTGAGCAAGATTGTAAAATTGCGAGAAACATCTTGACGGTCTCGAGCTGAGACTGTGGACCAGGCAATGGGAAAAAATGCACACCATGACTTCCTAATGGCTTCCACATCATAGTAAAACAATTCCATTAATGGTCCAAAGAAGTCCTCAGCCGTAATTGCAGTACAGTTGGCAATGAACGTCCTTCGTCGTTGAAAAAATGCATCGACCTCGTCCGTGACAATGTTGTCGCCTTTGCTTTCAATTGTATTCGTCAGCATATTAAAAGACGGTACAAAGAAATCATCCTGCCCAAGAACTAAATGAGCGCGTGGCTCGATGGAACCAAAGAGAAGTTGAGTCGCCTGATTTAGCCAATTTGTGTCTGCTAAGCTCTCCCAGTTCTGATCCTTCACAATGTACATAAATCGCTTCCAAAGTGACTTGTCCAAGCTGTTGCTGAAAATTTCCATGAATTGCTTACGAATTGGCACGTCGCTTACACGCGTGCCAGCTAAAAATGCATGCTCCATTCGCACTGTCAACTCACTCCGCGCAAGCGATGGCGCCTCATAGATGTCAACAACAAGCTGATAGAAGGCCCGTGTAAGCGAAGCGTCGCCGCGAATTTCAAATATCATCATTTTAGAAAGAATCGCGGTCTTTTCCTTCAACAGTGGGAATAACTCCGGATTGCTGAAAATCCAAGTTCTCACAATATCCAGAATCTTGAAGCAAAGACCGATGTCATTTGACCGCTCGACGAGTTGGCTAACCGCATTGAGGAAGATTCTACGCTGGTCCTCGAGATGTGAAATTCTATCGGCACCAATTTTAAGAATCTTCTCCAACAAGACAACGACTTTTTTCGGATCGATGTCGCTATGATTGCCATCCTGCGAACCCGCGGCGTCTGGTGTATTTGAGCCTGTAGCCGTAGGAACCGTCGCCGCTGATGCCCCAGGTGTTTTCGCATTTATGGACTGTCCATTAGGGATACCATTCGACCCGGAACCATTCGCTGCTTGAGTTGCCGCAGCTGCCGCCGATGTCGGCTGTCCTGTATGAGCTGCAGCCTGATTGACCTGAGGAATATTCGGCATGATATGGTCCTTGCATAGCTTGCCAAACGTACGCATAAGAACAGGTAACAATGGATCAACGGCTTGGGGTCGATATTCCGTCAGCGTGCATGCTAGAAGAACACTCGAAACCAACGCCTGCGAAGCCGTAAAATTCTCTTGGATAACGCTCGTGATCATACTGAGAAACGACGACACAGCCTCTTGGATAGAATCGTCGCTGGTCGCATTCGAGGTGTTGGTAGCTTTCAATATACGACCGAGAACGGGCTGCAGACACTCCTGAACCTCCTCGATATCAGAGTGAATCGATTTGTTTAAGAGCTTTTGAAGCTGTTCCAAATTCGCAAGAATCCACTCATCTGACTTCTGATCCAAGGTGACGCGGATGACTTGAAGCGCATTGATAAATGATACAAGAGTCGTGTTGTTCAATGTGTTATGTGCTAGACTCCGCTCAAAGAATGTAAGCTTCACATTTACCTCAGACCACAGACCTGGTCCCAAGAACTGGTGGAGAATGTCAATGATACGCTTGGCGAGTGGGTTCTCGGTCGCCTTGTTTGGTGAAATGCATGCGAATCGAATAAGATACGTAATTGTAGCCTCTCTGAGCAAGAATGGAACAAGAACTTCCGCCTTGTTCTCCGCCGGTGTGGGTGATAATTGCGGCTTTATATCAGTCGAGTTATATTGCTGACCTGGCGAAGAGAGCATCTCGTCATATCGTCGCTTTCGTGACTCGGGTGATGCTGGGCTTTTGCCATCGGCTGATTCTTCCGACACAGACATCCTGGCGATACGTGTCCTTTCCCATTTCAGGATCAGTTCAGCTAAGTCAACAGAAAGAATCTGGTTTTCTGATGGCGAGTTTGCCATAAACCCTAACTTTGGCATGGCGGTCACAATCAGATTGAAGAAATGGTCGCGTGATTCATAGAACAAGTCAGGATGCCGAATGATAAACTGATACACATTTATGACCTGGCTGACATTATGCCCATCCTCCGCTAGTACGCGTCGTGCATACTTGGACCACAGCGGAAATCTACCTTCAGAACCAAGTCGCTTTGGAAGCACAGGAGCCAGAAGGTCAAGCGCCTGTTTGACAAGCACTCGCGCATCACTATGATGTGCTTTCAACAGTTGAACGTAAATCTGTAGTGCTATCTTGAGCGGCGTATCGTATGCAACAATGAAGAATGCAATCAAAACTGACGCCGCTTGCTTGCTGATGATGTCTTCCAACTTGATATAGTTCCAGCCGACTTTAATGATGTCCTTCCGTACATCTGCCACCAACGTTGGACTATGATGGATTAACGTAGCAGACATTTGGAGAAGCTGAATACGGTACTGGTCTTGGTATTCCGAGCTATCCTCTGAAAGATCACTAAGGGCTGGCTTCCAGATCTTCGAGTGTACGGCCTCAATCCACGATTTCTCGATCAATGCCGATAAGTCGCCGTTGCGGTGAACTTCCATAGTAAGAATCGAATTGATTACGTACTGGAAAATGAAGTATCGGGTTGAAGTCGATGTGCTTGCCTGATTGAAATAATCAAGCGACTTGGTCAAGTACAGCCGACGTCGCTCTATAGATTCTGACCTCACGATGCTGGTGAAGATGTACTCATAAACTGCAGCGGTAGGTTCGACGTTCTTCGTTGCAACAGCATCGATAACCTTGAACATCATCTCGGTATCGTTTTCATTAGTCTCCATATATATCAAGTAAACATTCAACAACTCATCGAGAGCTTGCTTGACTCCCAAATGAACCGGAGAAGTCAAGTTGTGAGACCTAGCAAACACCCGCAACCAGTTTGCGTTCTGCAGTAAGTGCTGTAGTGACTCTTTCTGCGTTGCTATCCATTCTTTCTTCTGTCTTGCCACAGCACCGACAATATATATCATATTCACCATCGCACCGCATTTGTCCTCTGCGTTTGGGATCTCGAGCGCCCGCGATATCAAAGTCGGCAGCCTTGCAATTAGAAGCGCACGCAACTCTGTACTCCGATCATCCTTGGCAAGATGCACAAAAATCTTTCCGAACCGACGATCGGCCAACTTTGGAGCGAAGTATTCCATCGTCTCCTTCGGATACCGTGCAGTGAACTTCACTAGCGCAGGCCGGAATGGACTGTCATGATAGCGTCGGAGATGCTCCTCGAGATAAATCACTGTTGTGACCAGTCCATCCATAAACCTGCTCGCTTCTGCTGGAAGGAGATGATAGATATTCATAATAGCGGCGATAATTTTAATATTGTGTTGACTCATAAGCTGTTTGCCGGACGACTGATACAAGAGCGATGGCTCTGCCCACGCCTTCAAATGATCTAGTAGCTTTGTTCCGATCTCAATCTTGAAATAGTTTGTCAGTAACTCCAACAATATCGCAAGACCGTCCAATCCCGTAATCGTGAGTCGTCGATGATCGGACAAGTTCATTAGAATTGGACGCAACCCAGTCTGCAGTAGATCCTTTGGCAGTTTGTGATTCTGTGACAACACGGCTTTGAGTCCCTCGTTTGCAGCGTCGACCACCTTCTTGGACCGAGAGTACAACGTCTTGAAGAACACGCCTATGATTTTGGCTCGCGTCTGCGCTTGCTGCTGGGGATGATTCTGGAAAAACTCGGCGCTCATCATGGCAAGCGTCAGCAGCCGCATGCAAACAATGCGGAGCTGCACGAGCTGCTCAAATACACCATATTCCATCGCCCTCTGTGATGGTGGTGCTGCCAGTAGTGCCTCGTCATCTGCGTCAGCGAGCGCAAGCGCTTCCATCAGCAGACGCAGCAATTCGTCATTGAACGGTAAAAACGAATTTTCAAGAGACAGGCAGAAGGTTATCGCGTCGATATTGCCAATCTGCATTGGGAATGGCAGAGCACGCAAAGGTTTGCCGAAAATCGAGACAAGGAGTGTTGCCTTGACCGGCCCCAATAGTTCGTGCAGTGGCACATTTGTCAGCGTAGATAAGTAACGTAATGAGCTCTGGACGGTCTCTCTGACAATCTGATGCGAGTTGGAGACTTCGTAAAAAAGGATGCTGAGAACTTGGTGGAATAATCGCATCGATATCTCCTCCCGGGTGATGTCTGTGTTGCAAACCTTGAGAATATGCTCTATCAAATCTTGTGCATCCTTCTGTGCCAAGCTAGGAAGCTCCGGAGATATGTCTTTCAAGACAAATAGTAAGGCACGAATCATGTCAATCTCGCGCTTGAGCACCCAGTCGCGAGTGAATTCGCATTCGGTAAGTAGCACCTTGAGACCGAGACATCCAGCTGCCTTGTTATACCACTGCTCCTCAAAACAAGAGTGGCAAAAAACGCCAGCAAGCATCTTGAATACTGGAAACTTCTGTGCCGCATCCGGAGTGCCGAAAATCGAAACACATGTCTTGTAAATTAGTCGGATAGCTTCCATCCCAGCTTCACGAACAGGGGCCTTATACGACCCTAATGCGTCACAGATAGCCTGGTACAGTAATCGGAAATCGATGCATAATGGATCTTCATGGTCTGTAACCACAAAAGGACGTTTGTCGCGCTTGACCTCCATTATAACTTTGCCAATTTCAAGCATCACGACATGTTCGCAGATATCACTGATCAAAGTCATGGCCTCCTCGCGTATCTTCGATATTGCGACCGCATTGAAGCAGTAATTAAGAATTTTGAGGAATATCTCGTTCTGCGCGTGTAGCTTCCTCGTTGACTTTGGCTCGCTCTGGAGAGAGAATTTGGGATCTGGCGGTATCATTCCCGTTTTGATCGCTTTGACGCATTCTAGAAGTATCTGCTCAGGATCTGGCCCCAGATTAGAACGATCAATGAATAAATGCACTGTAGTTGCCAGTAAGTGGAACGCCTCCACTCTGTAGTGAATATCGGCTCGGTAGTCCATGATAGCTCGGAACACAGCGTCGAACCCAGCTGCAATCGGGAAGGCTCGTCGTCCAGAAATGCCATTGATGTCGATCATAATGCTCGGCTCATTCTCGTCCGCGACGTCTGCGTTCAAATTCTTCGGTGGCTCGAGGAATCTTCTATTTCTTCCTCCAAGCTTTCCTAAAATACGGAGTGTCGTATGGCTGGGCTGATGTGGATACGGAAGAGGTTTTAAATGAGTCCAAAGAGCTTCCATAACTTCCTCTATAACGGGTTCCACAATGTTATCGAAATAGTCCGGAGTGAGATTATCCACGCAAAGTTCGAGGGTGCGGAGACCTTGACTGATGAGATCTTGTGATCCGGTGAGGGAGATGACAAGCGGTCGCATGAGATATTTCAAGTGTGGAACTAACACGCTCAATCGGACCGGAACCGTCAAACATAACTCGACATATAAGTCGCGCTCCTGGGGCTTCCGAGCAGCGAGAAGGAGTCTGTTCAATGATTCGAGAAGGACTTGCAGCAACGGCAACACTTCCTTGTACAATAACTCGAACCTGCCACCGCCAATGCTTCGAAACAACGTTCTCAGGAGAAGGTAGTAATTCAATGGATCCTCCGCAGTTGTGGCTAAGTTCATGCACTTCAAAATCAAGCTTCGCAGATGAGGTTGAAAAACTTCTTCGTTGGTAGTCGAAAACAGATTGACTGCCATAAACGACAATTTGAACAATCTGATGAGGAGATTTGCACGTAAAGGATCACCTTGGCCGATCTCTTCCAACCGCTCCATCAGGAAATTGAGCAGAATTCCTGCGAAGTTCGAGGACGTGGGTTCACTAGCCAGGAAGAATTGCGGTACGTGAAGGAGGGATGGGTTACGAAGCATTGCGTCGAAGAGGCACGGGAGCTCTGGCTCTAAGACTTCATGGAACGCGGCCGGATCGATATGAATGAAAACAGTGGCAAACGTTTCTAGCAGTTCCTTCTCCTCCTTCGAACTCGTGATTGGTATATTAGGGCCCATAGAGTCATAACTGCCAGGTCGGTGGGAATCGATAACTGGCTTTTCTCGAACGGTTGCGTAGTATGAGAATCCATTGGCACCCTCGCGGAAAAGCTTGCGGAAAATAGCGACCTGCTCGTAGTTGAATCCGCGTGCCGTTTCGTTCCATTGGGTGGGATTGATTGCCGCGATTTCGGGAGTAGGCGGCGGATTACATGTCTTTAACCCAAACATGATTGTTTTGAGGCCGTTCAATAGATTTTTGAACAAGTACCTGCCATCTGCGAGAATTATTAGTGAACGCCTTCAAGGGGGCATGCAATTATGCGTACCTTTCATGCCGTCTGCAACTGGATCTGGATGCAATTTAATCGGGAACGCAGCAAGAATATCAATATGGTCCAGGTCCTTCTTCTTTTCACTATCTTTCTCCTCGTCTATCTCAGCTTCGTCCGGGAACTCAAACGGCTTGCCCTTCTCCTCTTCGCGTGTGATCGAGGCCACGGGATCAACAGGTCTCTTTTCAACTTTCTCAGAGCTACGCGATAGGGCATTGTCATGATTTCGACCCAACGCGGCGAACTTCTCAGCGAAGGCGTCGAGGATAAAGATGATCAACTGGCGACCTAGACTTGGAGTTAAATTGCACTCTGCACCCCAAACTGTTCAACAATGCTGATCACTTACCCTCTGCTTTGTTCGGAAGCTTCATTATTCTTTCAACAAGATTCAACAACAGCTTCGCACTCATAGTCTGGAAACTGGCAGCCAGTGTGTTATCCTGGAGATTCTTGGAGTAAACTTCAACGGTCAACCAAATATGTGCCGGCGTCAATTCCCCCCGGACATGGTGTAAAAGATCGGCTACCATGCTGTACGCGAGAGGCCTATGTACCAAGCGTTAATCAATGTTGTTGGAAAAGTCCTGTGCATTCTCTACCTCAAAGTTTCGTGGACGGTAAGGCCGTCACCAATTAACAGCTTCTCATTCAACAGAAGATCCACCTTTGGAATGAAAATAGCTCGGAAATCCGTGGACAGAATATGTCTGGTCGCGACCAGTAGTTCCTGTTACGTTGCCATTAGCAAGTCTCTCCATGAGCACAGCATGAAATCTTTGGACGTGCCTTCCTCGACGCTGACAACTCTCGGGGACAATCCTTTAACAGCCGAATAACAAACTCCGGAATCAATTGATGATATTTCTTCAGCGCTGGAGCAAAGCCGCGGAGCACATACGCCAGAAATGACATAGTCTATATTGGCTTAGCCAAGCGATTCAGATTAAACCCATCCAACACGGCCTACCTTAACCTGCGCAGTAATAAACTCGCCGAATGCAGCACGATTCTTAATTGCCGGCGAAACCGACGTGTAAATCTCTCCTCTCGAAGCCGCAGCAGTGTGTGCTTCCGCCTGGGGAGCGGCCTGCAATGACAGCATCTACAGTACGAATTAGATCTTTGGGTCCTTTCCTCGGTACCACAATGTCAAAAAGCATACCTCAATGATGAGCGGGACAAACACCGGGAGATTATCATTCACAGACTGTTTATGTGTCGAGAAGAGAAGTACAACAATGATCGGACACTCGGTCAGCACTTTAAAACTGAACATGCTCTTCGGTAGTGTTTTCGCAGGTGTGTCGCCGCCTATGTCTGATGGCAACGATGGCGACATCGGTCGAGGCGACTGGAATGACAAGTTTCCGGGCTACCACCGAAGCAATTAGTGACACACTCCGACACGTCCAAATGCAATACACATACCGTAGAAACACTTGCCAGACCCTGTGATACTCCCGACGAATGTAGCTCAAACGTCTCCTTAACGACAGCCTGCATGTTCTTATACATTTCAACAACGAGATCCAAAAATGACTGCACCTGGTCACTCAGAGCGGCCTTATAAGTCCGATGCAAGCCCGTTATGATCTTCATGCTGAGAACACCATTCTCTTCATTTTCAATACGGAGAAGGGACATCAATAGCTGCATAACCTGAGTGGCATACTGGCGGAAGGGCTCGTTCATCTGGAGACGGTGAATGATTTCGAGAACACAGTTGCGCAGTTTCTATAACCCATTAGCGCCAACTCTCATAGCTACTGCGTTCTGCATACCTGTTCCGGAGATACAGTCAAAAAGCTCGGCGGTAAGGTTTCTAGTATCTTTATCAAAACCGGCATGACCTTGTTCAGGAATTTCGGATATTCCTGTGGCTGCTGGAATGTCTCCAGGGAATCCCGCAGTTCAGTCGCGATAGGCAGCTTAGCTTTCGCATCTGTTTGCACCTCCATTGTTAGCCTCGTGTCCAATATCCGTTCATTCTGATCTAAGCCCGAATAGTTTGCGAGACCGTTGTCGGCAGACGACAAACATACCTGCTGACGCATCAGATAACCGCTGCGCATAGGACTCTGCTGTTAGGCCGACCATTGTGCCTTTATCTTCGGCCTCCTCTTGGTCGGTAAATGCGATGCGTCGAAAGGCCAGGCAATTCTGAACGCGTGAATGATATCCCTCTAAGGGGCCCCTCTGAATCGCAAATTGTGTCGACGCTCCTCTCGCAAATCAAAATCCCAAACAAGCAATTTATAATAAATTGAAACCGATAGGAGGTTTCAGGATCCGCGTTGATTTTATTGAGTTATTCAATCGCGGCTGGTCAAAGGCCTTGTCGCTGGTTTGGACATTACTCCCAGCAGAATAATATTTAGCGATGCCACCTTGTTGCTGGGAAAATACAGAGGGGTCGACAAGCGGGCCGTCGCGTCGACAAAGTTGATGACCAAGCAATACTATATACGCTGAGTAAAGCAAGGATTAGATTTAACGCCAATCTGGATTCGGCACGGTAACTGCTGAATTAAGTTTAGTGACCACTGTCCTTGTGTATTAAGTCTGATTTGCCTCCTCACCTAACCGCGCGGCAGCAGGCACGCTATTTGATTCATGATCTTAGCTTCACTTAAACCTACAACATGCGCTATACACATATACTCGCTATAGTTAGTGAGTACTTTTTTTAAGGTGGAATCGATATCTCTTCATTCAAATTTGGCTTCTGTCTCTGTCCGGATCTCAACTTAGGGTTAGGAGTAGCGATGAAATATGCCAGGAACAATGCTTTGGTGGGGGAGGAAAAGCCAGTATCCTACTGGCGTGGGGGGGCTTTTTTTTTCGTTCCCCGCCTTGGACACCATGTGCATTTTGACCTCGCTACCTATATGGCTAAACGCAGTTGTCGTCATGGCATATGATGCTGCAAAATGCTTCCTGAATTGAGGCGGTCAGTGAGTGGTCGGGTAGTACTTTACGATGTTTGGATTGCCATAATGATATCGCTAAAAATTATTGAATGGCCCGACTGCTTCCTTATGCAGTTTTATGCAGTTTTAAGAGTCGTATACCCATGCGTGCGAGGTACAGCGATAAAAGATGGCTGGCTACGGACGGTTAGACCGAGTAACCCGGGATAATATTCTGGGCATTCTTCACTTGAAGATTAGGTACTTAATTCCATTAAGCATACAAATAATGCCAAATCAAAAATGATTAATTACAGAGATGGATCGAGTTTGATATCTCTGCAGCGGGTGTGAAGAACCTTAGCCTGGCACTAACGGCCGTTTGTCCCACGCTCAGACAAACAGGATTCGATTTCGCCAACCCACCCCCCCAACCCCACGCCTCCATAAAATGCGTGTTTCCTCGCGCTTCCTTGCACCGACAAGTCGTGTCTCTGCATCAATTGTCGCTAGGGCTCTGTCCAGTTCCGCAAAGGTAAGCTCGAATCCTCATCGCTTTTCCAACATTGTCCGGTTGGAATCTGGACCCGTGTGCTGCGGCGCTAACCGATGTTGCCTTCCTATCGAGGGCAAGGTTTGAACAGGCCTCCAACCCACTAATCTGCTCCGTCCACCGACACAGAGTCAACACCACTCTCCATACCAGGTCCTTTTCAATCTCAACAATGACTCTGTCTAAGCCTCTCGTTCTCCTTCTCGGCGAAATCCGCCACGCCAAGGCCGAATGGGAAGCCCTTTCCAACGTGGCGACGTTGTCCGTGTGCGACTCGGCCAACCGAGAGGAATTCATCAAGGATTTGAAGGGCAAGTATTCGGAAGTTGTAGCTGTCTACCGTACCTTCAATTCCGTAGCCATCACCGGTCGCTTTGATGCCGAGCTTCTGAAGGAGTTTCCCGCTACCTTCAAATATATCTGCCACAACGGAGCTGGTAAGTGTTCAGACAGAAAAGCGTTTTCGGAAAACCGCAATCGAGTTAAAATTGCTACGATAAGGGTTTTTCCACGGGCGGTGAATTTCTATGCATCGATTTCGTTCAATTGAGTGCTAATTCCAAGTTAGGCTACGACCAGATTGACGTTGCGCCCTGCACGGAGAAGGGCATCCATGTCTCCAACTGCCCCTCGACCGTTGACGATGCCACGGCTGACGTCAACATGTTCCTGATTCTTGGAGCTCTCCGCAACTTCAACGAGGCTATGGCCAACCTCCGCAAGGGCAACTGGAACGCCGGTGTTCCGCTCTCGAACGACCCGGACGGAAAAGTCCTGGGAATCCTGGGTATGGGTGGCATCGGCCGTGCGCTTAAAAAGCGTGCTGAAGCCTTTGGCATGACCGTGCAGTACTACAATCGCAACCAGCTCTCGGCTGAGCTTTCCGCTGGTGCCAAGTACGTCTCGTTCGACGAGTTGCTGGCAACTTCCGACGTTTTGTCGTTGAACTTGCCGTTGAATCCCAAGACCCGCCACATCATCAACAAGGAGGCGTTCGAGAAGATGAAGGACGGCATCGTCATTGTCAATACCGCTCGTGGTGCTGTTATGGATGAGGCTGCTCTTGTTGATGCCCTCGCGAGCGGGAAGGTCAAGAACGTTGGTCTCGATGTCTTTGAGGGTGCGTATATATTTCTGGGCCTTAGTAGACGTTTCATGCTAACAACGTTCGTCGTAGCCGAGCCAAAGATTCACCCAGGATTGATGGCCAACGAGAAAGTGATCCTCCTTCCTCACATGGGAACGCTCACTTACGAGACCCAGAAGAAGATGGAGATCCAGGTTCTCGATAACATCCGCTCTGCCGTGACCACCGCCAAGTTGAACACCATCGTGCCGGAGCAGGCTGGGCTGCAGTAGATGGTTTGACGAATTGTAGAACACGATTTTTTGTTTATAATTGATAGATGGATTATGGTGCCAAGAGCATAGGCAGTCTAATTCGCGAAATTACGTTAGAATCATATGACCTGAATAAAAACTGTAGTAACGCGCAGTATAACGCATGGCACAGCTATCTTATATGCCACGGTGCTTTGGCCAGGGCTTGCAGTGTCGCGCTTTTTTTTAATTCTGCCTTAATGTTCCATGCACGGAAGGACTCCAAATTCGTAGTCCCACCAACTCTGTCACATCTGCAGAAAAGTCATCCAGGACCGATTGCATGCTTCTGGATTCCCGTCACAGAATATATTACTTGCATTCGGCACCTATCTTGTGTCGGGCAGTCCGTCTGCGTGGGACGTTTCTATTGCCCGCCGTGATTCGACAGACGGGGGTCCCGCACGCACCGCTTGCAGTGACCCGCCACCATTAAAAATTATACTTTTCCCCCACACCAGCCGCGCCATTGCTAAAGCTAGTCCCGAGATTAACAGGCTCTCCAAACATTTTACCAGCCGGCGATTATTCCTGCCGCTCTTTGATCAGTCCCGATGACCGCAACCGGTAGAACTTGAGCATGCGCCGATGGGGTCTTCCTAGAAAGCATGCTGCAAAGCAAAGTTCGGCCGGGCACGTAAATAAACTCACAAAGCCAAGAGTACGTAACCTTTGCGGGTAAATTAAATCGTAAGTCTCAAGATCTCAAACACAGGCACGAGATCACCCGTCGCTTGCCCGTGCCGTTTAACCGGCTACATCGCGTCAAATCACGTGCACAAGCGGGCGCAGCTGCAGTTAAGGATTCATATATTCTGCGGACTTAAACATGCATACACTATATGGATCTTACGATTGGAATTGATTTGGTCTCACGGCTCAGAACACTAGTCAGGCATATACCCAACGAGGGAGAGAGGAAGCAACTAGCACAATCACAGTCAACTGTGGAAAACTATAATACAAATACTAATACACGAGTGTCCCTGTCGTATATATATATATACACCGAGCACCTGCCACAAGACGGACACACACAGCGAGACATCATCAAATTGTATGAATGACAATAAATAAACCTGTATAAAACAAATCCCATAGCAAGCCGTACATCATTAAGACATTTAACTCCGTCTGAAAACAAAAGAAAAATCTGAGACTATACACAAGAAAGCACACAACAAAGCGCCTATCGTAAACAAATCCTATGCACCTGTAAGATAATCCCAATTTATTTAAAACCCGCAAGCCAGTGCTACTAGAGCAAATACAATTCGCTATGAATGGTTTGGCTCATATGCAGTCCTATGCATAAACGTCATTCTGCTAATAGACTGTCGATCTTTATCCGCTTGACCTCGTCCTGAGACTGCTGGGAGGTCTCGCCCTCGGACTTACTGCTCTCCTTCTCGTCGTGCTTGTCGCCTCGCTGGGCCTTAAAGACCGGGTCGTAGCCGAGGCAGACGCGCTTTGATTTGGCGCAGTTGAAGCATATGGGATGACGCTCGTCGCACTTGATCCTGCGCTTTCGGCAGGTCAGGCACCCGGTCTTTGTCCGCCGCTTGATTTCCCTGGCGGGTTTGTGAGCAGTGACGTCGGCAATTGTAGCAGCAACTTGAGCGGCCGCGACTTGAGACGAGTGCGCATGCTGGTGAAGCGCGACCGCGGCAGCGGCAGCCGTGACCTGGGAAGGCGCTGGCTGCTGATTCCGATGCTGATGCTGATGCTGTTGATGCTGCTGTTGTTGTTGTTGTTGTGGAGGCGGCGGCGGGGAGTAGTAGGACTGAACTGGCCCAGATAGAGGCTTGTCGTGTTGTTGAGTGGGAGATCCAGATTGCAGGTGCATCCTTAGTGGTGCCAGCGAGACAGACTGGGAGTGAAGCGACGACCCGGCGTAGGAAGGAGAATCGCGCGAACTGTAACCGTTGGTGGACGCCGCGGCCGAGGCGAACGAGTAAGACGACGGGGCGGTTGAGAAAGCGGACGAGCCGGGTGACGTTGAATTGTAGCGGACCGCCGGCTGGAGCGGCTGCTGGGTGACACAAGCATGATGGGAATGGTGCTGAAGCTGGAACGGCAGCTGAGGCGACGGTTGGAGCGGCTCTGGCGGTGGAGGTGGCATGGAGTAATGGCGGTCGGCCTGGGCGGCGGAGCCGGCAATCAAAGTAGGCTCTCTCGAACGTTGCAGCGGAAGGACGGGACCACCAGACGCCTGAGGAGCGTGGGAGGAGTAAGATGGCAGCGGGTCGGCCATCATGATGGGCAGTGACTTCAACAGGCAGTTGAACTCAGTAGGGCGCGGCAAAGCGGCTACCGAACATCGAGACGGGACGGGGCGTAGGGGCGGGGCTAAATATATATATATGTGCTATGTGAGTACTGTCGATTGCGGAGGGGGCAAACTGGCGAGATTCAGGGCCCCGATGGCGGCGCGGGTAACAGGAAAAGGAAAGTTCGGCGAGGCGACTGTGCAGCGAGCCAGCAGAGGCAAAAGAGCAAGGCAAGCCGAAGCGGCGTCGAACTCTGGCCTCGTAACCTCTCGTACCTGGTCCGTACTGTCCTCGTGCCCTCGCCCTTAGTGCGCGTGGCGCTGTGGCGGTGACGGTGACAGTGGAGAACGCGCAGTCAAACTGTATGTACATGCCACGCTATCATTTGCTTCTATGCTGAATGCAACAAATGCTATCTATCGGTCGATAGTTTACTGCGGAGACTGTCATCCAACGACTGCGATACATTGACAGACTAAGTCATGTTAACCTACTGCCTTAGTTCGTAGTCTGTTTGGCGCCATAGAAGTTCGTCTTAAGGTGTGTGATATCCCTGAGATCAGCAGCGTTGGTCACCTGCACTGCAACAACGTTTAGGCTCTTCAGTGCAAGTTAGCGAAACTATTCTGCGGATACGGCCGTAACTGCCCGCAACCGCGTCCAATTTGCCTGCCAACCCGGCTGCTGCCGGCCGCTCGCCTTAGCCACCTGCGCGTCCGGGTCGATGCGAGCTGTCGCTTATTGTTTCCCGCGACAGTTAGTTACAGTTAGTTACCTTGAGTATCGGTTAATGTGGGCGGCGACCGCGTGGGCGTGTGGCTGACGCACCCACGCTACGATGGTCTCGCGTCACACGGCTTCGCGGGCGGCCGATGCCGCAGCTCGGTGGTGGTGGGGGGCCCATTTAATTTGCTATCGCCTGAACGGCATCGCGAAATCTGACACCTGCCAGATCGCCATCATCTGGTCCCAGTTTGCCAGATCTCCCATGTTTGTTCGGGTCAAGGCGTTGGCTACGCGCTCTGATGCTGCCACAGCTATATGATATCGCAGCCGCATTATTAGCCGGGACATTCTATTTGACGTCAAGCCACTTTAATCTGGCTGAAACAGCTAGTGACGGTGTCTGCCTCATCTACGCTAAGCAGTTATACCCTACAGTCTGACCAGCTCTGCTACAGCCTTGGAAGCATTTGCCTCCCCTTTTTGTTGCCACGCGCGACTGGCGATTCCGGATGAGATGAGTTCGCAACGGTCGGCCTCGTGCTTCGCGTGGAGATCCTGCGAAGATCTTCTTGCCTGCCACGCGTTCCGCGCGAGCGCGTTATACGCTACGACGCCGTCGCAAGTTACACAACACGAATCCCTACAAGAACCATCCTCGGAACCACTGGAGGTAGGAATTCTCAGAATAATAAGAGGCGCAGTGTTGAATGAACCCGTGCTCTAATTCTGAGCATAATGGTGCATGTGAAAATGTGGCCGTTAGCGGGACCTTTGTCCAAGCAAGGTTGCCGCCAATCGTACTGCACCGGGCTTTGTGCAACTCTGCGCTATGAACTTGCATCTCGCATTTAACGCTCGAGCACACGTCCACCTTGCCCACCTGCCAGTCGGCGGCTAGGCGAGATCTTGCATTTGGACGTGCTTTTGGAAGGGCAAGGATTATTTGTGGAAATAGTGGAGTGTTGCCATGCGTCCTCAGCTGACCGATTGACAACTTCTGGGTGCAGGCTCACGTCGCCGTTCATAAACGATAGTATTATTTGAGCTGGCTAGTGTTGAATGAAGATTTCAATTCTACGTTTCCGTTGAATGACATTTCAATTCTACGTTCTGCGTCTAGCGAGGCTCCAATACATTTACGAGTTTGATCTGCAAAATTTGAAACAGATGGTAATCCGAACTAAGGCTTGCACCTTTTTTCGTCTTACGCAGGCATCTGTAGCATCCCTTCTCGTGCGACAAGACTTCCAGCTCCTTAGTCCGTAGCAACTAGCTTCGGCATCTGGCCGCTTCAAACGATTAATTATCTCTTCTTCCCATGCACTGGATCCGCAGTACCTGGCAAGTAGCATTGCATGTACATGTGATCCGACAGCACGTATACAATCTACCGTCTGAGCTTTCAGAACACGGAACGGCGGTTCTGCAATCTTGGCGTGTTCGGTGCGTTTGCCATCTGGAGCCTTTGCACGGCATGCTGCGGCCAATCGGTAGCGATTTCGCCGGAGTGCGCTGTCCGTAAAGTTTACATTCCTTCCTCCATATACTAGACTATCGAACTAATTGCGCTTACACTTGACTTAGCCTCAATGCTCTTACACCAACAATGGTGCCTGGCAAAACAAACATCCTTCGGTGATCTGCAAGGTTTCGTCATAATTAGGACTGGTCTGGTTTGGTATCTTGCCTCGCGCCTTGTGCGGCGCGCTGTGTCAGAAAACGGTCCGCAGAAAAAAAAAAAAGCAAGCAGTGCAGAGGCAACGCGTTCCAAGCATACAAATAAACTTCGGCGCTAGAATATTTCCAGGCTTCCATGCATGGAACAAATTTGGGATGGCGGCCGCGCGGCTTGCACTGCCCCCGTTTCGGCTTCGGCAACGCCAGGCGAGCGTGGCTGTGCCCGTTCAACGCACTCTCGAGACAGCGCGTGGCTGGTGGGCGCGCGGCTCTGAATTTCATTTCACATCCGAACAAACATTTCTCCCGATCCGATCAAAAGCAAGTTGTGTGGCAACCAAAACGCAGGAACATACCTCCAGCAGACTGGCACGCAAGATACTCGAATTATCTCTATGGAATAAAAATTTTTCGAGTGCGCTTACGTTCATTATGAGGACGACCTAGCCACTGTAGGTAATTTTTCGCTCGTTAATTGTTTCAAAAACGGAAACTTGGAACCCTAGTCGGCAATCAAAGTTCCAGCCCCAAAGATAAAATCTTCGCTTGCAACGTTGGCAGCGCAGGAACAACGTTCGCCCTCCTCCGCCCCCTAATGCCCGGTCGCTACTTAAACTGGGTGGGCGTAGCGAGCTTCTCGCATCCAGCCCGTTGGTCCAGTCCAAGTCATTTATTAGTCTTGTCTGGTTTCCCGCGACTCGAGCTGGAGACTCTAGGGTTGACCGAGCGACGAACCCGTAATTGAACGCAGTCTAGGCCGGGTCTATGCGAGTCCGACTTCGTAGTTCCATCTTGCCACTCACAATAGGATGCCTGGTCGTCGCTTGTATTGGTCAGGTTAGGCAAGAACATACGGCCGGCAATACTTAGACTTACATTTGTAGGGATTGCCGTTGTTTGTCAATGCGGCGCGGCATTCACCTGTCTAGAGCAAATGAAAGCTAGTCGCCGTTGGTCCCAGCTACACCGCAACAAATCCGAAGATAATCCGACGGAAGCGAAAATTACCCGTAATCCATGGCAATACACTCTAACATGGCCCAATAGCGTCTGTAAATTTTTTTTTTCATTAGTAGTAATAAGACCCTGCATTAACCCTACATGCGCTTAAACACGTACTCGTAAATTCTTGCTGAGTCAGGCAAGATCACTTGGTACATCTACTCTACACATCAGTCAAGCTTGCAAACTAGAAGTGACCGTTCTTCGCCTCCGCAGCCTATACGCCTATTTACGATCCGTAGCAGTGGATAGTTCCGCACGTATACGGTGTGGCTAATAATTGCCAGCCTCACCGGGCCCCGAGACACAGCGGGCCAGCAGCCCAAATCATACACATAATAATGTTCACAAGAAAGTCCCATAGCAAGGCTCGGAATGGTCGGTTGAATGTACAATGTGGCACATCAAGATAAGAGGACTGTCTCTATCGCTTGCTACACATGAATTGACTAATACCGCCGCCAAAGCGTGAATGAAAGCCATCCCCAATGCTCGCGTTCTAAGTGGTTACGGAAAACGTGCGCCAGAAAAGGATCTGGCGCTTGTAGCACCTCCGAACGATGAACTCCAAGGCCATGGCCGTAGGGAGGTAGCCTCGGAAAGATATCAGCGAGCCCCAAAGCCATCATCGAAATGAAACTTCTGCACACTATTACACATAGCACATTTGCTATGAGCTCCCGTAGTGCTCCAGCGGATGATATTTCAGGACCGAGCAATTCAGATCAGTTTTCAATATCACTTTGTCCTCCAGATATCCTTGATATTTCCCCTATCGGGCACCAAATCTATCGAGCGGTCTATCAAGTATCAACGGAAGAAAGAATATTGTGAAGAGGTATGGCAAAGTCAAACAGGTCACTCAATATGGCGAAGGGCGTGGTCAAGAAGACGAGGAGCTCCAATTGGTCGAAAATCCTCCTAAATCAGTCCGAAAGAGAATGCTTCGAAGCGTTTGCGTATTTCGTTCCAGAAGATGATAAGTGTGTGAAATATACGACGGGGCCGGGCGGATCTGATACGACCGGAGAGATTAGAAATCGATGTCAATTAAGTTAGTGACTCTTGTGAGTTATATATGTACGATAGGAAATGGGTGGCTTAAGGCTAATTTATACGCAGCAGTTATGTGAGAATATTGCCGTGTTGAACGATTCATTGCTTCTTTTGTTTTTGTAAGGTTTGCTTGATATTGAGAAATAAAGTACACGCATATGACTCTGCGTTGCTCGTGCCTTAAAATTAAGGTTCGTACATTTGGAAACAATCCAAAAATATAGCAAATAGGGGTAGGGTTAGAAGGCACCCTAACCACCGTGCAGAACCCTTAACCCGATTCTCTCCATACTAAACCTAAAGCAAACTTTATTCGGCTATCGCGCATACATACTCGCATTCCGCCGAAACGTCGATTGGCTGCCGGGAATCGCCTAACGCGCCGCAAGCGATGCATGACCAAGCTTGTGTTCACTTTTGTTAATTGCACTGTCTGAATCTGACAGCTCGCCTCTATGCAACTCCAACGCTAACGAACCGAACTCAGCTGTTCTGGAAGCCTCGCACGCTTTTCGGCCGAGACAGTCCACCACTAACCTCATCATTCAACCTACTAGCTCTGATTCCAGCCGCAATCGGCATCGGCCGCAACAGTAATCTTCGTTCATGCAAGTTGCACTTAGAAACAATGCTAGTCAAAGCCCTGCCACATATGTCCAACGAGACTGCTAGCAGTCAACAAAGGATCTAGCTTCATTACTCGTGCCTTGCATGGCACTGGTTCTATTCTGCGGCTGACATGCGCCGAGGCAAGACATCCTATGCGAGATGATGCTCACACTACTATCACGCGAAATTAGCAGCTCGGCGCTAATTCTTTGAGTTGTTCTTTTTCTCAATTTTTCAAACGAACCTGCGCTCATCATGATACCGGCAGTTACTGAATCTGTCGACGCCAGCACGGCATTAGGAGCTCTGCTACATCTTTCTGCAAGATTCAGCTGCTTGGCTAGCTCGCTCACTCAACGCTGCTACCAGCCCGCCTTTAAGAACTCTCTCCGCTATTTTGTTCACTAGCATTTGGAAGCTGATCGATAGGCTAGAACTTTATTCTGCAGATCAAAGGGCGAAAGGGCCGCATTGAATAATTCAAATTGGCTAACCCAGAAGATTCCGAACTGCGACAACCGGGTCTACCTCGGCTGTGGCAAGCGCAAAACCTTCTAGCGGTGATCGCGTGGCGTGGAATTGCATCGCGAAAGTTAATGCTCGGCATGCGCCGTGGCTAGTGAATGGTACACAGGAGTACGATGCGAAAACACCGAATGTGGCAGTGCATCTGGTATATTCTCGCTAGCGTGTCGATGCCAGGGTAAATGCACACGTTGCTTTTTTTGGTGCCGGTACCCCTTACCGAAGGTCCTATCAAGCGAGATTCAGCGCTACTGGCCCAAATAGGAAGTCTTCCAGAACTCCGCTAAGAGAATCCTCGCCTGACGCCGAGTCTGACGTGTGCCCGTGGCATCCGCAACTCACATGCCTGGCTAAATAACGGCGCCAGTTTCAGCTGCCCCGAGACTCAAAATCTGCGTCTCAGTGCGCCTCTGACCTTTCGCAACCAGCTGCGCGATAAGCAATTCGAATCTTGAAGACGTCAGGTACGTACCTGTCAGCTCTCGCGAAATTCTGATTCAAGCGAAAGGTAACCGAGACATGTTCTCCTTGAGCGGCTCGTCTCGCCCCTATGAAACTCGCGAGGCTCGTCATGTGGCATGAATTCTGCTATGGGCCTAGCGCGATCTGCAAGTCGCCTCAGATTGTAGCTCTTTCGAACCACGGCATGTCGGGCTATCCCGGAGGTTGAAGCTGGGCGTACTGAGGCATAAAGCCGAAAAAGACGCGATCTCAGATCGAATATCTAACAACATGCTTCAATAATAATCAATAGTGCTATGAAACTTATACAATCTCTGCGGCGACAATAAATACGGACAAAGACGGAACAACACATTACCCCAACCCTAGGCATTCCACGTAACGTCAACTGAGGCTTACTAGCTTTTGCCAAATACATCGCAACAGTGCACGGCAATGGTATATGTATAATTGGCAGTGCCGTTCGTTTGCTCGCGTCTATATGCACTGGCCCTGATTAGCATTATGTGAGTGTTGATGTTGTGATTGTCCAATCCGTGCTTTACTTTACGCGCCCGGGAGTACCTCAACGATCGGCTCCGTCGCGATAAAACTGTGGCAATGTTGCGCATCTCTACAAGCCCAACGTCCGGGCGTAAGAATGACATTACGATCATATTCGAAACTCACTTCCAGAAGCTAAGCTTTGATAGTAAAGTACACAGGGCCTGAACTTGTGTTTGTCGTTCCGCCCTTTAGCGCCTCGACAAATAGTTGGTATGTATACATGCCGCATGGGCATGGCTGGGCTCAGTTGGCGTGTATGACGAGGCGTGTAAAGTATTAAAAATAACACCTATTCCGTCCTTTGCGGTCCCACCCACGCAGCATGTCAA
Organism: Lipomyces orientalis; assembly: GCA_030568275.1. Taxonomy (NCBI): domain Eukaryota; kingdom Fungi; phylum Ascomycota; class Lipomycetes; order Lipomycetales; family Lipomycetaceae; genus Lipomyces; species Lipomyces orientalis. The sequence continues at coordinate 107,502 of JAJLTP010000001.1, forward strand.
GTTCGAATACTAACAGGTTGAATCAAAGCGTGATAGGTCCGTCTGCGTTGTCGATATGTAGCAGAACTCACCGTCCTTGCGGAATATCTAATGGTCCATTTCATTAAGTCTTCGGCAATTATGCTCAATTACTTGGAGCCATGGGATATTGACGAGGCCCGCATTCCTCCGCTCGGAGACTCTAGCGGACATTGTCCAGCGCATAGTGATGCTGGATATAATGACAGAGGTACGCAGAGTAGGACTCGTATCATTAACCATTCCTGCAGAGTTAGATATTCAGTTAAAAATCTTGATCCCAACTCCGTGATACGACAATGTGATCACGTGCAGCTCTGGCAAATATGCATTATGTGAAGATGAATTGAAGAACACTTCCAGAATAAATCATGATATTTCCGAGTTCGAGTATAGGAAGCTAAGCTATTCGTGCCCGAATAGCGCCTCAGTCGAGCTTGGTTGCCCGGTCTGGGCAAAAGCTGTGCAACTAGAACGGACAGAGACACCATCCAGCGCATTGGATTTGCGGGCCGCGCAAAAAAAACTCAAACTGTGTGCAGGACTGCGCTAGGGTCTACATGCCGACAAAGTTAGAATTCCATCGCTTGGACTAGTGGTTCGCGAAGGTCTGCACTGAGGCTAGCTCGGCATTACTTTTGAAAGTTTAATATTGGGGATCTACTCTACCTTTCCGTTCTGAGAATGGCTTCACAGGCACACGGAATTTTTTAGCGCATCAAGACATCCCTGATCAGGCTTGGCTGGGTATACAATGCCCGGTCCTCCAAAAGTAAGTGGCAACTGTGCATCAAGGAGAGAGCATGTCAAGCCTTTCGTAACTCCATCACTGCGATTCCCGAGCAGACATGTAATGTACATAGAAGTAGACCTTGATTACATAGCGAAGGAGAGACAGCTAACGGTCTGTAGCCGGTATACCTCGCTGAAAACGTATACGTAATGGTGATTGCAGTACACTAGTGTGGTACTGTGTACTATGAAAATCCCCACCTGCTATGTATCACAGTGGATATTGCATCTTGACGTACGGCTCTGCCTGGCAAAATGGATGATTCATATATTCTTTAGTACATAAGATGCCTTACGCGTTATACTTGGCAGGCGATACCACATCCGTTGCAACAACTACTGAATTTGGTGTACTGGACGCGATCGATTGTTACGAAATTCGCGACTAATAGAGTTCTCGATACTGCACTTTCCAAACTCTACATCTGTCGAAATTTCCGGCAAGTCAGCGCGATGACGGAGGACTGAACGTGAGAAAAGCATTGTGGCATCGGTGTATGACGTCATGATAGTTGTACAGCATGCCGTCTTGGAAGTCCAAGACTCTGAGAACTCGACTTGTAATGTAGAACTCAGACATCGGACATTTTTTTATGCGATCCATGTTATATTACGTCGGGCTGTGGACGGGAAAGAATGCCTGCAGACTGCCTCGTATTCAAAAGAAGTAATGAGGCGCAGACGCCAAATAAAGCACCATGCAAGGTTAGAATGCGTCCGGGAGAGAAAAGGACGCATGGGGTTGAAATACAGTAGGTGACATTAAAGTTTTGGCGCAAACTTCGGTAGACTTCCGCTGTCCGCAAAAATCTCGTTCCCGCAACGACCCGACATCATAGAAGCCTGGTCTGGCATTCGATATACCCACCACTGAGCATTTGCCGCGATCGACACCCTTAACGGTAGCCCCTGCCCATCCCCAACAGGTTTCACTCCTTGCGCATGGTGTCCTCATACCGCCATAAAGTACATTACGAAACGCCAACTTGCTGAAAATCGTCTTTCGCGCGGCCCACACCGATCCGGTGTTGATTTAGTCGCCATTGGAAAATTCCAGCATAGGCGATCCAGATGGCACGCAAGTTTGATGGTCAGATCGTGGCTGCACTCAGTCGCGTAATATAATGGATTAACAGCGCGGCGCGGTATACTTACAGGGTATGGTGAAAGTGTCAGTTTGATATCACAGGTTGCTGGGCAGCTTTGTTCAGAAGTACTGTAATGTCAATTGTTACAATAAGAGATATCCATGAATCTACTTATCGAATATACCCACAAACGTCACATGGCGCCTTTGGTAGTCATCTAATAAACTGCTCTATAGGGTTGTCTGTAGATCAGCAAACTAATTGGTCATCATTCGCCCGCGAGAGGATCGTGAAAACGCAAATTTGTGGCTTGTGACGTATAGTATGATAACACCGCGGTTCATTCGTTCATGGTGAATCCCACAGCAACAGCAGGTTGTAGGGCAAGTAGCCACTTGTGGCAGTGACACCGGTCGGTCGGCGTCGTACCTTATTTGGATCGTTCCGCACTTTCCTGTGAGCTCGTGGCTAAATTGCGTGCGGTTTCGTTCAAAGTTAATTCTTAATGGTCGCCGACCGTTACCGTTATACGTTCTTGGTTGGTATCTTTTCATACCTTTCGTTGTGTGTTCTATATTGATATGCTTTGCATCTGATTGCACGTGATGACGTGAATGACTAAAATTACTAATAACTTGATTTGATCCGCGTGAGCAATGATAGTCCTGAAAGTCCTGAAAGTCGGCTGCATCGACACGATGTTACCGACTCACCTGGGATGGCGCATGCGGGTTGGACGAGCTAACGTCAATCACAAGCTGAAACAGGGTAAGCTTCTATCACCACCAAGGCCCTGTGGTAACAACTCTCGCAGATCGTCAAGTCAACATTACAAATTCTCTTTGGGTCCTATACTCGGCTGCGTTCAGAGAAAATGGCGGGATGCTGAAGGGCTGATTGGCCATAGGCATAAATTTTAATCGATAACGCACGCAGCCGAAGGAATGTGCATGGCGTCCATGTGTACCTCTAACCTGCCACTTAGAACTTCGTTCAGACGTGGCTGGTATCATGTGCCCCGACTGAATATGATGGCGACATTTTGCTGCTTTAAGTTGTTGTCCTCGGTTAGCTAAACCTTTGGACATTTTTGGCCCGTCAGTCTAGTTTTGATCTTCAATAGCGTGTTGACAAAGTTGGCTCCATTTTACGTGATATTTTTCGCTGCAGATTTACATTAGATCCAAGATCTTGATGACTGGTCTTTTTCAAAAGCGGATGGATATTAAGATTAATTAGAGAGTATGTACTTTGTCCCGGAATGCCGGCAAGAGCTCATGGAGCTGAGTGAGTATGGGTTGACAATCAAACATTTACAAAATCTGCCTCTCTAGCGCGACCTTCTTATCTACTGGCAATGCTAGAATTCATCTTGTACAGTGTGCTACTTGAACGAGAACCCCATGCCTACCAAAACGATGATAAATACCGATGCGATAAAGCGAATATCTCCGCTTATGGCAGAACGCATGATATATTGTCGTACCTTGGATGGGCTATCGAACTACGATAAATTTGAAGCAGCAGTAGCCACTTTCGATTCAAAGTGTTATTTGCATCCCATACAGTTTGTTATGTAGCGAGGATAATAATAGTTCACATCTCCATTTGCTGCTCAAGCCTGGGAAATAAAAATCGTGTCTTTCTGCGATGCATTTATATCTGCCGAAATCACGTGATGCACTTCGATCTATCACATGCCAATTTATCAGCGGCTGACAGTCAAGCCATTCCGAACTTTATTTGTTAACCTAGACTGCCGGCATCAGTTCCGAGAGGAGCCAAATCTCTAGAACCGTAAACCCATCGCGTAGTCTTCAATTTACTCTAACGCAAAGGTCAAGGTATAGACGGCCGAAAAGGGAAATGGAGCTCAAATTTGATTCAGAGCTTTCTGCCGTTTTGCCTAAGCGACGTTACTGTCTTCGGGTAAGGGCAAGTTGAACAGTGGACGGATGAAAGTCACCTAACTCGATAGTGTGTGATGAAACCGAGATCAAACAACGTGGGCACAAAACAAAATTGCATAAGGGCAAGGCAGTCCAAGTGGACCATTTGTTTGAGAACGAATCCCCCAAGAACTGTTGACTCAAGCAAATATGTACATATATACTAGTCCATCTACTGACTACTGATACTTGTCCAGAGTGTATTATTAATTAATTGCGTTGCGTGGAAAGAGCGTAGACTTGAGATACATCTTGGGTCAATCCTTCGCTGCACAGAATGCTGTTCGTGTTTTCATGAGGTTGAAGCTTGATATCGGTCCTAAAGAGTAGAGATCAATTGAGGTATGTTGGACAACTTGTTATATAGGCATAAGATAACTCTGAAATCCATAGTCCGTCTTCAAACTACACCTTGAGCTAAACGTATTTTGTGTCGAATATAATTCTGTGGTTGCTTGATGATTTGGATTTGACGGATCCGTGAAAGCTCCTCCCATTGTCCTGGATAGATGTCAAATGCCATTGCAAATGGAATCCGAAGACTATTTAAGCGAGGTCATGCCCAAACGAGAAGCAATCACGCTAATAAGCCACAGTGATACCGAGGGGTACCTGCAATACTACGAGATACTGAGGTGAAGTGATGACGATGACGACCCTCGTGGTTCGGAGTTGCAGTCCGAGAAGGAACGCGACTATGCCCCGCGTAGTCATGCACATACGCGAATTTCGCGTCCCGGTCGTTCAGTATGTTGGGATGAGCGTCAACCGCAGCTCAAACCGAGACTCCTGTCAGATGACGACGGGCTCGGCACGAAGAGGTACAACTCATTAGGAGACGAGAAAAAATAAACTAAGCGAGATGTTTAAGACAGTCGCCATGTCGAATATTGTCGTTGAGGCTAGTGGTTGCTGGATGCTTGCGAAGGCAGTGAGGCAACTCGTTATTCCGCTCCGGATCTGCCCCATTTTTGACCGCTCAACAGTTGTGTCCAGTTCAGCACACCCCGCCCGCCTTCCATGGCAGCCGGCAAGTGCCGACACTAAATGAGTGCCTATTGCCGACACAAAGGCTTACCAGCTGACGTTGGCAGATCCCCACGGAATTCACAATGTGACTGTGTCCAAAGTTTCCAAAGTTGTTTAAATACCCAACAGATCTATTTTCTGTGATGAGTTGCGACACCGCGCGTCTGGGCTGAGGGCCCCTAAACCTAGCTTCAAGCGGCAACTACGACTTCACGCAACGGATTGGGGAGCGCGGCTCGACTATAGGACTACCGGCGTTTGATCCATGCCCAAATAAAATTGGTCATCAGAGTGCTTCGAAAATTTATGAAACAGACCGCTGATTGTGAGTGATGCGAGTTCAATCACATAATTCTACGAGTAGGGAGGTGAGACATGGGACGTCCGAGCAGACTGAAATCTACAATTCGGCCATTAGTTTGGCACTGTAATCGTATTATAGCAGTATCCTCAATTCATTTTAATATCTAACTCCTCGTAATCTTATATCTGACTTAATACATTCAAATTAAGTTGCTTAACTGATGACAGTGACGAACAAAACAGCGTTAACCCTTACCCAACACTCCTATAATTTCTTGTCAATACTATCATCGTTATCCACCAGCATTTGGGAATTAACAATGAAATGATCGAAGGCAGAATAACTCTTGCCGCAATTCTGGTTTAGTTACCTGAGATGTGGAGTTCAACCGATAGCGACGCTGAAGGTCAGCCCAGTATCCAAGCCACTCAACTGCCTTCATCCGCAGGAGCATCAGTGTACTTGCCGGAGAACGATACTGGATCCGACAACGGTGCGAACGATATAACTAATCAAAGCGATGATGGCCCACAGTCAGATATAGATGGCGACGACATTGACGATGAAGACGGCGAGGACAGACAGGCCGACGTTGAATTTAAGTCGTCGAAACACAGCGAGATTCGTGATTTTCGTGCACTCCTGAAGGTGCTGGAATATAATCACAGGGCATCTGTGTCAGAACATTTAGTTGTTTCTGCAAGGTTGCGCGCTCTAGATGAACGCCGTCGACGACAGCAAAGAGACGACATTGAGAATGGTTCCGGCAGCATCGGAACGCATAACGGACAATACTCGAAAAGAATCGGGTCCCAAAGCTGGACCGCATGGCCGTTGGCTAGCTGGCACCTACCGGGGGATAATACACTTATCTCGAGGAAGGAAGATTTAGCACATGACTTCGATTATGTCCGCGACAGAAAGGCTCCCGAATCCATTGATGCTGTGAACAAGGAGTCGCAAAATTACGAGCAGCTAGAAGAAGAGGAATTTGGCTACGAAGGCTATCGTATCTTGACGCATAAATTATTTACCCCTCCCTTCTACTCCAAGCCGCTAATATCTGAAGTTTCGGCCGCGGGAATTCGATCACTGACTCGACAGTGGCGGGCTCAGATTAGCAGGACAGGAGATCGGTTCGAGCCAGGACAGAGTGGCGATTCTGAAGGCGAAGATATTTCTAGTATAAGGTATTCCAACGACGAAATCGAAAAGTCGCTTTTATATCCGCATCTACACGCCAATGTCATGCAAGTGGTGAATGGGATAATGGATGCAATGATCGCCATGAGATCTACGCAGGCGCCTTCCCTAACAAGACGGAAGCTACACACTATGAAATGGAACGATTTGCTTAATGTTGCTGCACTCATTGGCATGCCGGCACTGGACGGAGCACAGTCACCGCGCGATTGGCTCTCCGTGATTGAAAGTGTCCGGACACAATGTGAGGAACTATTTCAAGATGGTCAGATACCAAGATATCGGCTTCTGGAGCAGGAGTCCGACAGGTTGCGGAAGGATATCGAACCTGGCCGGCGAGTGGTCGGCAAGGGCGCTTCTCGCAGGTTCAGACAGCATAACGAGAGTGGGGAATTTGAAGAGGCCGGGCAAGACGACCTTGAGAAGCAAGATGATTTAACTTCATCGCCACAGTCTGTGGGTCGTAAGAGGAGAAAAAGGCGGAAAAGAAAGCATCACATTGTAGGAGAGTAAGCAAGTCGTCTTCATACTTCAATCATAGACGGGGATAGAGAACGATTGGATTTTGTATATTACTGGAGTTAGGGATTCCATGATTGCCACGGCTCTGTACACTGCTAGAATAATGACGTCAGTCATTACAATTTGCCAGGGGTAACATGTGGTTTAGGGTTATAGATCCCGTGCTCTCTGAGAGATTCGCTATTTGCTGCTTGTGACCGTCAAACTCGCAGCAGCTGCCCGCTCATGACCATGTACGTCGGCTGCACTAGCTCCAATAACAAGAAACAGAATTTCTCTTGTGCGGCGATACGAGATAACAAACGACAGGCCACGGCGCAAGTTCAAAAGTACGCCGAGCGCCGCACTTAACTTGGCGATCCTGTCGAATTCGACCTGGATGTTTGTTGCCCTGCGATAGTCTCAGACAATGAAATTCGCACGGTATGTAGAAATTGATTTGCACTTCTGTTACCAGACGAAATCTAACCATCGTTGCAGGTACCTTAATGATAATCTGGTATGTCTTGGAATGGAGATGATCAACTTGGCGAAGAGATGAGACGATTTTTACTCATGTCCCAATAGGTCCCAGAATGGAGGATTCAGTATCTTGACTACAAGGTAGTTTATTTGCATACATCCTATAGTGGGTAATCTAACGAATCCATAGGGCGGTAAGAAACGATTGAAAAAGCTCAAGAGAGGATTCGGTTTCAGAGGAACCGGAGTTAGGCAGGACCAGAATAATCAACCGAACTCATTCACGTCCACATCAGTGCATGGAAAGCAGGAGTCTGTGTTGGAGTCTGCTGGAACCATCGGATTAGACGTAGCCTGTCAAGATGTGCAGACCGAAAATATTCCCCGAATTACACCTCAACAACTACTTAATACCTCTGGATCTATTGATATTCCTGGTCGACGTTCCATGAGTGATAGGGTTCAGAATTTGGAAATTTATGGTAGTATCATTGCCACCCCTCCTACTACATTTCACCTTCCCCCGCCAGCTCTTTCCCACACCGCAGATCAGCAGTCTTCGTCGTCCCATGCGATCGACGAGATATCAGCTGGTTCTCGGTCGGTCACTTTCATGCCAAATGGTGATCTAGAGCAAAAGGTGCCGCCTCTTGGTCTCGGCACACCTGCACTAGCTGCTCATGACGAATTGACTACGAGCCACGAGCGGACCGGGATGCGGGATACTGATACACGAACACCATTAACCCGACAATCCACGAACGTGTCATTTAAGGATGGCCCTACTACTGCCACGTCCCGGTCTGAGAAGTCTATTTTAAAGAAGACTTCGAAATATGGCGCAGAATTTCCCCAAGAATTAGTTACACATCTCACACATCGTTCATCGGCCACTCGGCGGTCAGCCAGTGGGTCGACAGTTCGAACATCCTTGGTAGAAGCTCGAAGGCGCATGAGTGAGGAGGCCGATTATCGGGACTTTATCAATTGGTTGGATGCAGAATTCGCAAAAATTCAGACTTTCTATCGCGAGAAGGAGCAGGAGGCGGTTGTCCGTTTCGACAAGATCAAGGATCAGTTGCATTTACTGCGAGACCAGAAAATGCAAGAACGTGACCGACTGATGAGACCAGAAGGGGCCAATGGAGGCACCATCAAGAATAACGGAAAGCAGAAGTCGAGAACGACGACGGATCAAATTGCACAGCAGTGGTCATCTTTCCGTAAAAAGCTTGATCTCCAACAACTGCCGTTCGTTTCAAAACGGACCCAGCCGCAGCCGAATGGGCAAAGCGACTATACGCGCCGTGCAGCTGCTCTGAGCGTCCCTTACAACGCGGCTAGGAAGAAACTGAAGCATGTAAGTAGTAGGATCTAAATTGGTCGGTTTACGGTTCTAATTGTCCTACAGGCTGTCATGGAATACTACAGAGGACTTGAATTACTCAAGTCTTATCACCTACTCAACCGGACTGGGATGCAAAAGATCACCAAAAAGTTCGACAAAATGACAAATTCTAGCATCTCGCCGTGGTACATGGACAAAGTTAATACAAGCTATTTTGGACAAAGCAATGTTATTGATAATCTCCTGAATCAGACAGAAGATATTTATAGCCGATATTTCGAACGAGGAAATCGAAAGCACGCGATCGAAAGGCTCAGAACTCGGGAGCAACCTGCCAGTCATTATTCGTCGACGTTTCTCAGTGGTATCTGGCTTGGACTCGGTTTGCCGTTGTTTATCCAAGCACTTGCTATCGGCATTAAAAGATGCCTTGGAGATGAGTTGACGAATGCTATTTATTTGTTACAAATCTTCGGTGGCGGTTTCTTGATCATACTTTTTGGCATTCTCTTCGCCATCAACTGTATGGCTTGGTCTCGCTACAAAATCAACTATCCCTTTATTTTTGAATGGGATCAGAAACGCCATTTAGACTTCAAACAGTTTCTAGAAATTCCTTCATTTCTGTTCTTTTGGCTTTCGATATGTATGTATCTTTGCTTCCGTGATTTTTGGCCGAATCGCGTCCCAGCACAATGGTATCCATTGATTTTTGTTGGAGGCGGAGTGCTTGTGCTATTTTTACCTCTACCGATCCTCCACTGGAGGTCAAGGGAATGGCTGACTATTGCGTTGTGGCGTCTCATGTTTTCGGGTCTATATCCAGTTGAATTCCGTGACTTCTTTTTGGGTGACATATTTTGCAGTTTAACTTACTCGTTGAGTAATGCTGATTTATTTTTCTGCTTGTATGCTCGAAATTGGAGCGCAAACTCGAACTGTGGGTCGTCGCACTCACGCCTAATGGGGTTTTTGAATGCTTTACCGCCAATATGGCGGTTCTTGCAATGCTTTCGTCGTTATTATGATACAACGAATTGGTTTCCTCATCTTGCCAATGCGGGAAAGTATACGTTTACGATTGCCACAGCAGTTATCCTAAGTATCTGGCGTATTGATCGTGTGGATAGTAATCGAGACGTGTACATTCTCTTCGCAACTATCAACACAATTTACTCGACTTTTTGGGATCTGTTTATGGATTGGTCGTTATTCCAACCGAATTCAACGTTCACATTGTTAAGAGACGAGCTAGGATTTCGACATCCATGGTATTATTATTGTGCGATTGTCATTGACGTACTGTTACGTCTGGATTGGATATTGTACGTTATTTTCCCAGGAAACGTTCAGCAGTCAGCTGCGTTGTCGTTTTTGATCGCCCTTCTCGAAGTCATTAGGCGATTTGTTTGGATTTTCTTCCGCATGGAAAATGAACATTGCACGAACGTTGGCCGATTTATCGCGTCAAGAAATATGCCTTTACCATACGACCTTGACGAACTTGACTATGACCATGAACTTAACGAGATCGATATGCGGACACCGCTTATGGCGGCAGAGGAAGGCAGATCGACTGGGGTACAGGCCGGTCTCGAGCAGTCGCCTCTTCAGCCAGCTCAGCCAAGTCCGATAGCCGGGACTCCGGCATCACTGCGTCGCCGAAAATCCATTACTATGACACCACGAATGATGGCCAATGCTATTAGCAGTACTATCAGAGGTGCCCACGCGCAGGATTTCGAACGAAGAAAACCGAACCGATCTGGTGACCGCAGCAGCCTCGGCTCCATTATTCGTCCTGGCGATTTCGACGATGACGAGGAGAATGACGACGATGTGGTGGCCGATGATGACGATCCAGAGGCAGGCTACGACGAGGGATCCGCGAGCAGTGACGAAGACCTTGACAGTCTAGCGGACGAAGCTCCGGTCAGTCATGAGAACGTCCGAGATGGAGTAGGCAATTATCATTCATGAGATATGAGTGAGGGGCGTATTGTCGGGATGCGTTGTTTTAATTTTGGCGGGCGTTTTGACTTATTAGTTTGTAGACTCAATAGAGTGCAATTCCGGTGCCCTAACCCGAAGTGACAGGAATTCAAGAGCGGGTAAAATCAGGTGTTCATATCCTGGATCACGGGATGGCACCGCCCCACCGCCATGTAACGTCGAACAAATTAACGGAATCTAAATTTCATAATGAAAAGTGTCGTAAATTTAGACACCGCGCTGTGGAGAGTTTAGGAAATTAATTGGAAGAAGTTGTGAAGATTGCATGGTGGTCGTGTGTCTTCCCGCATTAGGGCTACGTCCAATTCAGGCTTGTGACAAGTAATCTCGGTTTCGCTTGCCGATTCCCTAGATGCAACATAACGAAATACGCTACCTCTCACCAAACCTACGCTCTTGTTTCTATATATTCTCGCATCATATTCTCTTCTTGCAGACATCTATTAGTAGCCGAGTCAAGAATCATATTCACGACTTGCACATCACTCTTGCGTGACTCTAATTTAAGGGTCAAGTTAAGTTCTGGAAATGGTGTCTCGCTCCCCAGTCGCTGTGAGTCCGGTGTCAAATCCACCGAACGTTACGCTGCCGAACGGAGGTTCAAATGGGAGCCAACTATCAGTACCAGCATCTTTAACTGCCGGAAGGCCCAGCTTACCGACTACGTCCACAATGCCTAGTATCTATTCTACGGGATCGGCAGTACCACCTTTACCTCGCATGCATCCGAAGAGAAAGCCACTTCCCCCAACCGTGGACGTGAACACACTCTCCACTCTAACAAGTGGAAGGTTTCCTGGAGGTGGACCATCTTCTCCGATTCGGCATACACAAGCTTTCAGTGCTACAGGTGCTGCAGCTTCGCAAGCTTCGGGACAACTAGCACAAGGACAACCGCCAACCCAGTCCGCATTCCAGTATCTAAACAAAGCAAGCCCGAGTGTCGCGCAGTCGCCGTACATTGCTCAACAGCGACCCCTGGCAATGGCTAATCACCGTGATACGTTATCGACCGACAACGTGGTGCCGGCACAGGTGCTTCGTCGCCGATCCCAGGAGAACAGGGATGGCAGACGAGTGCCTCATGACACTATCGCGATGTTGGCTAGCTCTCCATCATTACCTCCGCCCCCTGGTGGTCTGATCAATTCCGAATCTCCTTCAACGAAAACTTTGTCGCGGTCTTCCACCGAATCAAGTGGATCAAGCCTAGCTTTGTCAGTCCAGGAAAGTCCTACAGCACCACTGCAAATACGGCGGGCAGCTTTCCAGACGCACTCACAGCAAGGAGGGAGCAATGCGTCTATAGTATCAAGTAATTCGGTTTCCACGATAGCGTCAGTTGCTGATAACTCTGGGACTTCCTCTGCGTCACTTGAGATTTCTAGAGCCAGTGCTTTCTCGGACCAGGTTTCTCTTACACAGCATTCGCTAGGCCATACCAGCCAATTTTCTGAGCATACCATCTCATCTACCGATACGTCGTCGCAACTAAAAGATACTTCCACAAGCAATACGCCTGTTGGTGTAGCTTCTCCCAGTGATCCCTCTATGATTAGCAAGAAAGCAGACTATGTCAAGCATCTACGTCGGCAAAGAGCAACTGTGTGGTCCGATAGGATGCAAAGGGATATCTTAACAAAACAGAGACAGAGTCATCACCACAAAGAGAAGGAAAAGACTAAAAAGCCTCGCGAAGACGAATATTCTACGTATACGCACGCGTATGCGTATTATCATCCGAAGCTTGATATGACGCTTGAGCTTAATGATGCTAGGGTTATGAGCGATACCCGGTCTATGACGCTAGCCAGCCATGCCTCGGGTATTACATTGGGTGGTGAAACTGGAACCAAAGCGGAAAAGCCGGAAGACAAGGCCGTTGAAGCAGTGCCAGAGTATTCTGTTACCGAGTTGCCAACAGAGCAAGTGCCCGCTCTCGGAGATCTGAATTTGGGAATGTCAATGGCAGGCAACGAGGATCCTCAACTAGCTAGTAGTCGCGGATCAGTGTCGTCCAGCGAGAAGACAGTGGTTTCACACGCTTCGCTTCAGATTGCCACGAGTGCTGACGGCATTGCAACCAATAAGACTCCCAATGCACCCATGACAGCCAATATTTTAGAATCGTCAGCGACAGACTTACCAGGAGAGGAGATGTCTCGGAGGCTGAGTGTGGGAAGTTTGGACGAGCAGGCGATAGCCCCTAGAAGAACACTCTATATTGTCAACCCAGATTATAGTAGTAGTGACGGTGAATGAATGGATCTGATTTGAATTTTGTAAATTGAGTTGATTAGAGGAAGGCGTTAATTGATAGGTTATATTAATTACAGGTCGTTTTAAAGGAGTTTGTATATTATTGCATTTTCAGTTTGACTCCGTGGAATATTTTGAAATGATCTTCATGGTGATCGTAGTTGCATATCACTAAATCTATGGCACGTGAGCTGAATCGGCATTTGATGCCGATGTCAATCTCTAATGTTCACATCATATATGAGTATTAATCTCTATTTTACGAATAGTCTCACTCAATCTCATAAATTCTGCAACCTTAGTTCGTTGGATAGTCGCGAATTTTGAAGCCGAAACACGGGTTAGGTTAATTCCCAGCGGTTGACGCGTCTAAGGCACACGGTCTTCTTTGACCACACTGCATCGCCGACTTCGACGCGTCGCTCTAAAAACCTGCCATCGTTGTCCCAGGTAGCGCTTGAATTCCTAATTTCAATTTCGAGAACGGACAGGACATGAATTTTATTTAGATTCGTCATGGACGCCCCGACAGCAGCACCGTCCCGACCACCAGCGCCAGTCGTGGTGGACCTTGACACTGAGGTTAGCGTCGAAGGCCATGGGTGCAGTACAGGTCTCTTGCAAACAAGCACGACATCCACAAATTCTATTCCCGCAACTGCATCCGTCTCTACAGCAGTGCCCGAAAATGCGGACGTCATTGATATTGGGTCTTCGCCAATGGGAGCTCCACCAGTTCGAGATAGTACATTGTCAAATTCCAGATCGGAAGAGTGTGCACCCGAGACCGACGATGGATCTGCCGAGAAGAAGCGCAAGAGAACGAAACTGACGGGTGAGGAGAAAGCAGAAAGGGAAGATATTAGAAAGAAGAAAGCTGAAGAACTCGAAAAGAGAAGAGCTGAAAAAGCAGCGAAAGATGCTGAGCGCGAAGAGAAACGACGTGCAAAGGAAGAACAGAAACGCGCAAGGGAGGAGGGTAAACGAAAGAAAGAGGAAGAACTCAAACAAAAAGATCGAGTTGGTGCAATTGATATATGATGGTTGAATGGGATTGCTAACGTATGATAGCAACAATTGCGACTAGGAAACTTTTTTAACAAGAAACCGTCCCCTGCAACAAGCACCCCAGTGGCCGAGACGAAAGTACCCGATGTTGCCAACAAGTCTGACTACGAAGAAGTTTTTCTACCATTTCACGTTAAAGCCAACGCCACTCTCTACCCTGGGAATGCTTTCACAAGGAATTGTGAGGCTCTTGATTCTACCCGTCAGCATTTAGATCGGTTAGTTGCACAGTTGCGGTCATCTCAATCTGCATTTGATGCCATTGTGGTTCCAGAGCAAGCTTCTTCTCCACCAAATATCGCCGAAATCATGAATTTGCATCCACTAAAGCTGCGGAGAAGAGGAAGGATCGCTACTCATACTGCTAGAGATGTGATCTCTTTATTCAACAATGAAAGCACTACAATCGCTACAAAAAATGGCAAGCTGGATCACGACATGTCGGAAAAGCGTCTTCGCGCGGCCCTTCAGTCGCTACCGCGGAAATTTTTACGGTTCTGGGAAGACTTTAGACCTCCTTATATGGGCACATTTACGAAGACACGGCAAATCCCAAGAAACAATCCTTTCTTCCTTGATGAGCGCCTAAACTACGAGTATAATTCAGAGGCAGAGTGGGTTGAGGAAGATGGTGAGATAGGCGAGGACATAGAAGCCGGGTCGAATGATAGTGAAGATGATGAGGAGAGCGCAGTGGGCGACTTCATCGATGATGAGATGAAGGACTTTTTGGTCTCAGAAGAAGAGGATAGGCCGAGAAGAAGTATTTTGGCTCCATTAGTTCCGGTCGCCAAAGGTATATGCTGGACCGATCTCAATACTGGCATCAATGACGAGTTTGATGGGACTGGAATGCAGATTGCGACGATACACCGTGAGTTCTCAGTGAATGTTCGATAGTCCATTGCTGCTGATAGGTTTATAGCTGCGATTACTCTCCCCATTGACCCTTTCAAAGACTATTTTGCAGTCACGAACGCCTCGAGCTTTAATTTGTGCACAGCCTCGGCAAGCAAAACACCTTTCCAGCCTTCAAATACAAACAATTTTGCCTCAACATCATCTAGGTCGCTTACAATGAGGATATCCGAAAAAGACTTGAAAGAAATACTTCTGAAAATTCACGGTAGCGACATGACTCAGATAATGCTTATTGAAAGTTTGAAGCGAGAGTATGTAGAATCTATCAATTATGAACAAGCTATCGTGATGTTGATCTAACTATTTTCAGGTTCAAATCTATTCCTAAAGAAAGTATTCGTCTGACGATAAAGGAAGTGGCGAAGAGGGTTGGAGACAGAGAGACCGATAAACGGTGGGTCATTGACTCCGATGTATGGAGTCGTTACATCGCTCAGAACAACACAAAATAGATGATCTCATCAGGACAGGGCCATCAGTTCAAAACATGATCGAATTTTTGTCATTCCTTGACTCCCGACACATATTTAGAATATGCATACTTTCGAGTGGATTTAGTTGTTTAAGTGCCTACAATAGATTTGAGCTCCCTAAAATTCAGTTTTGCTCCCTGAATACCTTACAATACCTAGCTGGATTTCATGGTACGCATCAAGTATATCCTGCCTTCTCTAATTCATCGGGGATCAATGTCCGTAACAAAAATCTCAATACTGGTGACATTTCTTCCTTAGTGCGAGGCATGAAGTCCCCTTTCATAGGAAATTTGAGTCGGCGACATTCTTTGAATATCTCCTCTGCCTGCTTGACCCTGTCATCTGTAATATTTGAGTTTGTATCCCCTCCGCACAGTAAAACACTAGTGGTTCTAGGTAAGTCGATGATGTCTCGCGCCTGGATCCAGCCCGGTAACCATCCTCCAACTGAAATGACTGAGCATAGATTCATCCTGCAGGCGGCGATATCCAGCGCAGCCATGCCACCTTGTCCGTATCCCCACAGTATCACATTCTTAGCAGCTACGAAACCACACTTCTTCTCCAAAACTTGCTCAATGATGTCCCCCAGGAACTTCCTGCTGGTTGAGAACTCTGCGTCCGGACTAAGAATTTCATCGTCATCTGAAGACCCGGATGCACTTGTCAGATCCTTAGAAAAGACAATGTCATCACCCCAGTGGAAACCGCCAAGCTCAAACGGCATAGGCTTTGGAGCTTGCAGGGCAATAACCACTGCTCTTGGAAGATTCAGACGAGTAGCCAGGATAGTGAATGGGTTTATCGTATCTCCAATCCCATGTAACAATAAAATCCTAGAGTTAACAATTAGTATGCTGTTGAATCTAGACATCCCCCATTAGCCCGGCCGCATTGTAGCTTACGCATGGGTCAGATCAATTCTCACAGGAGGAGGAGTTATGGAGACCACGGCATCACGGGGAAAATCGGCCGCAGTAGGCAGCCTGAGAGCCATGACTCCTGAGAGTGCCGCAATGTACCAACAGAGTTATTCACAAGGCTCTTTAATAAAAATCTATAAGTACTAAATGCTGGTAGGCGTTAAGGCTATGTTTCAGCGATTGATTATTGTGAAAGAGAGAGAGGTGGAGCGTATTTTCAGGGGTTGAACCGTCAAATGGGTTTTCTACCAAACCCTTGATAAATCGTTGGCACTCGCTTTCTTCTATCTCGGCGTTTAGACAGCCTGGCACACAGAATCAGTGTCTACAGCCATAGCTCGTGGCACTCACCCACTTCGAATAACATCAACTATGTCACAATATTTGCCGTTATCGATTCCAACCAGCTCCATTTTGGAGTTCCTCGAGCAGCACCATGTTGATCCGGTCCTATTTACCTACTCCGTGCTGCTGGTCTCAGCCGTTGTGGTGATTTATTGCGGGTCGCACGCAACGTTACATCGACCCGATACCGCCCTCCCTGCAGATCCGAAAGACCCGATATTCGATCCTGCAGATCTCTCGCCACCATCATCTCGCGAAAAGCTTATGGAAGAGGATGCTTATCTCATGCCGGTAATAGGCGGCGTCATGTTGGTGGGAATGTACTTCCTGATCAAGAAGCTTAGTGCGAAATATATTGAGCTGTTCTTCAACATGTATTTCGCGCTTTTTGGGGTATTTGCTGTTGCTAAGACATTTGGGTCCGCATTGACGGCCGTTGCAAAACGGACTGGTGCTTCGCTGACGCGATGGAGAATCACTGTTGTAGAGAATCCTCCATGGGATGGTCTCGACGAAGCCAAACAGATGGGTAATGGCAAAGACAAGAGTATAGACAGCACTGATTCTGTGGCTGCGACAGATGCCACTGACGAGAAGTCAACCGAACGTGAAGATCTAATGAAGCAGCTCGTGAAGAAACCAACTTTACGACAAATGCTCGGTCCATCCTTTATCCTAAGACAGTATAAAATCTCGTCGCAGCTGAGCAAACTCCCCCCGGTCCCTGAGGAAATCGGGAAGTGGTACATATCGTCAGCAGATATTCTTGGACTTCCAATTGGGTTCGCTGTTGTCGTCGGTAACTGGTACACTCAGAACTGGCTGCTGGGAAATCTTCTTGGCGCCAGCTTTGCGTTCAGCAGCATCCAGATCTTGACGATTGACTCCTTTAGGACCGGCTACATCATGCTCTCTGGACTGTTTATATATGACATATTCTTTGTTTTCGGTACCGATGTTATGGTTACCGTGGCGACGTCTCTGACTGTGCCTATTAAACTCACCGCACCTCGTCCTGCTACTGCATCGTCGCCTAAAGGATCAAATGCCATGCTTGGACTTGGTGACATCATCGTCCCAGCCATATTCCTCTCGCTGTGTCTTCGGTTCGATCTATGGAATTTTCATCGCAAAAACCCAAACCTGGCGTATGCATCGGCTAGGAAGTTTCCCAAGCCGTTTTTCAACGTAGCCATGTTGTTGTACGCAGCTGCGTTAGTCACGACTATCGTCATTATGCATGCATTTAAGACGGCTCAGCCCGCATTATTATACCTGTGCCCTGGCATCGGCGGGGCAGTGATCGCGACAGCAATAGTGCGGAACGAATGGTCCATCTTGTGGTGTTATAAAGAGGAAACTAAAGAGGACAAGCAAGAACGGCTTAAAGAAGAGGAACGGAAGCAGAATGAAGAAACGGTAAATAATAAAACTGACTCTAGGTCAGAGGCCAAGTCATATGAAAATGAGCTTGTTGACGGCGTGGATCAATATTAAACTGCATATGGGAACTGTATGATATGTAGAATTATTTCTGTATATAATCTGTGTATGAATTATGTCCTTGCTGCATCTTATAGACATTAGCAATCGCCGTGTATTATACTCTAATGTGAGTCGGAATCAGCCTTCTATAGTGCCTGCCATTTACCTATTTACAATGTCTTTACGTCATCTCACAAAACAATGAAGCTTTTCGTACACACCTACTCCAAAATTTTCTTCATGATATATGCGTCACCAGCCGGGGTCATTTTCTTATAATATCCAGGGACCAGTTCTCCCTTCTCGAACCCGATATGTTGATACCATGACAACGCGTCCTCATTCTCGACCCACACATGGCAGTATACTTCTTTGACAAATATTTTCTTTGCATACTCCAAAATATGATCGACTAGTTTCCGGCCGATACCATAGCCACGGTAAGGTGAGAGCACCGAGAGTGTCATAATGTAAATTCGCGTATGATCTTTGTGGCTCGATGGTGTCTCCAATGAACACCGAATTGCGCCCACTGGTATGTCATTAAAATAAGCTGCCGTAATTATTAGAATCACATAATCTTGCTCCGTACATAATGGTGCTACCTACCCAGCTTTGCTAATTCACCGACAGTTAAACTGTCTTTGTACCATGCGTCCGAATATGATGTCGGTAGGACGACGTTGTTAATACGCCTAAGCACGCCGATGTTATTAACAGTTAAGTCATCCAGGGCAATTTTAATATTTGGAACCATTCTTATATGATGTGCAGCTTTATATGGAACTAGAGCGATATAAGACCTGTGAAATGCAAAGACATTGTTCCGGATTCGGGAGCTCGACTTCAAGAGGAAGGTTTAGGGTATTAAGGGAACGAACATCTCTGACTGGTCTTATGCGACGATACAAGAATATAACAAATCGAAGTGTGTAAAACAACATCTAATGTCACTTGAGAACACGTTCAATCAAACTAGTAATACATAACACAAAAGTCTGTGTGTACAAAGTCTATATAGTTCACCCTCGAATGTTCATAGCCGTCAAGGAACCATCGAGAAATATGAGTACATACAATATCAAACCAACCTGGCCGGCAAATCGTAACACAAGGCAACAACACATCTTATATGTCATACAAATCTCTTCATATTGATAGCTCAATTTGCTCCCTGTCCCAACAAAGAACGATAGACATGAGAACATGAAACTATTCATTGTGCAACTGCCACTAAATAGAAGATGAAATATTTACAAGTGAATGGTCATAAGATCGTTGTGAGAGTATTGCTTATTACAGAGCGGACACTTTCGAAGTCGGGCATTAAGTCGGTCTTTCGCACAGTCAAAGCAGAAACAATGACCGCAAACCTTGATGGCCGTATTCTTCCAGTTCTTGGAACACACTGAACAAATTGCAATTGATCGGAGTGCTTCGATCTGACTCTGATCGCCACTAATATGATTCACTGCGGAAGTACTAGATTCGGACTTCCATCGCTCCAGCTCGACCTTCTGTCTCTCGACCTGCTCTTCAGCGTGCCGTCGAGCATCCGCCTCGCTCAAGATCGTCGTACTCCGGACTTGCAGATCATAGTGAAGCTTTTCTATCTGAGCTTTGTGACCGTCGATGCCAACTGTCTGTTCGTTACATTTGAGCTGAACTTCCTGTAACTGCTTCTGGTACGTATGTCGCACAGTCTCAAGCTCCGCCAATTGCTTCTCTAATATCGAAACCTTCTGCGAGACTGACTTTTCTGCATCTCGGAGCTGCTGAATAATTTCACCGCTCTTTTGTGACTGTGCTTTGAGAGCTCGATTCTCCAATGCAATGGCTTCTTTTGCACGCATAGCTGAGAAGTACTTCTGGTCAGCCTTCGATTTCTCTGCCAGAAGTCGACTCATTTTTTCCTCGCGTTCCATAATCTCTGTGACTTTTCTGGTACATTGTGCGTGAGCCTGGTTGAACGCAGTTTCAAGACCCGGCAATTCAGCTGACAAGAACTGATTTTGCTTTTCGAGCTTTTCTATCCGCTTCAGGAGTTCTTCAGGATTCTCACCAGGAGATGGCATTGGATTACCGTTGGTGGTCTCCAGTTGCGATTTTAGCCTGTCAACCTCAAGCTCCAACGCTTTGATCCGCGACGACCTGGTTTCTGACAACTCCTCCAGTTCTTTCATTGCCGTTAATTTCTGCTCTTCCTTGGACTTGCGAATAGATAAATCTTGCAATAAATCGTCTCTAGCAGATCGTATCCGAATGAGGTCTTGCTCCGATTTCTTAAGCTGATTTTGTAGATCATTAGTCATTGCCTTGTATTCAGAAGTAAGAAGCTCCCTATATTCAGTACGCTCGCTGGATAACTTCTCGCTTTCTTGCTTGATAACATCGTTGAGAACTTCCAGGTGACCAGAGCGCGCTGACAAGGCTTCAAACCGAACTTTAAGAGTCTTGTAGGGTTCCGAATTGATGACATCAGCTTCCGAAATCGATGAGAGCTTCACATTGAGTTTGCTAACTTCATCCGTTAGGGTGACAACTTTCTCCTGGAGGTGCCGTAATTCCTCAGCTTGCTTTCTCACGACAGCCTCTGACTCCTCTTGGATCCTAGCTACGAGCTTATCGTCTACTTCTTCGGACTATCATGAAAGTTAGAACAAAGTACCATTTGGATCAAGTCACAGAAATCGTCACACCTTTTTTTCAGGCTCCGGCTTTTCTTCTGCGGAACCTTCTCTCTTCACAGATGGCGATGACACACTACTCCGTTCAATTTTGGCTAACGTGGAACTCTTCAATCGATCCAGCTTTTTCTCCGCAGACATAAACTTGAATGTAGCGTCAGTTAACCGCCTAGAGAGATCTTCGCGTTCATCTTTCAATCTCTCGTTCTCGGTTTTTAGTACTGTAATTTGAGTTGATAGTTCGCTCAGACTCTCTTGCAACTTTGTGCCATCAGTGGACACATCTGAAGGTGACGATTGTAGACTTGTGAATATAGGAGTGAGGGACTGCAGGATTGAATCGCGTTTGGCTTCAAGATGAGTTGAATACTCTTCAGAAGTTGCAAGCAGCAAGGATTTCGGAAGTGAAGCATCACCATATTTACTGGAACTTAGCGGCCTTCCTGATAGTATATTTACCTCATTGAGAAGCTATGACATTATTAGTAAGTCTCAAATTGTACTCCCATTAGCTTATAGAACATACTTGATCCCACCATAATTCCAGGACACGTAAATGATCATCGTGATACGCCGAACGTTGCTCGATTTCGGTTACACGACTCTGTAGTAAGTCCCGCTCTCGACGATATATTTGCATCTGTCTGAAAATAGCCTCTTTCTTGAACAACTATCAACAGAAAATTAGCCTAATTGGATGCACAATTCACCAGAGTTTAATACCACATACAGCTACATCGTCCTGTGACAGCGGAACATCAAATCCATTTACTGATTTTGATCCGACGCTCTCAATGTCGGTCGCCTGCCGCTTCAGCGGCGGGGCTTCCAGCTCAGTCTTGACCGACAATGACCGCTTTCGATCATCCATGGGATGATTCTTTATATTCTCTTGCGCTCTTAAATCCAGAATGGCAAGAATCAACAGGGTCCTGGAATTTAATCGATATATAGTCTTTCAACTAAATCGCAAGAAAAATTTCATTCACACGTGCCTGGACTCGGCGAAGCGCAGCGTGAGAACTATCGCAGAGCCTATACCCCCCTTTCCACTTTACCTCAAATAAAATCAAAAATCAAATTCCCAATTCAGAATATGAGCAATTGCGATTCCTATGGATGAAATAGTTAGCAATCGTCATCGAATGCTACGTCTGAGAGCCAAGTTATACCTTCCTCCCGTCCTACAATCAACTAAAACTCAAAATGCCCCGTTTAAAGGAAAAAATTTGATAATATATGTGGAGATCTGCAGACAAACGAGTGGCCGTATGGAGCCGATAATTTTGGGAGATCCTTGGCTAAAGTGTAGCCGGAATGCTGAAGGCAAAAGTCAGGAAGGAGGCGAAATCTCGAAGTCTTCGCGATGCGGTTTTGGCGGAGGAGGGTGCTGTGCTGAAAACTTCGCTAGTCTTAGCACCTGTCAGCACCGACTGGTTGACGGGCTTTAAACTTAAATTTGCGTCGTGGAGAAAAGCTGTCATGCAGCCCGACTCATATTCATATTTGCATTGGGTCCTTTGTTATTTGCAAAAAGGCAATGGCTTCGGTTAAGGCATGGCGTCTCAGCAGCAGTATCGAAATTTGCTAGTATGTTTTACTCTATCTCTTGAGTTTCTCTACTAAGGATCTTAGATATGTTCACTTGGTAATCCGGGACTTAAATACTCTAAAAACCGTCATTCCATCGGGCATATACTTCTCGACTTCCTCGTGGCAGATCACAATGGACAGCTAGGCCAAGTTCACTTGCCTTCGTTAGATGGAGACCTCGTCGAAGGCATCTCAAGTCTTAACACAGACCTCGTCAGTCATCGGATCGCTCTGTTCAAACCGTGTACTTATATGAATGTCAGCGGTACGTCGATAGCGAGAGCATGGCAATGGGCACAGAAAAAATACGGACAAAGTTCACGACTGGTAATACTTCATGACGAATTGGATCTTTCTGTTGGAAAGCTAAGGACGAAAGTCGGTGGATCGTCTAGGTGAGTTATGAATCCCGTTGCCACTGAGATCGCGCCCTAACGTGCAGATAGAGGACATAACGGCTTGAAAAGCATAACGACATATATTGACCCTGACCAATTCACAAAGTTTGGAATTGGCATTGGACGTCCCACATCAAGAAGTCCCGACATTGTCGCACACTACGTTCTTAGAAACGTCCCATCTGGTGATATGACTATTATTATGGACAAGGTATATCCTCAGTTATGGCACACACTGGCGAACCTTGAAATCGGCAACACAAAATAGGCAGTGTTAAATAGTAGTTACAGGAGGCTGTCCCTGGCATAAACTATCTCGTCTCGGCCACTACTCTGTTAGTTTGCGCAATTCGTCAACGATGGGTGGCAAACGAATATTATTGAACGAGATATTCCGCCATCCATATTATAAGTATGATCTTGCAATGTATGTAGTACAAGAGATGCTCCAATTTGTTTATCAGCAATTTTGTATATCAGGAGTTCGGAGCTTTATCAGAGTCAACATTGCCTGCCAATAATCGCAACCTGTCCGCACAGACTGCGAGGGAATTGTATTCCACAGTGAATTGGCTCTGGACTCCTGGAGGCGTTTATCCAGCTGCGACAGACCACTTCACAAGACTGCGAGGGAATGAATGTATTCGCAGTAAATTGGCTCTGGTTTATTGTCTATTCTGAATTGAGACGTCCAAGTGCCAAAATACACTTTTCAAGGGTACTTGTCTCTTCCGTCATTATATATATGATATTATCGCCCAGTCTAGTGACGCCTTACCGTTTCTCAACCTACGAGCGTCTCGTACGTATTGGATGCAACCGAATTGTACTATATCACACCTCGACACGTCATGCTATCACTTACACAAACGCCTCACGCCTCATGATTCATTAAGGGTCGTCAATAAGGTCTGGTTTAGATAGCGAATTTATCAAGCGAACTTACCAACCTCCCGGAATTAGAACCTCTTGTCAGCGGGAAGATGAGCATGAGCGTAATATAGACAATTTACTGTCAGGGAGACGTAAAATGCAGGATTGTATAATCGATTTAGAGTCGACTTGGGTGCAGGTAGCAAGAAACCTTACGTCGTTAGTAGAACTAACAATTGGCCGAAACGCGCGGCTAAGGTAAAGTTCTGAATTTAGCATACTTACCTTAAATATACTAGCTTGGTTATCTGGCTGCATATAGCTTATGCAAATCTCGCTTAGTGGAAACCTAATTCCGCTTGCGTTTTACAGATTTCACGGTCTGCCATTGCGACCTGACTATGGCCCACTTGTCGGGCTAGGTTTATATATCACATTAATACCTGCCATCATCGGCCTATCAACCAGTATTACACAGAGGAATGCGCTCACGAAGTCTGTTAATAAGTACGGCTCTTGCCATCGCGCAATTACCGGCATTCGTTAAGGCACATGAGCATGATGAGGAGGATATACCAGAAGGAGAATATATCTCTGTCGAACCTATAGATTCCATACTATGGATTCACATAGTTGTATGTTTCTAACTATATTTGCGGATAGGGTCTCTACTGATGGGCGATTAGTTAATGATGCTCGCCTTCGGAATTATATTTCCTATCGGCATGATCCTGGGAATGACTAAGAACAGATTCCATGTACCACTGCAGACAGTTGGTGGTGCCATTGCCATCGCTGCATACTTCCTCGGCCATCATCACAAGGGTCGGCAATTTCCTGCTGATAATATCCACGCCACGTTTGCGTCATTGCTAATGGCCCTCATGTTTTTGCAGCTTTCTATGGGCGTGTACCTGAAACTGCATCTCGAACAGGGCTTCCTGGGCAGAATACGACGCGTCATGGTGGTCGTGCACGGAGTATGTGGCAAGCTCATGCCCATTGTGGCCTGGGTTCAGATGGGATTTGGGGGTATAACGGCACTAGGATTTTGCCATGATGACCACTTGGGCCAGTGTCTTGCTCACGGCGTATGTTACATCCGAGTTCGGATTTGACGGCACAGGTACTGAAATTCATGTTTAGATCATGGGCAGCGCGTTTATTGCTTACGGTTGTATTATGGCCATCATGATGCTTGTCGGTCAGTCATGGCTTGCTCGAAGCGGTCGGAGCCAGGAATTCTACGACAGTGCCGTCATCACTGCTTGGGGTATTGTCAATACGTTTACCGAGCACCGATGGGGTCAGCCATGGAGTCATGGTGATTATCAGCATAGTATGTTAATGGTTGAAGTTCTGATAGATCAAGCTGTCTAACTTAGAATTTAGCGAGTATGGGAATTGTCTGGTGGTGCGCAGGCATGCTGGGGCTTTTCTTGTCGCGAAAGAACGGCCGTCCACAGCGCAACCACATTCCCGCCCTCGTTATCCTCCTCACTGGATGGGCTATGTCTGTGCATGCCCAACATCTCGAACTCTCGACTAAGGTACACGCTATGTTTGGCTACGCTCTCATGGCCGCCGGGCTTTGCCGAATTATTGAGGTGTCGTTCGTGCTTCACGACGCGAACACCGATGGCGAGGTCAAGTCATTTCAATATCTCTCTCCGTTCCTGTTAGTTGCTTCTGGTTTCCTGTTCATGTTTGCAAATGAGGAGCAGCTACAACTCATTAATGAGAACCACATCGACCACGGTAGCTATTCGTTAATCATCTACTCGGTTGCGTTCTTGGTGTTTTTCTGTAAGTCTTCGCGCTACGAGCTAGTGCTCGCTAGAAGATGAGTAATAGTGAGGGCTAATATAGAACCAGATTTCTTACTATTGATTAGCTTGTGGCAGCGACTGTCTGTCACGTCGTACGAAGGAGTGAAGTACGAGGTGGCGAACGACGGGTCAAGTGGTAGCTACATTGCCACTCCCATATCAGATGTCGAGGCGGATCGACAGGTACGGGAAGCTGAGGAATTTGAGTTGAACGGTTTGCTTCACAGTAACGGCCGCATAAGTGACTAAATGCACCATGTGCGAAATGAATAGAGTATATTTTCTCGAAGGGTAAGTGATCTTCTTTGGACCGACAAGAGGCAAAGAATTTTCAAAGATCTGTTAATTTCTCACACGTCGCACTGGTAGATTTGGGCTTTGATGAATTTTAATTGGTGGTTGGGTTATATTATCTGTAGACGTAGAAAATTTGTTGACGGATAGTATATGGTATATATCGTATTGAACTTGAATTCCCTAGGTTTCCCTTTAGTCTTGGTTTCGTTAGTTTGATTTTGTTTTGGTACGTTTGTGGCGAACCGATTCGGAATAGCTGTTTGCGTATGAGTAAGAATAAATCTGAATGTTTCGATTGTAAATATAGGAGTAGGCTTGCTTAGTGACAATGCCTCTGTCCCGTTCTGATTTAGCTTGTTGCGCGGAGTCCCGGGACGGCGGGTAAGGCTTGAACGCCGCAAGAGTTCCGAGGGTCTGGTGCTGTCTAATACAAGGGCAAGAGTTCCGAGACCACGAAAAAATTCGTCCCCACGATCAACTCTTCACCGTCCAAAAGGCACCACCGAACCATTGACCAGAAGTTGACCGGCGGCATATAGGCGTGGCAACTCTGCGGAAACAAGCACAACCAATTCAAGATGGCGACACGACCATACCTACGGCCACGCGGCGGCAACACATATCTGTGCTCATTCCACTACCAACAGCACTACGCAATTCACACATCATCTCCGGTCAGCAAAAACTCAATCTCGATAGTACATCCGGTCCATCATAGAATCCGATATAAAAAGAATCAACTACAGCCGGCGTACAAGGATATTTTGAATACACCGAAATGGGATCCGCGGTCACATTTGTTCAAGCCGCAGTACACTCAGCAGTCTCGTGTCGAAGAGCATTATAACACTACGGTCGCGCCCGATTTGCTGCTTGCGAATTTCGTCCACAACGAGGCAGTTATTCCAGGCCGGAAGAGGCAGGAGTGGGATGGATCTTCGCCGTATCATATTAATCGCCCGAGGCGCTCGCCCGCGGGATCCGCGGTGGAGACACCAGATATTAAGCCCCGGATGTTCAATAATGTTCCAGGATTGAATGCTATCTGGGTACACGCATTTGTGCGCGAGGCGGTTAGAGTGAACCAGGAGCGCACTCTACCAACAATGGTCATGATGCAGCAGATTACGGGCAAGAAACCGAGACCAGTGTACTCAAAGTCCACTGTCATGTCGTGGCGGCTGCGGAAGAATATGATGGTAGGTGCAAAAGTTAAGATTCAAGGACCAGATATGTACCAGTTTTTCGCGACTTTGGTTGAAATAGTATTACCACGAATCAAGGACTTTAAGGGCATCGAGAACACGTCTGGAGACATGTTCGGCAATATCTCGTTCGGCCTGGAACCTGCGGATGTCAAGTTGTTTCCTGAAGTGGAGGGGAATCCAGAACTGTGGCCTAATCTTGCCGGTTTCCATATTACATTAGTGACTAGTGCACAGACAGATCCGGAAGCCCGAACAATGCTTTCTGCTTTGGGCTTGCCGTTTGTAGGCAGGGAGCGCCTGCACAATGTACCAAGTTTCGAGGCGTTGGAAGCTATTGATCGCAAAAGGGGCATTGTGTATAGTTACTAGATGATCAATATCATGAACGTAGATCGGAGAAATGAGTAGATAAATCTTGATTGGGTGAACTGTAATTATTGTACAATAACAAATGTATTCTATCAAGAATAATTATTTTGCATTTATTTCACTTTTGGAGACGGCTTTTAGAGCTGCTCTCTGACTTCCATCCATGGCACTGGCGATTGGTTGTCTACATCTTAAAGTCAGCAAGCCGGATAGCCAGGGCATTCGCTTCGTCTTCCATATGATACTCCACTCTTCGCCAGCGTCTCTAAATGCAAGATACCAGGTTCAAAGTCTGTTGCATCTGAAAATTTCTTTCAGAGTCCGTCTCAGAACCGTATTCGCATGCCAAGCTCTCAAGACCGGCCGGTCAGCAAGGTGATGTAATCTCGCTGTCTTTTGTCAGCACGTAGATATTTAAATCTGTCGGATTGCAGCCTTCCAGCGCCTAACCCGATGGGCTATCGTTGATCGACTTCACGAAGATGCAGAGATGCAATGTCGATGTTCGTAGCAAGTTTCAACAAAAATTTATTACACTCTATCAGGTAAGCGCAATCGCGAGAAACGCAAGGGAATACATATAATGCACAGAAGTAGGGCAACAGACAACAGTCACATAGAAGTATAATAGCTATTAACGGGAATAGGCGACATACGGTAACCGCTAGCAGCTTCAACCTCCTGTACTTGTTCCGTTTGCTCCATTTGCTCAGCATCAGTCAATTTTTTAGCAGCTTCGCTGGCCTGTTGTTCGAGATTTGCCGCCAACCTCTCCACTTCGCGAAAATCCCGCTGGGCCTCCCGCAACAGCAAAGCGTATTTTTCTTGTAACTGGACATCTGTCAGATCATCTAACTGGCGCGTGAGTATGTTTACATCCTGCATGCGGTCAATGATTTCACCCTCCAGCATATTCCTCTGTTGTGTAAAAGACTTGTAAAGCTGACTATAAAACTCCTGTGGCGATATCAATGGTGAGATTGCTGGACCGGAGGATTCATATTCCTGCACATGCTGTTGTTTCTTCCTAACCGCCCTTTGCGTTGGCTTCCTCGGTAACATTGCTGTCAAAGTCAGATTGACTAGCTTGGCTGTAGCATTGTCTTTTATTGATTTCCATATCACCTTCACGTTATTGTATGTATTCGTGCGTTTCTGCCTCCACTCGTATATCCTTTCCGCTATCTCCCCCTTCATTTCGAGCGTTAGTCGAGGAAACTGGTATCTCAAGCACATATCATTGGCAGTAATAATCGCATCCGCCTGTTCTAGCATGTCGATGGCGACGTTAAACGCGACTAATTGCTGTTCCAATTTGCTCATTTTGCGCTGCTCATGAAGTTTCTTGTGATAAGTCTTTCTCCGATGGTCCAAAATAGTTATATATTTCCTTGCCGTTTCATTCCGCTGAAAGTACGACGCATGCCTGAATTCCAATTTCCTGATCCCGGCGAACAAGTTTGCTGCTCGTTCCAACGCCGCTTGACACTCATTGGAATCCCATCCGACATAGACAGCCTGGCGCAGCAGAGCAAAGTGATGCGCGCACACTATTTTCAGATCATCAGGCAGCTCAGCCACATGGAGCAGATTTTCGTCGTAGTTCTCGTACTTCGCTCTCTGCTTGAGCTTTCGGTTTGCGAGCTCCGTAGGGTCGACTAGTGGAAACGTTAGTTCCCGCCGAGGTGGATCGTCCGGCAGTAAACCTTTCCATATCTTCAGTTTGACGACGCTGATGTCATTTTCGTAGCGTGAACGACGCAGTGCCTGCTCGCGATCCTGATAGAACTGTTCAGCTTCGGAAAGCTGGTAGACTGGCGCTGGGACGAAGTCTTGTGCGAGAGGTGTAAGGGCGTTGTTCTGCTTGCTTACCTCTGGCTGCTTGTCTGGCATCGACGGCTCCTCTTTTAGCACTGGCACCGACTCGTTTTTCAACTTGATAGACGGCCGTTCCTTGAATTCTAACGGCGACTTCTGCTTGGATTTTGTCTGTGACTTCTTGTATATTAGTGGCGATCTTGGGGATTTCTTATATTTTGCCGGTGACTTTCTCATGTACTCTATTGACTTCTTTTTATATGCTGCTGGGGACTTCTTTCTGCATTCTAATGCCGACTTCTCCTTGCAATCCAGTCGCAGCTTCCCAATCTTCTTTTTGTATTCAGACGGCGACTTCACTTCGTATTCATTTAGAGACATCATGTCGGAGTCTGAGTTAGCTTTCTCACTGTACTGTGGCTGTGGCGAAGCCTTTGGCTCGTGCACTAGCATTTTCTGCCACCGGACTTCGCCCGTCTCAGAAACATGTTGCACTGCCTTCCAAAGATCCGATAGTGAGTCAGACGACATGGGCTGGTCCGACTCCAACGATGTATCATCGTCGTCCGGCATTTGCTCTGTCGCAGCATCGATGACATCTCCTTCGTCTTCTGACTCGTGAGCATTGTCTTGTGCCGGACCGTTATCAGGCCGGTCCCAGAGAATCTCGACTTGCTTCCACTTTTTCTGCCTCGTGGAATGCCTTGAGCCAGAGGACTGACGTTTGGGTATCGCCAGTTGATCCCAGTCCAACTGCTTTGCCGACGATCCCGAGACGCTGCCCTTGTATGATAGATAGTCCTCTTCAGACTGTTCCGTACTCGGGCTATTTTCGTCAAAGTCATCGCCCTCCTTGGGTCGTGCGTCCGCTCGTGACGGCCTGCCAGGCAGCACGACTTGGGTAAACTGCGAAAACTGGTTAGACGCCCATCGTGCGGGTGAGTGCCTTGTGCCTCCCAGACGCTGATCCTGAGTCATTCTGCTAGTCCAAAAAGACGTTCCAAAAATAATGACCGCGTGCGAGTACAACCGGCGCACTGAGCCAAAGTAAAGTCACATAATTGGGTATTCTGGAAGATTATTGCGTATCGGGCGGGCGGTGGGAGGAACGGATGTCACTCTGCCTACCTAACCCAGACAGGGGACGGTGGAGACCGGGCCCGTTCGTTCCGACGTGAAACGCGAAATACGCTCAGATGGTTGTTATATATAGATACGGTAATTTTTGTGAATAAGATCTACTACGCGGGAGTTGCGGTATCCAGGGTGGCCAGCAAGATCTTGATTATCGTAGGATAATCGCCAGCAGCAGCGCATCGACGAGGTGATGGCTGATTGTTGTTGTCTGCAGATCTGGCGGGCAAGAGCCTCATGTCAGCTTGTGTCAAAACTGCTGGGCCTAGTTGGCGATTGTCGCACAAGACCCGCCAGTAAGACGAAGCGCACGCGAGTTACCCGGTGGACCCTGGGTTCCAAGGTACGCTCCAGGCACGCGACGCAGGTCCCACCCGCGCTAGACCGCATGAAGCAGGCTGATTGCCAAATAAGGTGTAGCGCAGGAGACGCCTCGGGCAGACACAATCGCAGCCTCCTGGTTGTCGGTTTCACGCCGTTTCAGGCGCATGCTTTGGCCCGATCGACGGCTTGCCTCAGGACTCTGGAGAGCCCAGCACAGCCCAAACGAACAAAGAAAAAAAAATACTCGGTCAATCGTGGCTTTGCTATCGTGGTAATCAATATAATCTCGTCCTTGAGGGCCCACACATCCGCGCCTCCCACTCTGTCTCCTACGACTCAGAGTCGGCTGTGTGTCAGTGCGCGCCTGGTCGAGCGACTTGTCCTTATCAACTTCGTCCAGCCGGTTGCCGTGTCCTCTCCCTGAGTGTGCGAGAGCATGGCCGTGCTGCTACCGCATCCTCCGTCTGTCGGCTCGCCTCTCCGATCGCCGCCCCTCATGGCGTCCGCTTCTACCACTGCGCTCTCGAGTCCCACTTCATCCGTGTTCTCCGAGTCGTCCAGTCTTCTAGACGAGATTCGGTACGTCGATGGTTAAGAATTGTGAATGTTAAGGGGTCACGGCACGCTAACTCCAAACTACAGGCGCTGGGATGAGTCGAAAGTCGCCGAGTGGTTACGTTCCGTCAACTGCGCCAAATACACTCGATTGTTCGAAGGTAGGACGGTGTCTGTCATATCTATTTTGTTCTGCGTCCAATCTAATGCTCAACTCCAGAAAACCATATTAATGGCGAAGCTCTACTGGAGGTCGATCAGAACGTTGTCAAGGAACTGGGAATCACAAAAGTCGGCGACAGGGTACGGCTATTTGTGGCCATCAAAGCGCTCCGAAACAAATGTTACGCGGCAACTCGCAAGAACAAGTCTCCACTCGCCTATCAGGATCAACCGTCAGTCACATCATTGGCTTCCCAGTCTGCCGCGCCTTCGCCATCCCTCCCTAATCCCCGTCCGGAATCGCCAGTCGATCCGGCATACACTCATAGCAGTAGGTATGCCCAGTCGTCCGCATTTCCACCGTCATATCAGCCTCCAACTTCACAGCCAAAGTACGGACCTTCACCGTCGCCGTCCAATCCAACGTCTCGCTCCGTCTCTCAGACCACACTCGCACCGACCGCACATCCAACAGACCCACTCAAACAGAACATGGTTAAGTTCATATTTCAGCAGGGCCACACAAAAACTGTCGACATTAGCGGTTGCTTCAACGCGGAGTCAATCGTAAAAAAAGGTATCCGCAAGTTCGGATCGAAGGATCAAGCTGAGAATTGGACCGTCTTTGTGACGACAGATACTGGTTCGGCACGCAAGGTTGAGGATATGGAACTCGTAGCCATTTGCCATACTTCCGAACGGCCGGAACGAGAACGACTGATACTAGTGCGAGTTGGGCAAGTTCCGTCCACAGAAGAGTACCAGAAGTCAATTCAGATTGCGCGAGAACAGATTGCTAGGGAGGTGCCGCAACGGCCAGGCACATATATCGCCAGCAGCGACGACCAGATATCAAGTTTCCGTCGCTCCATAGCCGCCAATCAATCGACGCCGCAACTTCCGCCACCACCTCGACGGCACCACGCTGACGAAAGTGCGGACGGCTCGATTAGGAAGACAATGCGAAATTTCTTTGGTCAGCGACCGCCAAGTGAGCTTATTTCGTCCAATCTTGCAGAGTACTTTCCCGGTCACGAAAGCAGGGTGTTAGAGCAGACAGTGCGGAACTCTATGCGGCGGTCGAAGCGGATTTCAGGAATGTCCAAACGGATATCTGTTGCCACTACTGCATCCTATGCTAGCTCGAACCGCGAGTCGTTACCCCCTGTTCCTACTGTCGGTGAGACGTGGCTAAATGCTGGCTCCTTCCAGCAGCCTGTTCAACAGCAGAATACCGGAGGAAGCAGTCGAAAGTCCGCGTTATTAACGTCCTCGCCACCATCACGGACATCGTCAACATTTAGGCGCATAGGCGCGCATCGAAGTACCAACAGCGGGACATCATTAATCCTCGCAGATGATGATTCTGACATCCGCCGGTCACCGATCGAGGGCCCGGCAGTTGATGAGGAGGATCTGTATACCCGGCATGTCGGTTCTTCATCAACTAGTCGGCCATTCTCTGTCTTTTCGCGGGCCGACACTATCAATAGCGCTCTTTCGGATAACAACTCGTACATTGAAGTGGACAATGTGGAGGACATACCGGAGGAGATGTCGGATGCGGAATATGATGCTGGCGAAATCGATGGTGGCCCAACTCGATGGATCAAAGGCGCACTAATCGGGGCCGGGTCATTTGGGAGCGTCGTGCTCGGTCTGAACGCTCTGACTGGCGAGCTCATGGCGGTCAAGCAGGTTGAAGTGACCAAGAATGATAAGCAGGGCGATCCGGCTAGAAAGAAAGCCATGATTGACGCTCTGCAGCGCGAGGTTCAGTTACTTCGTGACTTGCACCACGAGAACATTGTGCAGTATCTTGGATCAAACTCTGATGGACAGTATCTTAATATTTTCTTGGAATACGTACCTGGTGGATCTGTCGCTGCTTTGTTAACTAACTACGGACCGTTTGAAGAGCCTCTCATTCGCACGTTCGTACGCCAGATCTTGTGCGGCCTGTGCTACCTGCATGACAAGGATATTATTCACCGGGATATCAAGGGCGCCAATGTATTGGTTGACAACAAAGGCAAGATCAAGATTTCAGACTTTGGTATCTCGAAGCGCGTTGAAGCTGGTTTGCTTTCCAACAATCAGCATCATCGTCCATCACTACAGGGTTCAGTGTACTGGATGGCACCAGAAGTTGTCAAGCAGACTTCGTACACACGAAAGGCCGATATATGGTCACTTGGCTGTCTCATCGTCGAGATGTTCACTGGCACTCATCCATTCCCCGAATTCTCGCAGATGCAAGCACTCTTCAAGATTGGCACGCTCTGCGCACCTGAGGTTCCTAAGGAGTCAACTAGCGAGGCCAAGGAGTTTTTAGCCCGCACGTTTGAACTTGACCACGAGAAACGGCCTACTGCACAGGAACTGTTGGTACACGCGTTCCTGAGCCCGATTGTGTCCGGTCGCGCGGCAGCGGCCGCTTCGCAAGGCGGCGCCATGGCGGACGGTTTGGCTGCTGTGGCCCAATTTGTAAAGTAAACGGCAGTCCTCATGATTCATTTTGTTTTCTTAGATCTTTTTCCAATACTTATTTCTTAATTAATAATAATAATTACGGGGCAATTGTTTGATGTTAATTCATGACGCATCTGGGATATGAAAAAGTGATTTGGTTATACTTGCTGGGTGAATTGTCGGTGTCATTCTTTCATTAATGTCTTTGTCAAATTGCTGATGATAGTTATCAGCTCTTTGTTGTTGTTTCTTTTTTGCTCCGGTTTTAGTTTTGCTGGGGAATTGACTTTATTGTGCGATTGTGGAATTGTTTAGATTAGCAAATATAGATATTTGCGATTCGCTCGCGGGACTGAATTTGATCTCGTATCCACGCCATGCGGCTATCATTGCAAACAACTGTTGCTCACTCGGTCTTGTTGTCATCGGATTTTTTCGAGACGGCAACGTGGCATTGTTGAGAGGGCACGAGGTCAATCACGCGTCTCTGTGCGATCACAGGCACATGACTACAACCGGCAGCGGGGTTCGTACCAGTTACAAATCATCCCACAACAAGTTAGGCGGGGTTAGTACCGGTCAGGTGGCAGTCTGGGTGACACAAGACTTGCAGTGGAGATATGCTCACGCAATATTAAACTCTGGTTACATCATGGGTGCGCCCGAGCCGTCCAACTCTAGAAATTTTGATAAGACCGCACGGGAGGCCCAGTGAGGGATCATTTTGACAGATACTTGGTACGCATCCCGCTGCTGAAGTTTAGATACTTATTGTAAAAGGGCTACGTTGAAGAGTGCGTGGGACAAGTCGGAGGGTTGGGATATTCATCATTGCTGCGCTCCGTCGTCCGCGTACACGACAATCAGTATAGTCATCTGGCACTGCCTTTACTCCGATTCGACAGATCTCACTTATTGCAAAAGTCATGGCGGTGGATTCTACAACATTGCTTCCGCATGCGCACACGCCGAATAGTCGCATTGCGGCCGTGGAATACGTCGAAAATGACGAAGACGAGGACTTCAACGTCAATCACATCTCCGACGACGAATTCGAGGACGAGGCGCTGGCGAGTCATGGCAAATTGCATGTCGGAACCGCCGGGTTGCCATCTAGTATCGCGAATTTGTCGAATACCATCCTTGGTGAGTTTCTTTCGTGGAATTATGCGACGGTGGCGAGGGCCGTGGTACTAACCTGTGATAATATTAGGAGCCGGTATTCTGGCCATGCCTTACGCCATGAAGAACGACGGCATGTTTCTGGGGTTTCTTGTCATTCTAATTTCCGGATTTACGGCGGCTGCAGGCTTATTCCTGCAGTACCGGTGCTCTCGGTATCTAGACCGCGGCACAGCGTCATTTTTCGCCATCGCGCAAAAGACGTACCCGTCTCTAGCCGCGCTGTTCGACGCGGCGATCGCGGTTAAATGCTTTGGAGTCGGCGTGTCGTATCTGATTATCATTGGAGACTTGATGCCACAGGTTATCGCTGATTTCTATTTCTCGGACGGAAATGTAAGCGGCACGATCTTCGTGTCGAGGACGTTTTGGATCTCGTTTTTCATGGTCGTGTTGACGCCGCTTTGCTTTCTACGGCGGCTGGATTCGTTGAAGTATACGTCCGTGATCGCGTTGCTCGCGATCACGTACTTGACAGTCTTGGTTATCGGACACTGGTTAGTCGGCGACACGATTCCGTACCGGGGCCCAATCTCGATCGGCCCATCCTCACTCTCCGGCGTGCTCTCGACCCTCCCGATCGTCGTGTTCGGATTCACGTGCCATCAAAACATGTTTTCGATCGTGAACGAGTTGAAGGACAGCCGCCCACCGAACGTGGTGTTTATTATCTTCTCGTCGATCGGGTCGGCGGTTATTTTGTACACGCTGGTCGGGTTCACGGGCTATCTGTCGTTCGGCGACAATGTCGGCGGCAACATCATCGGCATGTACGCGAGTTCGTTTTCGTCAGCCGTCGGCCGGGCCGCGATCGTCGTGCTCGTGCTATTTTCATACCCGTTACAGTGCCACCCATGTCGCGCGTCGCTCGACCACATATACACGCACTTTATCCTGCCACCAGCATCGTCGCCAGTGCGGCGGTCAGCAGGCGGCGGCGGCGGCGGCCACAAGACGTCGATTCCGAAGCGGAGGTTTGTTGTGCTTACGGCCGTCATCATATCGCTGTCGTACATTGTCGCTATTGCCGTCTCGTCTCTGGAAACCGTGCTCGCGTTCGTGGGCGCGACAGGGTCGACCTCGATATCGTTTATCCTGCCGGGCATTTTCGGCTACAAACTCTTGGGATCGCCGTACCACTTGCCAATCCCTGACGTCAAAGACGACGACGAGTCGGTGGCGTCTGGCCACACTGGCCCGCCCAGACCGGCAGTTCGACTCGTGACGCCAGAGTTTGAGGACGCGAGCGGCGAGAGGGAGATCGTGAGGGATATCGATGGCGAGGGATACTTTATCAAGTACGCCAGTTTGGCGCTGGCTGGCTGGGGCGTGTTTATTATGGTTGTTTGCTTGGCGACGAACGTTTGGTTGTTGAGACATTCGAGTGGTTGAGCGGTTTGCATGGGACTGGTTTACGTTAGTGGCTGTTTGTAAATAGTATATGAGGATGGTTGGTTTCATAGAGTTTGTGCGCGGCTTAGAGTACATGTGTGTGACAGTTACGACTACATATTCAGAACAAGTCATTTAATCTAGTGATTCGCTATGTACATGACCGGCACGCCAAACTTTTTTCTGCGGGCGGGCTTGCTCTCGATTTTTTTACTCTATGTTCCGCTTCAAGGCGTCGACGACCTCCTGCTGTCCCGCGATCCTGGTCTCCATGTCTGCGACTTTGACCTCCCACGCATCGTAAATCTCGACCTCAGCCTTGTCTATGGCTGCTCTGGCCACGTCGTGCACGTCGGTATGAAACGCAGACACGAGCGCGTCCCACTTGGACTGGACCCTTTTGAAGCCCAAAACAAATGCAAGCAGCGCGAGTCCGGACATTGAGTATGCCGAGTACCCGAACCAATACCACCCCGCGGTCGCTAGGAGCGCGACAGGCAGCTGGGTCAGTAGAAAGGTCGAGACAACAAGCCGTTGCGCGTCCGCATGTAGTGTCGTCAGCAACACGTCCTTCACCTGTCGCTTCGCCTCCGCGACACTGGTCCCGATATTCTCAATCTTGTCTTGCACAGCCGACGTCTGCCACACGGGTGTCGGCAACGACAGTGTCGACCGGACTGTGGGTGCCGTGCTCAGCCTGCCGAGCACAAAGACCAAACTGCGTTCGGCGGTCGGCAGGAAATTCCGCAACACTGTGCGCTCACCGATGCCGTCTTCAAGATCGTCCACGACCCAGTACAACTTCCACCACGTCGACTGCTTCGCGAAGGCTTCGAGCCCCGGAACAAGCACGTCGCGCAGCTCGGTGTGGGCTGTGCGGGCCCAGTTCTTGCGGGCAGCGACTATGTCGCGGGTGTCGTCGCCTTCAGCCGGTGTTCGGAGACTGGAGTCGACGTAGGCTCTTGACGCGCGGACGTAATCTTCGCACGATCTTATGACTGTCTGAACGAGATTGCGAAACAAACCGTCCCGGTCTGTCAGGACCTTGGAGAGCGCAGTCAAGTTTGCCTTTTGCGCCCACTCGCGGTCGGCAAGCAACAAAGATTCGGCGGTTTCAGTCGAAACCACGATCGCTGAGCTCGAAATAGTTCGATTGTTGTCGGTTGGTATCGACGGCAGATCGAGAACCCGAAGCGCCGGCGTTATGGTCTCCGGCAATCGCACCGTCAACGACGGGATGCTGTCCGACACGAACAAATGGACATGACAAGGTTCGTATATGTCTTCATGCGATTCAGGCGTGCGCACGCTTTCGAGAAAAGTGATGTTGTGCTTTAATAAGAATGGCGAAGGAACGCCGAACATTTGTATGAAGTTTGTGACTTTTTCTGATAATTGCCCGGTACCGCTAAGAACTTGTCAGTGTCCGCCATTAATCATACACAATCCCGTATGGAGGACGTACTGCACCCGTGAGTCCTTTCCTAGGGTTCGTGCTTTGATTGTATCGTGCCATTCTAGCTCGTTTTTTGCTAAGTTGCCGTAAGTCAGGGGCAGGTCGAGCAGTAGCAGCGAGTCCAGCACCCGCTTTGTCACCGTCCGGTCGGTGTCTAGGGGAATGACTATGCAATTGACGCTCAGCAACTAATCCATCATGGACCAAGATTTGAAACTAGACGTACTGGCGACTTTTGTAGGGTAGAGCGGATCCGTGGACGCGAGGGCAAGAGCTGCGCGACCCTGGAGGCTGCCCAGGACAGGGAAGCGTTTCTGGACGGCAGCGAGCGCTGTCCGCAGCGCAGCGACTGGCGGCATGGCGAAGAGCAGTGCAATTGCGACTTCTCCCGAGGCGGCGCGATGGTTCGTCGCTGCTGTTGTCGTGTTCTCGCCCTAACGCGTCTCACGAGGGTCGCCAGTTACGTAGTGGCACGTGATCTTGAGGCGCGAAACGCAGTGGAGATAAGCCATAACCGCGGCGCCGTGCAGGCAGTGTGTGGCGTCGCACTAGAAAGTAGCAGCGCACCGGCAAAAGAAAAGGCCCGCGCAGGTTTTTCTCGTGCCGACAGCGGACAGTCGCATAGAAAAGGCCGATGCCGAGGCACAAACCCGGGCGAATGACAAGCTTGCCGTTGTTCGTCTTGCTTCGCGCCGTCGCCGTCGTCGTCGTCGTCGTTGCTGTGACGAAATTGCCCGTTTGAACTTTTGTTGGGCCGCAAACGCGGAACACGCCGAATCCCAAGCACGAGCTATCCACGAGCCGCAGGCTGCGTTGTTTTGGAGTCCGCGGTCCAGCGCACCGCCAACCCCGGCTGCCCGCGTACTTGGGCCCGCTACGGTGCGGGCAGATGACCTGGCACGCGGGCGGGATCCGGACCAGCGACCCCAGAACAGGCCGCCTTTTCTCACGTTCACGAAGCATCCCAAGCGCTAGAAACTGTAAAAGGCCAGCCATCTCATCGTGGGTTCTGTTCGCCTTTTTGGCCCAGTGTGCTGCCCATCTCAGCATCCACTCCACAGTAACAAGACCTTCCAGCAACGCCAGACAATGGCAGCAGACACGCCGCGCTTGTTGCCAGACGGCAGACTGTCCATCCATGCCCTCTGTCTGCCCGAGAACGTGCCGCTGGAACCGCACCACCATCCTGCCTCATACTACGATGCCGAGTCCAACACGCCGCTGTCCGCCTACTCCTCTAATACAACCGCATACACGTCTTCGGCTGACGATGACGAGACAATGTCTTTCACATCCGGCCTGTCCATCGACGACCCCGACGTGCGTCTCGCCGCAGAGGCACTCGAGGATCTTCGCTGTGGTATGTATCCCTGTCGTCACTTGCAACCGCATTACCCCAGTCTTTACACGAGCCGCCGGTCGATCGAGAAGACGAGAAACAGAAGATTGTCGTGGCATGGTCGGTAGAATTTGCCAGCTTAGCGTGGCTGCAAATAATTGCCGCAGCGGGTGGCCGCTTATTTGCCCGTTTTGGCAATGTATAACGGCTTTCACGTGCACCTCTGGCGACCCAATGACGTCTATGCCCACAGACGGCCGATTATGCGCCTGCAATTTGTCATGGCTTATTTCTAATTGCAAAGTTGTCGTCGATATGTTGTGTGTGGCATTGGATTCGACGGTCGTCGCGCTGACTCGGCCTGCGCAACCGGGGTCGGTCGCGCGTGCTTACTTTCACATGGACCCTGTGTCACGCTGCTGGGTGTTGTTGCTTCACCACCGCCGGGCCGACCTCTTCCCAGTCCATGTCTACTTCCTTCACGTGGCTTCTGTTTTGTCCTTCATCTCGACCGAACCGGCGGCTTGTGTCGCTGCAAACCGCGTCTGCTAACGCGTTCATTAGAATACACAACCGACAAACAATCAACTCCCGATCACACACCACAACCGTCGTCGTCTGAAGTCGAACAACGCTCCCAGTCCCAAAGCGAGCTATTCAACCGCATGTCGAACTACACTCTGGTTTCGTCCGCTGTCAAAGCCTACGAATCTGGAAAATCCTATTCGCGCGGATTCAAATATGGCGCTGAGATGGTCGAGTCCGTCGCGCGACCTGTCGTGAGGAGGTTCGAGCCGCTCGAGGGATTTGCCCTACGGCAACTTGATCGGCTTGAACGGAAGTCTACCTCCTCGGATGTCGAGAAACAGGCGCCCTTGTCGCCCCGAACCCATGTCGATGTGACGCAGTCGCCGTCGTCGTCGTCGTCCCGGTGGCACGCTGTCATCACCAACGCGTCAGGACTGACTGTCGCCATGTCGGAGGAGTCGCTCAAGAGCCTGCGATACTGTCTGCAGTGGCTCAAATACGCGAATTCCCATCTCACGAAAGCTGTCGACACGCTCCGAGCGCTTCTCGAGGAGCAGCACCAGCGTTCCCAGCAAACGCTTCCCCTCACCCAGCCGGCCGACTCGTCATCTGGAGCGTCAACATCAATACAACAGCAGCAAGGACGGTCACAATTGCTTGCCAGAGTAGCGGAGACCAAGGCCGACATTGTGGCAACAATCAAAAAGGTCGTTGGCGTCGTGTCGACCTACGCAGGAGCGGCACTGCCCGAGCCCGCCCGATCGCATGTCCGTGGATACCTCCTCATTCTGCCGTCACGCTGGGCACAGGCATCGTCGGCGCTGCCAGACAGTCGGCGGGCATCGAACACTTCAGACTGCCACAACGAGTCTTCCGATCGGGAGCACGCCAACCGCGTCATTGTCCTTGCCTCTGAGGCAGTGCAAATGCTCGGCGGCGTCATGCACGTCGTCGGCGACACTCTCGATCGAGCTGAAGGCTGGTGCGATCGAATGGGCCGACGTCAGCCCGGTGGATCAGAGACCATGGAAGACGCCAAGATGGAGGACGACGAGAATGCTGGCGAGGGTTCGTCCACCAAGCCTACCGCTGACATCGACGTTATGGATGAGCGTCAGGAGTTTGACCAAGATCAGGATGTTGTAATGAGCGGATAAGCACTGAAGGTGTGTATTTAAAATGGATATTTGCTATATTGTTTTTTGTCGGTCGTGGTTTGTTAAGTTCGTATGGCCTTTGGGAAATTTGTGTTCTTGTTCTTGTACAGGCGCGAAAGCAAGGTGGTTTTTCTTTGTTATTTGCATGTTATGAGCTTTGTCTATGACTTTGAAATGTGGCACTACAAATTATGTATTAAATGAAAGCAAGCAATTTTTCTTGCCATCAGAACCATGCCCAACAGTCTAAATTACAACTCCTGCCCAGTTTGTTCCTTCCACTTTAGGTACTCGGCATGCAGCTTTTTCTGCGCATCATACTCCTTTTGCAATTTCTTCCTCCGACTCTTTGCGAGTTCGGCGCCATCCTTGTCATGCGTCGGCACGCCGGTCTCATCCCACGCACTAAACTCGTCCGGGTTATCAAATATCTTTGCCGGGTCGAGCGTGCCCTTTGCGAGACGGTCCCGTAACCTGCGTTCTTCTTCCTCCTTTGCCTTTTGCTTCCGTTCCAGCCTCGCGCTCTCTTTGGCTTGCTTTTCGGCCTTTTGAGCGAGTAACTCGGCCCTGTCGACAAATTTGATTAGCGCGCCTTGTGACCCTTCCCGGTCGTCTAGTGACACGCCCAACTCAAACAGGTCTTCGTCCCGAACGCGGTCGCTCGCTTGCAATATGTCAGAATAGGGCGCCTTTGCGATTGCTTTGCGTCTAACTTCATCACGGTAGGACGACAGCGCCTTCAGATAGGGCATCGCGATGTCCTGCACCGACGACGACGACGACCCATCCACGCTTTCGGTCGACGACCACCCGATCGAGTCTTGCCGGCCGTCGAAACCAAAGACCGACAGAATCTGGGTTATCCACCGCGCGACCTCTGTCAGGGCCGGAATACTGGCTTGTGCTTTCGTCGCCGACATGTACACGTTTGCTTTGGCCACGAGCGAACTTATGACCTGCAATGCCTGCGGCGTGGACAGGTTGTCGCACAACGCGGCATGCACGTCTGTTTGGCCACTCTCGAGGTCGTTGAAGAGTTGTCTTTCGAGCGGCCCGAACCGCTGCGGCACATGCATGCCTTTCTTGACCTCGGCCGCTTCGTCCGAAATCAACGCCCGCACGACGGCGAAGAAGTTGTTCAGGGTGGTCTCGAACGTTTTGACTTCTTTGATCAGGCCCTCCTTGAAATCGAACGAGTTATTCCACTGCGTCAGCGCGAACGCGAGACGCAGTTGTCGGGCCGAGTACTTGTCGAGCGCGTCGTGAATAGTGATGAAGTTCTTCAAGCTCTTGCTCATCTTCAACCCCTCGATGTGCAAGTGGCCCGGGTGGAGGAAGTAATTGACCCATTGCTTGCACTCATGGTACGCTTCAGACTGTGCTAGTTCATTGTCGTGGTGCGGGAACGCGAGATCGATGCCGCCGCTGTGAATGTCCATTTGGCTGCCAATCGTCTCGCTCGCCATGACCGAGCATTCGATGTGCCATCCCGGCCTGCCTCGACCCCACGGCGACCCCCACTCTGGTTCACCAGGCTTGCTTGCTTTCCACAGCGCGAAATCGAACGGCGACTTCTTTCCGTCGGCTGTGGTCTTGACGGACAAACTTCCCTCGCCCTCATCAATCAAATCGGTCTTGCCACGACTCCACGGCTGTAATTTCGCATACACATGTTCTCCGCCGGCCTCAAACGCGGCCGTGTCAAAATAAACGCTCCCCTGCGCTTCATAAGCGTATCCATTCTCCATCATCTTGGCCACAAACGCCACAATCTGCGGCACGTACTCTGACACCCGTGTGACCACTGTCGGCGGCAGCACGTTCAGGGCCCGCATATCCTCGTTGAACTGTTCCTCCCAATACGCAGTAAAGTCCCTGAATATGGCCGGGTCGCGCACGCTCGCGCCTTCCTCTTTATCCAGTAACAGAATCAACACGTCTTTGGCGGCCCCGAGCGCTTCCTTGGACGACGTCTCCGGATTCGCGACAACGCCAGACGAGATAGCACCGTGTGCGGCTTTCAAAGCAGACAAATGCATGCTGAATTTCGGGTTTTCTTTTGCTTCGGTGGGAACATCGACCTTGGACGCCCACTCTGCAAAGGCGGCCGGTGACGATGCGGGCGCGGCCGGGAGGTTAGTTTCCGCGTAGAGTTTCCAAGACGCAGTGATTTTGTCGAGGACGGCTTGTGTAAGTGTCGGATTCTTCTCGACGTAGCGGCCGTACAGATAATTTTGCCTTGCTCGTAGAATGATCTGGACCTTGTTAGTGAAATCATAGAACGAGTCTGTAATTGACGCGTTTACCTTGTCGTCGATATCGGTCACGTTTTGAACAAAAAACACGTTAAATCCAAAATAATCTCGCAGGATGCGTCGCAATATATCAGTAGACACGTAATTCCTAGGTGAAATCATCAGCACAACCTCAACCTCCTAGCTCGTCGTCTTAAAATATTGCCCGCACCTGGCATGTCCCATATGCCCAGCATCATAAACCGTCGGTCCGCAGCAGTACCAAGTCACTTTCCGTTCGCTAATCGGTATAAACGGAGTCTTGCATGGTCAGCACAACCACATACC
Organism: Lipomyces orientalis; assembly: GCA_030568275.1. Taxonomy (NCBI): domain Eukaryota; kingdom Fungi; phylum Ascomycota; class Lipomycetes; order Lipomycetales; family Lipomycetaceae; genus Lipomyces; species Lipomyces orientalis. The sequence goes on from JAJLTP010000001.1 coordinate 151,062, forward strand.
AAAGGCAGGTATTTCACACACAGGCTCACCTTCGTCCTAGTAAGCGTGTTCAACAACTTCAATTCAGATGGCTTGCCCTCTGGCACATGCCACGCGGGCTGCTTGACTTTACTATCCGCATCCACCGACATTGTGAAAAAATTCGACGAACGTTCCCTGACGCGGCTGTCCGTGCGAATGCCTGATAAGATCCTACGTGATCTCGGCCTCCGCGTACTTGAGCTCAAATAGCTGACACTCCGTCCAAAATTCGATACCGCTCTCACGTTCGAGGCTTCAATATTCGCACCCGAAAACAATTGCACTGCGATCAAGTTCGGCCAACCGCAGAGTAATAACATACACCGAAATTAAGATCCCGGGTTCTTGCGCGAGCTGGTTTACCGGACTATGCGGACGCAACTCAATTCGTTAGCGGATCCTCCAGAGCAAGCAAGGAACTGATCAGCCAAATTAGTGCTGCTCAAATGGACCGAGTTGTCAAGTTTGTGTGCCGATGGCTAATCTTTGGAATGATCAAAAAAAAGTTCACGCGGGATGTACGTCGGTCCACTTACTCAGATCACGTGACCTTGCGGTAAACCATTCACGCTGTTTCGGACAGGGGTGTTAGTCCATAGTAATTTAATATTGGGCAGAGTAGTTTCCGAATGATGTCGATCGTCATTATTTGAATGTACATTATCTAACCGAGTCCGCATTGTCGTCGAAAATAATCCGTGCAACTTAAATATTAGCAACGAATCCAAATGGCCATGGACCGGGAGAACAAATTCCATTGTACACTCTCTTAACCGGCATGCGTCAAGGCTCAAGAGTCAAGACACCAATTTCTCGAGGTGCTTTAATGTCTCTTGCTCAGACTGTCATATATCCTCGAGTGCATTCGACGGCCATGTTATCTTTGTTTGCCATTACTATCAACAATTATTGATCATATATAGCGACATATACACCACAGTACACTATTATCTCCCAGGATATTCGTATTTCAAGGCGCTACAGGGCAAAGTCGCCTATCTGCGCGGCATTTTGCGAATCGGGCTCGGGTCAGTATGTCACGCGTCATTTTGCGTTCGCTTGCACGTGCGCCGAGACCGCGTCTGTTCCGGCTCGCGGCGACAAATGCGACTTTCCGAAACCCAGCATTCCGTACATCCACGCTCTCCTCGACGCGCACTTGCGCTTATCGCACGCCCAGTCAGTCACGTGCCGCCTGTTCTGGCGGGGTCCATTTTCCAAAGTTTACAGCGGCATTCAAATGCTGCCTGCAAGACTACCTTACCTCGCCAGCCCGGAACAATTTTATCCGGTGTTGTTTGCATTTTTTGTCACTGTTCATTTGCCGATTCGATTATTAAAGCAAAGGTTTACCAGTCGGTCGGCCTGTTATATACCGCAACCACGCAGAACCTAGGCGTCAATGATCCGCCCGTTTGGTCTCTGCCCCCTGTGACTTAAAATAGGCACTGAACAGACGACGCCTGCCCGGCGCATATAGATGGAGGCGCCAATATAGACGAAATTACTTCTGATTGTATTATCCTTCGCGTCAGTTTTAAGTGTCGCGGACAGGATTGACATGAGTACCGGAATGGTCTACTCTTTGGCGACCGCGGCCGTTCAGGTCATGGCGGTCGTTCTTGCGCTATGGTACTGCATTGTGTGGTTAGTATGCTCGATAGGCTACTACCAACTGTATGGCTCCGTGCCCGCACATTGATCTTCTTCGACGACGCTGACACTGTCACAGGCGGACCAAATTTACACGATCCTACCTCTCGAAATCGAGCCGTCGCGGATTAAGCGCACCGGGGGTCTCCATCCTCCGTCCGCTCAAAGGCATCGACCCCGAATTCGAAGCATGCATCTCCTCAGCTTTCGAGCAGGACTACCCGAAATTTGAAGTCCTCCTCTGTGTCGACAGCCCAACTGACCCTGCCATCCCGGTTGTCCGGAAGATCATGGCCCAGTACCACCATATTCCGTCTCAGCTGTTTATCGGTGCCGAGAACTTCGGGGTGAATCCGAAAGTGAACAACCTGATCCGCGCATACGATGTCGCGCAGCACGACATTCTCTGGATCCTCGACTCGAACTGCTGGGTCGCCCCGGGCGCGCTCGGTCGCGCAATTGACACGTTCGAAGCCGACAAGAGTATCCAACTCGTGCACCACCTGCCCCTCGTCGTAGACATCTCGGGCCACTGGGGATCTCGCCTGGACGAAATGTTCCTTTCCACCGCGCACGCAAAGTTCTACGTCGCAATCAACACGGTCGCCGTCGCGCCGTGTGTCATGGGCAAATCCAACTTGTTCCGCCGGTCGCAGCTCAACAAAGTCGTTCCGCTTGGTATCAAAGCGTTTGCCAAATTTATCGCCGAGGATCAGCAGATTGGCGACGGCATATGGCAGGCAGGCGGACGGCATGCGATGAACTGCGATGCCGTGATCCAGCCGGTCGGTGATACCGGGCTCGCGGACTACTTTTTCCGCCGCATGCGCTGGCTGCGCGTGCGCAAGTACATCGTCTTGGCCGCGACGCTTGTCGAGCCAATGACGGAGTGCTTTCTCTGCGGGGCCATGGGCGCTACAGCGGCCAGCATACTCGCCGGTGCACAATGGACCGTGTTCTTCTCCGTTCACGTGTTGTTGTGGGCGCTTGGTGATTTCTGGATCTACACAAATCTACATCGCCACGGCAACGTCGACCCGCCAGGCACGGCTCTGCCGGGAACGAGAAAATCGTCGCCGACGCCATACTTTGCGCTCCCGAAACAAAAAATATCCGGATCGAACGACTCTGCGAGATGGATAGTATCCTGGCTGGCCCGCGAGGCCATGGCCCTGCCCATCTGGATCAACGCCATGGCAGGCACCCAGATCCAATGGCGGAACCGCCTTTTTTACATCAAGCCGGACGCGACTGCGGTCGAGATCCAGCAGCCCGGCAAAATTAATCAGCAAAAGACAATCACATAGAGGCATTTGGTTGGTGTTCTTCCTTAGAAAATTAATCGAGGTTTGCATGTGCTTTCGGTTTTTAAGCATTGTATCATCAAATTAAATACAACCCGCACGCACGTATCTAGACGGTTTTGCTATTCTGAAAATACCGACGTAGAAGATAATAACAAAAGTAAATATTCAATCCCATGACAGGACTTCACGGCATATCAACGCTACTACATACAAACTAGTATTCAAAGTACAAAATAATGGCTAAAAAAATATCTCACAGGAGAAACTTCAACGGACCGAAAAGAAATGCATTGTAAATATGCCGTAACTTTTCACCCACCATTAAAACAGAAGTAATAATATATAAAATAAAAATAAAAAAAAGTAATTCAAACTCCGATTATTTAAACCCAACCTTTATGTATACATGTACGAAACACCACACAAAAAAGACCATGGGCAACGTGAAAAGTAATTCACACTCACACATATATATCGACGAAAGCAAAATGATAGTCTCTTACTGCACTTCCCTGTGAAGAACAACAGAGATCCGACATCAAAGCGCTCGCACAAAAGTTAAATAACAGATATCGCAAAATCACCCTAACGGAAATGACACAAACACTGAACGATTCCGCCCCGGCACACCTTTGTAAACCCAATTCCGTAACTAAAGAAACAATATAATATAGTGTAACTATTAGCAAATTATTAACAAAATAGAGATTTAGACCCGACCAACATATAAAAAACCGGTAAATAAAAAGCGCGTAAATCAAACCAAATCATAAACCCTCAACGCAAATTTTAAAACACCGTCTTTTTGCCCAAATATCACACCATACGCACGCGTAAACACACTGGAAAACGAACAACCGTGGACGATTTTATAACGCTTTTTATTAACCCCAAACAGATGCAGCCATACCCAATCCCTTATTACCCCAAACTTTTGAAGACCATGCCATAGCGTTCGTAGACGAAGAAGTGGGAGTGGAAGAAGCAGAGGAAGTATTGTTGTTGTTCGAAGAGGAGCTGCCTCCAGTGATCGACGACAGAGAGGGCTCCCCCGCAACAGAAGGGTTTGACCCCGCCGAAGGTGTTCGCTCAGGCAAGTGGTGGCTGAAAGGGTCAGACTCGGAGCCAAGACCAAATTGCGAGGCGTTCGGTCGAGTGCCAATAGCACCCGCGCTAACAGGAGTGTTGGAAAGGCCAGTCGCCAAACCGGTGTTGACACCAATAGGACGAGTGCCGATCGGAGCAACCGCAGAAGATGTGCTTGCACGCACAAGAGGGACTCGAGGAGGAGAATGCTCCGGAGAGGAGGCGGAAGTGTTAGATTGTTGAGTGGTCGTCGAGTCAAACAGGCTGAAGTTAGCCGAGCGAGAAGAAGGAGACGAAGTACCGTTCGAATTGGTGCGAGAACGACCGACTGGGGAAGTCGATCCCGAGGCACGAGATCCAGACTGAACCTGCTGCTGCTGTTGCTGCTGCTGTTTCAGCTGCTGAGCTTGCTGATGAGACTGTGCCTGCTGTTGAGATTGCGGAGCAGACTGCTGGAACGGATCGAATGATAACCGCGGAGACAATCGCTCGGACGCAACAGAAGGAGTCCCAGAAGATCTCAAAAAGCTCTGCTCTTCGGCGGCAGAACCAGGACCAACCGGATCACCATTCAAACCATAGAGCGCACGGTGCTGTCGGCTAATGAGCTCGCGACGCTCATCCTCAGACAAAGCCGAAGGAGACATGACACGTTCTTTGCCAAGGCTCGCTGCCGAGAATGCCGGGAGATCCGTGAGCAAGCCAGGAGTCGGTAGCGGCTGGAAAACCTTCCTTGACGTATCGGGAGACATGCTGCGATTGAACTGCTGCTCCTGGTGATAGTTGCGAAGATCACGTTCACGCGCAGCAGCCATCCGACGCTTCATCTGAACAACCTGCTCAGCCTCAGACACACGTCCCTGGGCCGGAACCGTGGGTCCAGCTTGAAATCTCTGCGACGCATAGTAACCGTTCAAGCCTGCCATGGAAGATGGCGAGCGCATAAGGTCAGGATCCGAAGCCATGGATGCAAAAGGCGGACGGGCTACGGGCTGAGCCATACGCGGGTCGAGCGGGGTAGCAGGAGCATGAGGCAAGGTGGGATTGTGCATGGGCATGCCGTCGCGACGGGCCGGGAAGAACTTGCCAGATTTTATAAGATTGTCCAGAGCACGATCGACCTCTGTTTTCCCGTTAGCAGGCTAAAACATGCAAAATCCATTTTTCAACCGGCAAAACTCACCATCGATCTGAGACGTGAAGGCACCGGTTTCCTCGACAGGTAGCGGAGTGGCCACTACAAGTAGAAAGTCAGCCAAAGTTCAAATCCAGTGTGCAGATGCGAAATCACAGGTTCTCAAGTTTTCGGGCCAAAGCGGCGAAAAAACGCCTCGTATGCGCGTCCGCAAGGCACACTTCCGAAAATTACAACTTAAGCAAAATAAGGCTAAATGTAATCTTTGGTAAATTCAGTCACATTGAAGTGTCAAATGACTCCATACAGTAACATGAATCGACCCGTTATTGTAGAACTGGAGGTCGAAGGCTGCAAAAACAACACTAAATGTCGCACTAACCTGAACGAGCTTCCCAAGCAGATGCGGGAGGGACAGCTTGCCACGCGCTAGAGTCGTAATAGGACATGATCAATGGTGTTACTTCGACGAGACGAAAGATTCGGCGAGAGTGAGGTGTTACGAAAAATAAGGCTAACACAAAAATGTTAGCACGACGTTCCCTGACGCTTCTGTACGCTCAGCACCAGCAGCTCCACTCTCGTTTGCAAAGAAGATTGATTATCTGAACTTCCACTAAGTATCTCAAGATTATTCCAAGCTTATCAGCAACCGAAATTCTACCGAACAAAACAAGATGTCGGACGCGGGGCGTGACGAGGTGCGGTCGAAAGATGACGAACTAACAACACGGCGAGGGTGCACAATTCGAACACAAAACAAGTAATACAAACGAGGTGGAGCACAGAACTAGTCGAGCGAATGCGAATAAGAACAAAAAAATACGTACGAATGCGTGCGAGTGGTGAAAAGAGGCGGCAGGTGGAGAGGGAGAAAAGGCAAACAGGAGGTGCAAAAAAGAGAGAAAAGAGGTGGCGGAGAGTCAGCGCCGTGTCGGCTCTTCTGGCAACTTTGCCGTGCGTTGTGGTTCTCTTGCCCAACACAAAAGCCCTGACCCTGCCGCAGCCGGAGAAAAGTTTTCGGCGCAAGTGCCGCGGCGGCCAGAACGATGTGCCGCATGTAGGGCCACGGTGTGGGCATGCGGCTGAGGAGGACCAATCAGCGACCTCGAATATTATAAGTCACGTGATTTAGTTAAGCAGGGTGCACAAACCACTTGGTTTTGTGGTCAATACTATCGCCAGGGATTGATTGTATTTTCACATCGTTGTCATTCGGCGCGCTCTGTTCGCGTCGCGTCGACTCGGCGATTTTCCGTAAGCTGTCGCGCATCCCTGCGTTTGCTCGCGCGCCAGTGGCTATAAGGGTACAAATGCATGCGCGGTGGATTCGTACGGATATAATGTCGTGCCATTTAGATACGAGGATGTGGATCATGAAGACTGTATGTAGTCAATGCTCTATTTCTTGTGTCGTATCATCCACATTGTGCACAAGCCATCCATAGCAATTGTGCATGGCCAAGTAAACATTCGATCTAAGTATAGATGCATCATCTCCTAGACAATAGCAGACAATGTGCCGGCAGCCAGAGCTTCGTAGTCCGCTCTTGGGATCGTCGTCACTTATGCCGCCTCTCTACACACAAACCTCTTGCTTACTACTACCAATGAAAGTTGTCGCGCCTGGAGTTCGTCCTGTATGGTCTTCATGTTCGTGCGGCTCGCCGTTATCCCTGCCATCCACGCGTGCTGCAACTATCATAGTAGAAGGTGACTTAGTGACATGCGGGTGCTATCACGCACATGATGAATAATTGAATATAGCCGGTGACAAAGTGTAGGCCTTCGCGCTAGCCAGAGTTGTTGATCAGGAAGTTCTGGCGCTAAGCTCTCTCCATTTCTCAAATAGCTCCACATACAGCGCAAGTCTCATAGGCGTCCACGAATAACCGAAGGTTTTTTGCTTACTGTTCACGCCTCCCTTGCCTGCCTCCACTTATAAACTGCCCTCAACAACATCAACTTCTCATCGTCTCGGCACTCGACTTCCGTTGAACAGTCCATTGACAGCCACCTCAGACGCAGGAATAGGTAAATAATCCTCTTGCTGCCGCAGCATCCTGATTCAGTAGCCATCATTCGAAGAGCCAGCCTCTTTCCATGGTCACCCCGTCATTGACCATGACTACCTGACTGGCAAAGTAACGGTCAGTATCAGACTTGCGGTTTCAACGCTGCAACACGCTTTAGAATAAGACGCGTCGTTCAGTTATTCCTTGACGCGTACTCATTGACGCGTCATGATTGGCTGAATTAACGTTTGACTACTTGGCTAGCGTCTTGGCAATATTACAAAAAATATTCGTTATTTATATTCGCTCCCAATCTTAATTCGTTGCAAAAAAACGAAAATTCTGCGAATACGAATAACTACCGGATACGCATAATTCGTTTAGACCCCTAAAGTCTCACAATATATCCAACTTGGCCGCATTCCAAGAATGCGTACTGCGTTATATGATGGTGGTTCTTTCTTAACAACCAAGGGCTCACTTAACTCATATAACTTATATATTATCTAACTGGCAGAGTAAGTGCGCAGGCTGGGCAGAGGCAGAGAGGCCCCGGCTTCGGCCGCCGCGTGCAGCATCAGCTGGCCCACGCTGCGTCTGCGTCCGCACTGTTTTGGTGCGCGTGCTACAGAAACGGCTGCAACCATTGCTATCGCATTGCGGCAAACGCTGTCCCCAAAACTAACTCAGCGTCAAGTAGTCTGGAGAAAGTATATGGCTCCACGTTGCTCAAAGGATTAGCTATTTGCACGTCTCGGAGCTTGCCTTTTCTGTCGATATTTTTCTCTGTCTCCTGCCCAGTCGAGGACCTTTCTTCGTGTCTTGCTTCCCGGCGCATGTTCGCTCGTTTCGTCGTTGGTGGTTCTGGCATCTTCAAACTATATTGCGACCCAGTTTACGGCCATTATCTTGAGCCCCTTTGCTCACTTCTGCGTTTCTCAGTCCACATCAGCACCTAGTTTTCACAATCGCCAACGTTGGTTCGGTCTAGCAGAGATACACATTACTTTGCCCCCTCCAGTTGGCTGCTCGTGTTTGACATTCCTCGCTCGGATTCGCCAGAGTAGCAAGAGTCGAGGTCGCATCGAAGTCTGATCCCTAGCCGGATCAGGCTACTAGATTCCTCACTATGGCTGCGGTCACGACTCAGAGTGCCAGTACTCTTAAAAAGTCGGCAATAACATCTCGGAAGTCTTCAGGAACATCATCACTGACACACGGAAAGCCGTCGGCAGCTTTCGCATTAGATGGCACGCGGGGAACCAGTATGGAAAGTTTCCCGAAAGACGTGTCACCTGCGTCTCCCAATCCTTTAGTACTTTATTTTGTCAAAAATCAAATCAGTGCGTCTCATTTAGCTTTATCTTCCAAGTTTGCAGCTGCTGACGCTATTCTGTAGCACTACCAATATACCTCGTCGGCGCACTAATACTCGTTCATGTCGTTCTTCCATTTCAACACATTACCTCTAAGTTCCTCTATCTTTCGCACCGCGTAGAGCACTCTGGTCTCTATGTCAAGGGCCCCGACGACGTCTACTTTGTCTTCTTCTGGGTTGTCGCGTTCACGTTCATCCGTGCCTTCACAATGGACTACGTCTTCGTGCCATTCGCTCGTTTCTCCGGAATTTCCACTAGAAAGGGCCTTACCCGGTTTGCCGAGCAAGCATGGTGTTGCGGCTACTACTGCGTGTTCGGGTCGCTGGGAACGTATTTAATGTACAATTCGCCGTACTGGCTCAACACCGACGAACTGTGGCTAGGCTGGCCGCATCGCGAGCTCAAACACACGTTCAAATGGTACTACCTCGTGCAGCTAGCCTTTTGGCTGCAGCAGATTTACGTCCTGAATATCGAAGAGCGGAGAAAAGACCACAGGCAGATGTTCACACATCACATCGTCACCTGCGCCTTGCTGATCGCGTCGTATAATTACTGCTTCACGCGGGTCGGAAATGCGGTTCTGTGCCTTATGGATGTTGTCGACAGTGTGTTCTCGGCTGCCAAAATGCTGAAATATCTCGGCCACCAAAGGTTGTGTGATATCATGTTCGGCGTGTTCATCTTGACGTGGATAATTAGTCGGCACGTACTGTATATCAAACTTGTGTTGTCGGCCATGTACGATTCGCCCAAGTTGATTGGGTACAAGTGTTTCTTTGACCCGTTAGACGACGTGGTCAGTGTCGGTGACGCTCTTTCCAGTGGTGGTGGAAGTAACAAGACCCGCATGTGGTTAGGCGAGGAGCAGTGTTTTACCGAGATCGTGCACTTTTCGTTTATATCTCTGCTTTGGATTCTGCAGGGAATAACCCTGATGTGGTTGTACATGATTATCAAGGTCGCCGTCAAAGTTCTTTCCGGCGAAAGTGCAGATGATAGTCGGAGCGATGGGGAGCAGGACGACGATGACCATTCCACAGAAGCGTTCGACGACGAAAAGGCCGAGCCAAAAAAAATCGATGACGCCGAAGCCGATATCGATGATGAAGCTACCCTCGTCGACGCCGCCGCTGATGCCGTCGAGTTAAGCAGCTAATACCAAGAACGTGAATCATTTAAATTATATTCGGGAAGTTAAAAATAGGATTGTATGAGGCGACAAAATATAGGTTAGAACCGTTATGAAATTGCTTTTACGCATCGAGTTATGGAGGGTTAATCGAACGCTGTTACGCATCTAGCTTGGGGGAAAAATTTTTTTAACATGGAGCTATGGGCTTTAATTAGTTTATGTCAATTTTGTATCTATTGGATGGGATTTGTAGTAGTTTACATCCTTTGTATCTTCATTTGACACATATTCAGTATTCTGTGACTGACGGCCCGATTATCATCGGTGGGATATGGCCATAGCTACTCTGTTCATTTGCCTCTCTTGCATTTTTTTTCTGGGAATGAGAAGAGAGATCATGTTGTGCAATATGTAGTTGTTTATGTTCATGTCCATCACACACTCAGCATTTGTCTTGAAAGGTGAATTGATTAGAAACGGCATCGGAGACTAAAAATCACTTGTTACGCCCAACACTGACTCGAGCAAAACAAAATAATACAAAACAAAGACCCCCAATATACAAGAAACAACACATATCAGACCATCTACAACAAAACCTGCACGAAGTTTTACTATAACTCCCACTCAGCAGCCAACTCCTTGTCCTTCTCATCAACAAAATGCTCATCAATACTATTAATCATATGTGGTCCGCACAAGATGCATTCTGCCGCCACCAACTCGTCCAACTCGTCCGAAATCCCGCCTCCGCTCTTCTGCGCCTCGAGTTGCAGTTGCGTAATTTTCCTCCGCACCCGCGCGTTCGAGATCTCAGCCACCTTGGTGATCAGACAGTCGCCGTGGAAAGAATGCTGACACGGAAACACGTAAAACTGGCGAGATAGCAACGGGTAAGAGCAGATAAAGCATCGTTCGCCAGGTTCCACGATCGCGAACCTAGTCGACAGGCTATTAATATCTGCGCGAATAGTTTCCGAAGTCTTGGCGGACTCGTCCATTTCTTTCCGCAACTGATCAATATTCCGCGAATACTCTTCCAGCGCGGCGCAGATTTCGTCTTTGAAATCGTCAATCACGACAAAATCAGGAAAAAATGGCAGCAAATCTTCGATCTTTAGTAATTCGCACCGTTTCAGGAATTCTATGGCGGACTTGATGCCGTGTTCTTTGTTGATCACTTTTTGCGCGACCCGGAGCCAGAGCTTTTTGCGCAGTGACGCATTGTCACCTGGGCGATCCGCGACTACGCTCGCCAGCTCAACGTTGTCGTGCTGCAACGCCAGATCGACAGCTTCTTCGTATAATCCCATCGATGAGTATATGAAAATGCATGACTGTACCCTCTCATGCTTAATACATAGCCGTAACGCGAAGTCAGTGTCGTAACATCGCTCAATGTCATGGAATTGTAGGTACTCGAGTAGAGGGGTTTCATCCTTCGATTTATCGCTTGCGTAAATCGAGATCAGCGTATTGTGAACAGCTGCGTCTCTGCTCTTCAAAGTGTTGATTGCATATAGAAGATATCGAATCGCTTGATTCTGGTCGCCAGTCGGCACAGTCAAACTATACGACAAGATCGCCGGAATAAGTTTCCGAGGTTGCAACTCTGGCATACGCATCCAGGTATCAATCGTCTCTTTGGGACAGTTCACAAGCAGCACCGTAGAATACTTGTAGTAGATATCCGGCTCATTTTGCTTGCGCAGAACGGTCAGAGCCTCAGTCCATTTTTCTAGTCGCACCCAGTACGACAAGACGAACGAATAATCATTCACGCTGTTCGCATAGAATAGTAATTCTTCCTGTCGACCGTGCGACGAAATAATGTCGTACGTCGTCTTGACATCAAGATCCTTCTTATGCCGCGTGACAAAATCCTGAAATTCTTCCTTTACCTTCTTTATATCTGCCGACACACCATTGTCAGCTGCACGTTTCTTCTTTGGCTTATCAAAAAGAGCATTAGTCTCGCCGTTCACGCCGTTTAGCTTCTCTTTCTCTTCTGGTTCGGTCGGCTTTTCGGATTCTTTTGTCGCCATCGAGTCTTCTAGCGAATTCAATTTTTCCATAAACACCTCCACAATCCAACTTGCCAACATCGTTCGTTGCATGAGTTGCTATATCTCATTAGTCTTCATCAACATTCAACACAATTACAAATTAAACTGCACTTACGCTAGGTTTATATCCTCCCAACTTGACAATTAAATACCGGCGCAACGCATCTGTCTTCTTGTTCTCCATCAACTGAATCGCGACACTCTCAAACGGTTTACTGCTCTTTCCCAAAACATTAGCAGCTTCCAGGTACGACTGTTGCTCCAGTAGAAATTCGCCATTCGCAACCGCAACTGCGTCCCTCTCTCTAGGCGTCTTGGCCAGTCTCTGCGCCTCGTCAAATCGATTCTGAGAAAGGTATATCCGCCAAATATCCCTATTTTCATTTGTCACTGTGACCTCATATATGCTATCTGAAGAGTACGCCCAGTATGTGGAGTTTTTGACATCCGAAGTCAAACCAAGAAATTTGTCAGAATATGGTAACCGTTCGTCAAAAACGATTGTGTTGTCGAGCAGATTGACGGCAAGAATTTGGTTGTCACGGAGGATTAGTGCGTGATACTTTGTGAGCGTCATACATGAGATTGGCGACGAGCTGCTTGGTAGCTTAGATTCCCTTCCAGTCGTTAGCATGCATTGCGTGAGACTCGGGCATCCTTGAACTTACGGATATAGCTTCGAGTCCTGAAAAATAATGGTTCCAAGGTCGGCGGTGGTGGGAGCAGTGTAAAGCTTGCCGTAAAATATGCCAGACTCGTTCAGCCATGCAAAAGTCCGGTCGTCCGTAAATGACTCATCCTCCGGCGAAATCGATAGCAGGGATCGTGCGCTGGGTGAATAATCAACATGCACTGCCGACTCTTCATCGTCGAAAAATTTGGTGAATGTGGGACTGTAATCACCCGGTGCATGTCTGACAATCTTCGACACCCAATGCCACAATCTTCCACCAGTCGTTGCAATTAATCGGCGCATGTCTGGCTTCCCCGGGAGTAACTCGACGTACAGCCCGTCGACTGCAACCCCCCCAGGTGTCCGCCAAACTAATTTGGAGAACCGCTCCTCACGCTTAAAAAATTCTTCCGACGGCTCAATGTACGTCTCAATAACTTTGCCATCCGCTGTTCCAACAAGGATCTCCTTGGTGGACGAACTTGGCTCGGTCGGGTTCCACGCAACTGATGTAATGACATTGCCTTTCATCCTGGACAGCTGCTTCGCACGATTGGCCCGCAGATTCAAATAAAAGTTCTCCGCAGTTGTAGTTGTAACCAGTAGATGCGAGCCGGTGGGATCCAGAAATATATCCTTAATGTTGCCAGTTCCGGGAGCCTTCAACTTGGGCAATTCGGTGTCTTCAATATCCTGCGGATTGTTCAAATCAATACGTAGAATCCTTCCTGACGCGACAGCAAGGTATAAGATATTATTCGACACAGCCATTGCGGCTAACGATGTAATCTGGAACTGCAATTGCACCCGCTCAATAGAGAAGATAGGCACATCCTCGTCGTCTTCTATATCTGCCAGCGCTGCAGTCGGAGGCTGCACAGGTGCAGGAGTGCTATTCCCGCTGGCTGATGGCGAGTACACCGGGAAATCCATGGATGCTTAGTATATGCACAAGCTGTGCCTTATACGACGTCAGCAGAGTGTCGTTGGCAGTATAAATAATTCGAATTCGATTCGACTATGCGGGTATTGTGAGCCAACGGGCAGTCATAAGTGCGGCGGGTCGAACACACCGCAGTCGCTTATGGGTCACCGATTTTCTCACGTTTTAGGGTTAATACTAGTTCTACGTAACAAGCCACAATATACAAATAATATCACCGGATTCCCTTAAATACTCGTATGCCGTAGTTTTCTTATATATGGCCAAGTAATTTAGGCATTGCATTTACCCATTTCGCTATGAAAATCCCTATGCTCTCTTCTGCATCAGCTTTAATCAAGCTTGAATTAAACGACTCTAATAATAAACCTTTTGACGCTCCAATTCCCCCTGTGCACCATAAAAGATATCAAACAAGCCATAAATGCCTCCTCTATACCAAAACCACACCAATTAAACTTCTAAGCCCGGAACCCCCGTGAAAATCACAACTTTTGAACTTCTTCTGACACTTCTATTCTATCCATATCTACACCACTTAGCTGGCCTGCCCGAGAAATATTGCTTGACCACCCAGCAAACGGCTGAGGGGGCCGCTTCCTTCACCACCCGTATCGGCGCTTGCGTTGTTGCAATTGGTACACCATGTCGCCCTCCAGTGTGCGTCTCGTGCATCCCATATGCGCCGAACGCTCATTGCGGCGAATGATCGAGTGCGCTATACGTCCGGATTGATGCTTTCTCGTAAAACGCCCGCGAACTTCTCGTCGAATTCGCAGCGTTGCCATACGAGCCTTTTACCATTCGACTCTGTATTGCTTTCTCGTCAACAGCCATGCTGTCAGCACCTTCTCCATCATCACTGTCCGAGTCAGAATCGGATCCTGAGTCGGAGGCGACGGCTTCATCCTCGATATATCTTGTACTGATCAAGAACGGCTCGGATTCGAAAGTATCCTTGTCGTGGCGGCTCCTCTCGCTAGACTTCTGAGACTTCGCGACACCTGGGATCTTTTTTGCCGGCGACGACGGCAACGACAAGGATGACGACTGTGACGAAGAGCTCTTATACCGAGACCAATTTAGCAATGATGGCTTTTGGACAGCCATCGGCGCGGAAGACATTTCGTCGTAGGACTTTTCGTTTCGATTTGAACTAGACGTGGTAGATGCAGAGGGCGAGCGCACTGGGACGTCGCATTCGGGTGGCGTGATATATGTTTGCGGTATTATGCAGGGAAGCGCGCTGCCTATGAAGGTTGCCCGATTGAGCCAGGCGGGAGCCGATCGGTCTGTGAGGCGCAAGAGAAGGGAGTTGGTAAAGTGGTTACAGTTCCTGTGGCATATGTTAGATACAGAGTCATGCAGCTGTAGAATAAGACAGAGACTTACTTATACAGAAGATTGTAACTCGTGCCCATGTACTCAGAGCTAAGATCACTTATTATCGCGTGAACTTCGGCTAGTGAGTACGAAGTATATCCGTGAAGTATGCTCGTCTTGCAGACAATTCCTCCGGGAAGAGGAGTTTTTGGCTTGGAGTAATAAATACCAGATATTCCATGTTCTTCGTGACCACCATAGGCGTATTCGCGACCGTCTATTTCAACCGCAGAATGGTAAACGCCTATCCCAAGTGTCCACATCAATGGTGCAAACTTGCTATCTTGTAATAGATCGTACACGTTAATGATGACTCTCAGTCTTCGGTCGCCATCGTAGCCGCGGCCGCTTTCCACCATGCCATGTGCGTCACTGTTTCGTGATAATGACAGTGACCACGCCGAAGGGAAAGTGATTACGGGCATTGTCGAATTAGTTGCTCGATAATTGAATGTATTATTGTGCTGTGATCTGCGTGTTGTGGGAATAGGCATCGGTCCTGACGAAGAACCAGTTGAAGCTGGGAATTGAGATGTTGATGGAGATGAAACGGCGCTACCGTTCGCGGTAACAACGGTCGTCACCTGAGTTGTAGAGCTAAAACTCCGGAGACTAGCCGGACGGGAGTACTTCCTCTTCAGACCGTCTGCGCTAGAGGTCATAGGAGGAGACGGAAGCAGGGATGTTGTAAGTGATGATGCATATGAAGTTGCGGAGGATGACGGCGCCGTGTAAGAAGTAGACGCAGAAAATGTGGCTGATGATGAAGGCAATTGTGAATTAAACACCGATGTTGAGGAAGAAACAGAAGAGACAAATGGTCGAGATTGTTGTGCCGTTGCAGCAGCACTTGCCGGCCCCATGTCGGCGGTATTACGACTGGTAGGTTCTTGAAACCGTGAGACAGACATATTTATTTAGCCCGAACGTAAGCTCCCACTAAAAATGGCATGCCTTTTGTGCCCTGAATACCTATGCTTCTGTAAATCCTTGAAGAGAGAGTAATGCCGCATACTATTGTTGTCGGCGCTGCTATATAGAGAAAATACCTTCAATACGGTTCACTCCCTATTGCACGCGTCAATTAGCTCTCCATTGATTGTAGTTTCTGTCTGCAGTTGATTGTAGACCAATTCAGAGGTTGCAGTCAACTAGCAATGCTATGATTCCTTTTCCTTCCGACTGTGAATTCCACACTTACTTACGTTTGAGTGTCGCTAGGATGACATTGCGCTGCTTTCTGGGCCACGGGCAGATCACAGGAGATAAGCCATCGTACCCGCAGCCGCACCTGTCCGTAAAGTAATTTCTTGATAAACTTCGACTAATCTGCCGCTATCTTTTCATTGGATTTTCCGATTAGCCTTGCGTCGGCGTGTGATAGGCTCGCATATGCGTAATGTTAAACTTTATCGCCACCTTGGGTTGTCGGTGGCTATCCCCGGGAGCTCATCGGCCAACATTGGCGGGCCGTCGCGGAGATATTATTGTTTAGGACTAGCTCATTTGTCTGGCTTCGACTGCCAAAAGAGAATCTTCCGGGTAACTGGCTGCGCGATTCAGTTGAACCATACCAGCTTTGATTGGTTCGTCGTGTTGCTAAAGCGTCTGGTTACTAAAGAGCTATTGTGCACGAACCAATGCGCTTCTGTTAAAATAAGAACTCTGCGAAGAATGGAACTGTAATGCGATCAATAAATCCATATTTAACTTTTTACGCTTGCTTTGTATATCATACACGCTTAGCAGCCCTACATCTCTTTAGGAACTAAACCCTGAAAAAAGACTGGTTGGCTTGAAAAATTTGCTCACAGCGGCGTGCAACTATGTTATATATTTTATCAGCACTACCTGATTGTCGACACTCTCAATTGATTCTATATTTAGCTAACTATTTAATAAATGTGAGTATTTCATTTTGCATAATTAAGTTTTTGGCGTTGGTCTCTATTGCATGATGATAAAGAGCCCCAGAGGCTCGATCTATTTAAACCCAGCTCGTCGATTGTCTCCTATTAACGCAGGAGAGTATCATGAGATGAAAGTTTAATCTGATTCAACTATTACTTAATGAAAAGTATTGGTTTGTTGTACGGTTGTCGGAGTGGGAGTGCGTGGTTAAATTTCTCTCGGTGGTTCGCGCTAACAGGGAGTTCCATTAGTCTTGATTGACCGCGCAGCGTTGCTGCCGACGATACTAGGCTGCTAATACTGGCTGGTGCCGAGGCAGACCGGATCAATGCCGTATTGGCCGGCATCCAATTGAGTGACTGGCTGGGGAGCCCAACGTCGGTCGAAGGCGGAAGTCCTGAACACCACATTTTCTCCAGCCGGTCACAGCCTGGATCCTCAGTCATTTCGGGGCGTTCTTTGACTTCCTGCTTCGTGGGATCCACTCGTTCTACGATGGACTTCAATCTATCTCCAGATTGAGATATTTCGGACAAAATTGCATAGTTCAATATAAACGCGTGAATTCCTGACAGGAAGGTCGGGTCCAAACCCGTTGGTATGGGGCGGACTAAGGTCAACATTGGAGCATGGGATGTAGATGCCGCTACTGCGTGGGATCACGAGTAATAGAAGCTGGTATCGTTGATATACGTTCTGCTGAAGTCTGCAATTCCCGCTACTGTGAACCGGTAATCCTGAATCCGCGTGAGCGAGTATCGCCTAAGCCCCAGGCCTGCTTGTGTGCCTTGGACGCGTCGAAGCGTGAGGTGCTCATTGCGCGTCTCGTGAAAATGATTTCGTGACAAGACCATAGAGGATGTCTGCTCGATGAGCTCCTATATTTCACAAATACTGTTGTGAGTGATCTGTCTAACTAACATGGGCTTCATCACGTATGGTTCCTCGCTTCTTCTGTTTCCCGCCAGAGTACGTAGTAATAAAGTGCAATGGTGAGATTTATCGTAATCGCGCTGAAATATAACATTGCAAAAAACAATGATATATGTAGAGCGCAATATATTAAAGAATATATAATTACTTAATTTAAATATATATTTATTTCCTTTATCAGATCACATCGCCTGCCCACCAAATTGTCACCATATGGTTATTGGACGTGGAGCAAATGCAATTTAGTTTTTGCCCGCGCCAGCCTATTTATCTTAGTCAGTATACAGCGACTATAATGACACGTTGAGAACACATACTCTGAAGTAAATGACGTCACCGTCCTCAACAACGTATTCCTTGCCCTTCTGCATCAATTTACCCGCAGACTTGACGGCGTTGTCGTCTCCCAGTTCCTTCAAGTCTTCATATTTCGTGACTTGAGCCAAAATGAAGGTGTTCATCAAGTCGGTGTGAATAACACCTGCGGCTTGAGGGGCCTTGGTACCCTGCACAAATTTGTTAGACCTGCATTATTAGGAAACCGATATGGGACCTCACGAACCTTTCGGATTGTCCATTCTCTGACCTCATCGGGACCGGATGTGAAGAAAGAAATAAGGTTGAGCGCACTGCGCATAGTTGTGATGATCTTGGGCAATGCACTTTGGGCGCCAACTCTCTTGCACTCCTCATCAATCTCCTCCTGGTTCTCGAACTGTGTCAATCGTTCCTCGAAGGACACACTAAGTGGTATAATAGTATCACCAGGAGAGTTCACGTCTATCCACTCCTTGATTGCCAACAGGTTCTTGTTTTTTTTTCGAATGTAGTCCCGCTCTGACAAGTTGATAAGATAGATAGCCGGCTTAGCGGTGAGAAGCAGCATGGCGTTGATAACCTCGACCTCCTTGCTAGACCAGTCTCCTTTAGCAACTCGCTTGCCGTCCTCGAGATACTTAATAACTTTCTCAACGATGGCCATCTCCTCCTTTTTAGCCTTCACCTCGAGACTCTGGCCACCGCGTTTGGCAATCTTCTCCACTCCTTCGTAGTACTTCTTCGCGAACTCGATATCCTTCATTCGTAGCTCGTCAAGAATAATCTGAAGATCACGAACAGGGTTGACGTCACCTTCGACGTGAATGATCTCGGCATCATCGAAGCAACGCACGACTTGATAGATGGCATCGACCGCACGAATATGACTCAGAAACGCATTGCCGAGACCAGCACCAGTGGAGGCACCCTTGGTAAGACCAGCGATATCGAAAACTGTAATATTGGCGGGGACCTTAGAGACCGGTTTGTAAGCGTCGCACAACCACTCGAACCTTGGAGAGGGAACAATCACGCGAGCTTCTTCAGGATCGATAGTAGCGAACGGATAGTTGGCAGGCTTGATCAGAGGAAGTCAGCATACGCATGAACGTTGATAATAATGGTACGTTGTCATTACCGTTCCCAATTGAGACTTCGTGATTGCTTGGAAGAATGTTGATTTGCCAACCTGCAACGTGTTAAAGGAAGGCCGAGTAGCAACAACCATTACCGACTGATACCTACATTTGCAAGACCCACGATGCCGCTCTAAATTCCAGCTGTTAGCCTTCGAACCCTTGAAATTCCGAATCGTATTCTACAATCACACGAGCCGAGAATTCGCTCCCTCTTCACGAGCGATGAAACTACGGAGATCAGTCTCGTACACACCTTCAAGTTATTTCCCGGGCGCCCGAGTAAAATCTTCTCCTCCTTAACGGCCTTCTTTGGCGGCATTTTCTTTTTGGATTTAGACTTAGACGCGTAAAATCGACTGAAATTGAAATAAGGTCGAGTGCAAAGGACTTTTGCTTGAGCAAGCGTGCTATCGGTCCCGTGGGCTAAAATATTCTGTGAAAGTATGGATCGGCCCGACGGTGCCGAGAATATGGAAATTCGAATCGTGGTGGGTTATGTGGCTCACGGGATAAGAGTGCGAGTGTCCGTTCAAAATCGATCAGCTTTGGTTGGTTTTCAACTTTTTTCATAAATTTTTGTGTGGGATGGGGTTTTTGGGTCGTGGATGAGGGTTCTCTAACGGCAGTTCTGCACGAATTTCTCAATCATCACCAAAATTTTTGAAGGCATAAGAATAAAGTCATGGTCATTGCAATTTGCTGTTGTAGGGGTGCTAAATAAATTTCCTTCTTCGCATTCTTTTATTCTTTAGTCATATTCGGCACTTCGAATTTTATTCGTATCGCAGGATTTCCGTTAATTAAGTTATTCGTAAAACAAATAAGTTGGGTGTCGAATGCGAATAACTACTAGTATGTGGACGACAAGACGCTATTCCAATAGCTAAATTAATCCAGGTAGTTGTATCGCGCTACGACGCATCGTTCAACGCATGTCTTATATTTATATTTTCAATCCGGTAAGATGTGATCTTCCGGCAACTGGAGAGATGACTTCTCCGTAAGCTCATAATCACTTCCGTTCACTGGCCGCCTAATGGTAGCTCATCGAACTGACATGGAATTCAGTTGTATCGAGCTCAATAGTGTGAACTTATCAGAACATTGCGCTTGCACAAACATCCAGTGCAATATTAAGGGTTTCAGGATTGTAAGGAAGGGCAGGCCGGAGAGGTGTGATTTCTATTACAAAAAAAACTCTAGCTATAATATTTGTGATTTTGTGTTCGCAGTCAGCAAGAAATCTTCGATTGTACGAATATGATTCCAATGTTGGTGAACACCCCTAATGCTTAGTCCACAAATTACAGGTTGGAGCCGCGGAATAAGTTCCGAGTGACCTCGACTTTATCTATACCAAAAATGCCCGACTTTGCATTTGACTTCATTCCATTATCTACCATACGACGCATGCGAACGTTAACATCTATTTAATTATCCACATAACTTCTAAAAAACCCGAACTTTGAAATAGTAATGCACAATCCGAAGCAAAATATTAGTTTCTATAGAGTCTAGTAAGACCTCAAAATACTAAACGCACAAACTCCTAAATCCTCAATATTGTAGATGATGGCTTGTGTATACCTCACCTGCGAAGCAATGACCATGCAGTTAAGTGGCGATAGGGATGAGTTGTATGCAAGATAAAGATATAATATGCAAAGTTACCTCATTTCGCGTCGTTTGCATACTTTGCGCTATTACCCCAGATCGATCTGAGGTAGGCACCGTACCTATAGAAGCCAAATGGAATGACAACCATAGCAAGACTAATGAACGCAAGTAGCCAACTAGCCCATTGTAAGCCAAGTCTGTGGTACATCTGAGTGGTGAAGAGCGGAAACGCAGCACCGCCAGCGGACCGTGTAAATACTTTGGCCGCTAATGCCGATGCTGCACACTTCTCGTAGGAATCAATAATGTAGTTGTTGACCGAGAAATATATCAAAACCATTCCGTAACCGAAGGCCAAGCCAGCGGACGACGGACCAACCCAGATGATGTGTTTGTACGACGTGGCACCGAGAATGAACAACGCGATGGGAACGAAAGGAGCACCAATCATGGAACCGATTAACCTGTCCTCGGGAGTTGGGGCATGACGCGAAATGGTCTTGGTGTACATCTTCTCCAAGAGCGGAGTCGTGACAAGAGCGAACAATGCACCAATCAAAATTGGAATAAACATAAGACCAATCACACTGTCATCGTAATTGTATAGGTCCTGGAAAATAACTGGGTACGCGAAAAAGAAAGCATACAAAAGTGAGTAAATCAAGACAATGTACAAGTTCATGAGATCCAAAACAGGCTCAGTCATGATCAACATGACTGGGCGGACCAAGACGGTTCGAATGATCTCCGAAAGTGGAGCCTTCAATCGCTCCTGTTCAGTCATGATATTTGGATTACCAGTCTCTTTGCGTAGACGCACTGCACGACGCTTCAAAATGACAGGAGCGTAGCTAAATATCGGTTAACAAGTTAGCAAACTGTGCAATTGCAATCGTCGGCAAGACGACTTACGTTTCGGGAATGGCAGAAATGATGACGAACATGGCACCAGCAAATGCCATATTCACCCAGAAAATCAAATCCAACCGCCTGCCATATATGTGAATGAATCCACAAATCAGGGGCCCAAAAACAGGTCCGCAATAAGGAGCTGCAGCAAAATATGCAATAGCGTTACCACGATGAGCCATAGGCCAGATATCAGCAATGGTACCACCGGCGAGCACAAGGCCCGAGCTAGAGAAAACGCCACACAAAAATCGGCAGACAATCAGGCCACCAATGTTTGGTGACAAGGCACATGGAATGTTGAAAATTGTGTACAGAAGCAAAGATATGAAGTAGATTGGGCGTCTACCAAATTGCTCTGACAAAGGCGACCAGGCCAAAGGGCCGACAGCAAAGCCGACTACCATGACGGAGCATGTCAAAATTGACACCTCCAAGCTGACGTGATACTTTTCTTCAATCAGTCCAAGGCCGCCCGTAACACAAGAAGAACCAAAAGCGACAGCGATAACAAGTAGCGAGACCATCAAGGTAATGTACCACTTGAAAAAATTATTCCAGTTCTTCGGTAATGTTAGCAGCCAAGCTAAAGCAATTCAGTCTCGTAGATTTAAACGTACCATCGGATTTTCAGGATCAGCGATCTTAAAGGTAACATACTCAATCTCGTCCTCACCCTTCTCTAATTCAGGAATGGTTGGCGCTGTTGGGATGCGGCGGAACGATCTGATAGATTTCACGGGAACCAAGCCGGTCGCCGTCTCAGCAGTGTACTCATCAGGGAATTCCGCGCGATCTGAGATCTCAGTTGCGAATGGGAAGTTAACATCCGCTGTGGCTTGGCGCGACAATTGAGTCTCAAGTGTCTCCGCTGTTTCGGTGCGATATAGCGTATGTCTGGTCTCAGTCTTGGAAATATCATGTAGGGCATCTTGCGTATTGAACGGGAAATTTATGTGGGGATCCTCGCGGGGCGGCTTTGATAGACCGTTGCTAGCGAAATCCTTCTCCACGATAGGGTGGCTTTCCGGCTTGTCGGTCGAGGTACGAGAAGAGTCCGCGATGGTCGACGCACTTGACGAGTCAAGCGGTCTTTCATCTGTACAGTCATTTGCCGACATGGTGCGAGTGGGTACAAGGGGGTGCGATGGAGGCCGATATAGTGGGAGAGTACCAGACAATTGAACCGTGAATGCAGACAGGGAGCATGAGCAGAACAGCAAGGGCCAGCGAGTCCATTTTATATTAAGAAGCAGTTATCAGAGCAGACTCAGCGGGCCGCAACGACCTCGGAGGAAGTCTGGAGCAGTTCACGGGGCCGACATTACGGAGCGATGACGAGCGTAACTTAACTGTGCCGCTCACCTCCTACTGCTGGCGCCCTCGACATCTAAGATAACTACACCGTTGCGATCGCAACAACTGGCGAGTTCTAACTGACCGAGTTGTGGCCTCTTTCTGTCCGTTTACTGTTTGTTAACTGCCATATTGCGAGGCCATCCCGGCCAGCTTCAGACTGCGAATTAGCTCGATGATGTTTGGTGGCGGTCAGGAAATAGTGTCACGAACTTCAGGATAGCCGCTTCCATTGTAGTCGACACCGAAATTCCTCCGTGTGCACTTTCTGCGTGCGATTTGTGGCAGGAGCGCCAGTGGTTATTGAGGTTGCGGCGCATCTATCACTACAAGCGCTGCTAATGCCAAAATTTTCGGAGCGAGACACGGAGCATCGTCGAGAGCTGTGAGCCGCACTAGAGTTTAGGTTTGGTGCGGCGCTTCAGCGCGCGTCTGACGGACGATGAAGAGAATATGCGACGGCTTCAGTTAACCAGATGAAATGCTCGGCCGCTGTTGTCTCTATGAAAAAGACAAACCATATCACTCTTCATTAGTAGGGAACGACTGTGCAACGGTTAATCGGTTCTGAATCGGTTCTGAAAAGTCCGCGAGCAAGAGCATCTCGGATGGTCGTCTGAGTTTGGTGCTGTAAGTCCTCCGATTAACAACTAGGCGGCTCCACGCGCAAGCAGCGCTCGTCGTGTAAAGTTCCGTCTGTGGGCAACAGTATAGCAACCTTGGAGACGCGAACCTACGGATGTTCTGTGGCTTCTGTCTGGCTCCTTTCTCTTCTGTCCTTCGCGCCCGCTATTAAATCGTCCCGTATGGTTTAGTGTTCCCCGCTCCTGATGCCTTGTCTGTCCGGACTTAGGCCGGCGCAGTGAGTAAGCGTCGAACAATCTAGGATCTCGACAGAGAAATATCGTAGAATCAGTTGAAAAAATATCCACTATATACTGAGGTATAATAAACTGCGCGTACTATTTCGTATGAGTGATCGGTATTCTTTATCCACTAAAATTATGAATTTAAAGGCTCACGTGCCACCGAATTTTGAGAGAAGTGGTAACAGAATTTTGCCCAGCATGCTCAGTAAACCATGACATTGACACCACGTCCCAATGCAGACACACTAGCGAGAAAATAGATAAGCGGAAGGGGACGAATATAGAGCTGTCAGAACAGCATATTTAGTTCCCTATAGTTATCGGATATTTACAAGTAACATACATCGCAACGTATCACATTTCCTCGTCCGAAACCTCTTGCTCTTCATAGTCTGGGTCCAATATACCCTCCGCATCTTCTTCATTAACAAATCTGTCTGCAAACTCATCCTCATCGTCCTCCTCTTCAGCGTCTGAGACTGTCTGAGCTGGCTCAACCTTAGTCATCGGCTTTGCATGATCCTTGATTCCCATATCCTTCATCAGCCTATTCAAATTTCGTTGTTTCTCTGCTTCCTTTGCCTTTTCTCGCTCGCGGACTATCCGTTCCATTTCCGCTTTGTAGTCCGTATTGAATTCTTCCACCTTGCGATCTATAGCCTGCAAGAAGTCGTCCATTCCAGCACCGGTGTATGCCGAGACGCTGACAACATCCAAGTGCCGATAAAACTCCTCCAACACCAAACTCATAGAATTCATAAGAGAATTCATATACCCACTTCCTCCTTCGGGATTGTTTTCGTCATCGTCTAGATCCTTCAGCGCGGCTTGAAAACTCTCAAAATCAGTCATCCATTCTGTTGCAAACGATGCGTCGGCGACATCAGTCTTATTGAATACTATGACCAATGGCAGCTTCGTCTTGTACAAAATCGAACAAGCGTATAGCATATTAGACATAAATGTTGCCGGCGACGTTGTCCGTGGAGTGTCAACTATGTATGCGATAACTGTGGGTATCGCTGACGCCAGGGCGTCTAGTAGAATAGCTCCCGAAGCGGACCTTCGATTCATCTTAGTTCCATGTCACATATTTATAGTACGATTTCCCAAGCATACCATACAAAACATTCTATTTGACCTGGAGTGTCAATAAGGACATGTGATACTGATTTTGCTCGCTGCTCAACAATGCCTAGCACTTGATCTATCTTGGTCGCGAATAAATTGAGAGAAGTGATGATTGCACCATTGGGTCCGAGATTGTACCTTTGCTCATTAGCTATCTTGACAGACATAGACATTCCTAGATCATAAAATACGCACTGCTTCATAACTTCCTTATAATTGACCGAGTCTCGAATATCAATATTAGCATTAAACGGAACATTCAATACTGCTGGATCCAGATTCACGATGTAAGGCGGCATGTCATGGGCGTGTAAATAAGAATTTAACCGCTGCATAAACGTAGTCTTTCCAGAACCTATTCGCTACGTGTTATTATAGTCTTTACCTCTTCACCAATTCGAAATGGTTTCTAGAGTCAACCCGGGATAAGGATTTGTAAAATCAAACATACCGGCCATGCCGATGCACACCACTGCCGGCGTCGTCATTAATGCTTCTTTCTCTCAATTTATAAGAGCAATACGATCGAAATTGACTTGGCAAAGGCGTCTTCTTGTGCAGATGATAAATCGACTTCTATGCGAAGGAAATCCACTACAAACTCCCAACCGCAAAGGCCGGGTAACTTTGAAACGGGCAATCACGTCCATGAGATGTCTCGGGTTGGTTGATCTTGATCAGTCATCGATGCAAGTATGAGGTTGTCAATCGTGTTTTTATTGCTTGCAATTTTATGCTCCTCGGCGTTTGTTGCGGCGTGGAGTGAGAAGGATCATGAGATTTTTAGGCTTAAAGAGGAACTCGAGAAACATGAAGGGAAAGGGACCACGTTTTACTGTGAGTGTTGCTGAAACTACATTGTGTCGCCAGAAGGCGATTCCATTCTGTAGAGGATGAACTTTTGCTAACAATTGTTTCGCAGCCTTTCTGGAGCTCGAGACTGGGCCAGGATCCACTAGTGATCAGATAACCAAAGCGCAAGTGCCATCCAGTCTGTAGCCTATTAGATTGATAGGAGAGACTAACGTCAACGCTTTGGTTCAGATATCGCAAGCGGTCAAGGCAATTGCATCCTGATAAAAATCCTTCTAAAGAGGCCACGGATCGATTTGCCCGACTTGGCCTCATCGCCAATATCCTTCGTGGGGCCGAAAAGGACCGTTATGACTTCTTCCTTCAGAAGGGATTCCCTCGGTGGAAAGGAACTGGATACTACTACGCTGTACGTTACGCACTGTTTTGATAGTCCCGAGGCATGTGAGAACTGACTTGGCCCAGCGATTCCGACCCGGTCTTTTCACCGTCATTATTTTTCTGTACTTAATCAGCAGCGGTGCACATTATGTTATCCTAAATATCACAGCAAACAACGAACGGGCGCGTATGCAACGGTATATTTCAGAATGCAAGGCTCAGGCCTGGCCAAACGGTTTTCCGCCAGCAGATTCCTCGAAGCGAAAGATTATGTACGAGAATGGCAAAGTCTTTATGGTTTATCCTGATGGTACCGTCTGGATTGTGGACAGTGAAAGTAATGAAGAGTATTTACTTGATGTGAATGAAGTCGAGCTGGCGACGTGGAGGAAGACAATTCTCTTCCGATTGCCAATCTGGTTGTGGGATATATCCATTGGACGTTATATCAAGTTTCCAGCGAAGGGCGAGCCCAACGGTAATGCGAAGAAATCAAGACAACCTAAAACGACGAACGGGACAGAGGAACCTGCGAAGAGATCTGTGCAGGGTGGGGTTAAAAAGAAGGTGCTCGACGATGGCAAGGTGGTGGGCGAAGCCTCCAATGTCGCTGGAGGTCGACGAAGACGGCGGAAGTAAAAAGAATTGTTAGATTATCTTTTCGATTCGGTAGATTGGCTATATAAAAGTAATTGATTTATTTCCACAACATTATTCTAGCTAGGGTATATGAGCATTATGATACATATGGTAAACGCATTAGACGCCATGCACGATATCAACAAAGGAATGCTTTGCAATGATGCGCACGCCGCGAAAGAGCCACCGTAATTCTAGTGCGTGTGATTCAACCGGTCGCCTATATCTCCAACACTTTCAAGTCATTAGTTCTTGTACATATTTGACTGAGAGTGTCCACGTACCCAGGTATAATATATCCAGTGGACGAAATGACAGCATCGACAGCCGCACAGTAAATCTCGACTCCTTCTGGCCACTCGGTCGCAGCTCTCGCGACACCTTCCTCAGATACGACAATCGACACGAAGACAACCTTCTTAGCACCCCATTCTCTAAATATTCGTCAGAACCTCAGCCTATATTTTTTCTCCTACGCGGTTATCAAAGTAGACTACCTTAAAGACTGGATCACGGCTGAGGCCGTGCCACCTATCATATCCGTTAGAGAGATAGCATGACTAGAACACGACCATATAGCCTACCAGTAGCGACGACGGGATCCAGTACAATTGCCACGTCAATTGATTCGCCATCTTTTAATACTGGCAGCTTATTGTAGTATTCAATTGGGGAAAGCGTCGTTTTATCTCTAAAGAGACCGAGATAGTGTATGGGCACACTCTCGAATGGCAGAACACTAAGGAAAGAGTCGATCATGGAGAGCCCGGATCTGAGAATCGGCACGAGTACGACGTTAGATGGCGATATCCCAGTCACATTATATTGCTCCTGAAGAGGAGTGACGTCAAGCCCTTCAGGAATGGCAGAAAATGTATTATGACTAAGGGCTTCGACGGCCAGGATTGAAGCTAGGGATGCCGTTAACGATCGCGTCTTGTTGGACTCGGCCGACGCGGAGCGAAGCTGGGATACCAACGCCTGTAACAGTGGATGAGTGGATACATGAACGTTATCCGGAAGCGACATTCTGGGTTAAGACTAACAACAGCACTAGAAGAAATTTGGTCAGTCGAAGCTGTTCTTCGAGAACAATGTCAATTTCCCCGCCGCGGCTCAGGGTTAGGTTAAGTAATTGGGAACATATCAGGTGCACGTGGCTCCACCGGCTGAGTGTGGCTGATGATTCAGTCATCGAGTCCCAATAATGTCTAGAACGTCTTGAATCCCTCGACTTTCCGTCTGATACAAATTGCAGCATCGTCACACCACGCCGGCCACAGCACATTTGGAATGAAAATGACGGATCCGGCGGTCTATCTACGAACTCTCCCCGCTGTTCGCGAGAGAACACGACTAGTGATGGAGAAAGCAAAAGTCAATGAGCTATCCAACTTCACCGTCGACTTCGCGAAATTTGATAAGGCTGTCGAATTCGTCGCAAGTATTATCGAGCGCGACTTTGCCCCGAATTACAGCAAGATTCCGCCTCACGGTAGGTGGCAACATTTTGACGTCGACGGGGTGTCTCGCATTCGACAACTTGTGGACTCTTGGTCAATGGTAGATGAGGCAGAGATTGCGAAGCGGTTGGTTGACTTATTTTTGGTTTCCGTGCTACTCGATGCTGGAGCAGGAAACAATTGGGTTTTCAGAGAGCCTGGAAACGCGGCTGGTGTATACGGACGCAGTGAGGGGTTGGCAGTTGCGAGTCTCTACATGTTCAAGAATGGCCTCCTGTCCTCGAGCCCATCGAACCGCTACCAAGTTGATTCTACGGCGCTGAAAGCTATAACAGTCGATACGATCTCAAATGCATTACAGCACTCATCCGACAATCCTTTGGAAGGCATAGAAGGTCGAGCGGAGCTGTTGCAACGTTTAGGGCTCGCGTTAGAAGAAGGAGTGAAATACTTTGGACCTGATGGTCGACCCGGAAATATGCTCAGTAAGTCTCCAATTATACGTGGTCTAAATATGTGCTTATATAGGATGCAGAATATTTGCTTGAGAGTGCCACCACTCGTGGTGCGGACGGTAAGAACACCGTATCAGTTGCCGTAGTTTGGGACGTGATTATGACAGGTCTCAACCCAATATGGCCCAAAGGTCGAACCGCCTTGGATGGAGTCTTACTCGGTGATGCATGGCCATGTTCATCCATGCCTCAAGACGGTGAAGAGTGGGAGAAGATTGTGCCATTCCATAAG
Organism: Lipomyces orientalis; assembly: GCA_030568275.1. NCBI lineage: Eukaryota > Fungi > Ascomycota > Lipomycetes > Lipomycetales > Lipomycetaceae > Lipomyces > Lipomyces orientalis. Next base: position 180,084 of record JAJLTP010000001.1, read on the forward strand.
CTGAGCCAGTGGCTATGCTATTCTCTGTTAGCCCCTCTGGAAGTCTACGGCGGTATTAATTTTGTAGGAAAGGAATTGCAAACTGGGCTGCCAGAGTACCGAAACGGTGGTTTGTTCGTTGACACAGGTGTCTTAGCATTAAAGCCTGAGATTTATAAAATGGGAATTGCAAACAATTCAGAGTTCGGGCAAGATAACGAAGGAGTACCCGTGTTCCTGCCGGATGAGGACGTAATTGTTGAATGGCGAGCTCTCACTGTTGGGTTACTCGACCTTCTCCTCCCGGCCGTAAACGAAAAGCTTGGAATTGCTGGAAGTCAAGACGAGTTAATTTTGGCACAGTTACTTGAAGCAGGATCTTGGAAAGGAGGTCGCGAAATTGCGGCGCAGAAACGACCCAAAACTAAGGGTCCCCCGATAGCGATCAGAAGCGATGGAACATTGTTTTAAATGTACATAGTATAGTGACAGTCATGGAAAGTATAAGTTCTCATATATATGGTATCATAGTTGCTGCGTGGCTTAGAACAGAAATTATCGTCAATTCAGGGGTAACGCAAGTTGACGTTGGCGCAGCAATCGGGTGCAGTGGCGCATCAACGTGGCTGAGATTGGGAAGGATGACGAGAACGCACTTAACGCTCGGGGTTGAGCTCAACAGACCCTTTAGCTCTAAGCACGAACAAGTTCATCAGTCTATATACAAAAGTTGGATTGCTTTAAAGGTTTGGTAATTGTGAAGTTAGTTGGCAAGCATGTACAAGTCCCAGAATTCTCGAAATAATACCGCTGTTCGGCGGCTCATGACTGAATATAAGCAATTGATAAATGAAGCGCCAGATGGCATCTCGGCTGGTCCCATTGACGAAGAGTATGGAGATAAGGTGATGGATTGCAGGGTATTTGATGAGTACTGATTGGAGCCTGTTAGTAATTTCTTTGAATGGGAGTGTTTGATTCAAGGACCGGAGGACACTCCATTCGAAGGTGGCGTGTTCCCAGCAACACTCACCTTTCCGAAGGTACGTGGGTAATGTTTCATGCTTGAGCTTCTAGATAGCACCATTGTGTAGTTTAAATTGGGACTAACTACCCTAGGATTATCCCTTAAGTCCTCCAACTATGAAGTTCACGTGCGAGATGTTCCATCCAAATGGTAATGTCATCATTAGACGCGCATTATCGAATAAGTCGTCTAACTGGGTGTATTTAGTGTATAAGGACGGTACCGTGTGCATCTCTATTCTGCATGCTCCCGGAGATGATCCTAATATGTACGAATCTGCGTCTGAAAGGTGGAGTCCGATTCAGTCTGTCGAGAAAATTCTAATCAGTGTGATGAGCATGCTGGCTGGTAAGTAAATTCACTCTCAGCAGTCGAGTCACACAGGGATTGGTCAAATACTGACATGTTTCAGAGCCTAATGATGAGAGCGGTGCCAACATCGATGCTTGTAAAGTGTGGAGAAATGATCGTGCCGAGTATAATAGGATTGTCAAGGCAAATGTGCGGAAGACTCTTGGTCTATAATGCACTGTGTATATGCAAAAATGCAGGAGTAACTTGGATGTCACGATTCAGTAGCAGTGTCCTAGCATTTGCAGCAATGTCAGTTTATGGTGGGCGACGGATGTCAGCAATGCTTTTGTGTATATTTGGCCTCGTTCATATGGTTGTATCGCCGGTGTTGTATTGCTTTGAGGCGTTTATTTGTTTGGTCTCTATTGCTGGATACTTTATTGCGTGTGTAGATGTGCGAATGTTCCAATGCCGTCGTCTGGGCTGGCAAAGCTATTACAGTTTCCGTCTCCCATAAACTGTCGTTTAGTTATAACATTTATATGTACAATATAGGTCTATATTCCATTCTCCTGCACGTCCAAATTTTCTAGCTTTCCATTTATTGCGTTTGTCTCTGGATCACATTCCTCGGGATGGCTCTCTGACGGCCCATGCGCCGTTGTCTCCGTATCTATTGGTTCAGTCTTCGTATCTTCTTCCTCATACAAAACTTCCTGATACCGCTGTAGAAGATAATCTACTACGTCCAGTTTCTCATTGTTCTCAGCTTGGAAGAAACAATCCTGACCGGCAAGATTTTTCTCAAACGGGTCCGCGCCACTGTCACACAACTTCTCGATAATTTTTTGATGCCCGTTCAAACAGGCCCAATGCAACGGCGTGTTTCCTGAATCATTTTTCAACTTGACGATAGAGTGGCTGGAGTCTGATATCCTGGACGAGAACTTGGAAAGAATATATTCAACGATATCTGTAGAAATAGCTGGTTAGTGACTTATTCAACAATAGTCGCCCAAAATATCGGCTAATGAAGCATAAAGGTACCTAAGTGGCCATTGGCACATGCCATATGCAGTGGCGAGCTCTTTGAATATGGATCAACTGCTTGTAACAGCACCTGAGACTCCGATTGATTCAGCTCGCTGCTCAGACGTTCGATGATTAATTTCAAGGTAACCAAATCATCTACTCGAGCACTATATATAAGATTATCAATCTCGTCTTCTGTTAGTTCACGAGGCATGGTGTTTCGTTGTTGTAGTTGTAACGAACAAGACGCACATGGCAGCAGAAAATTCTTGCAGCATTTGGGAGCGATGGTGATGACGTCATTTTCAATAACTACAATCAACAACTACAATTCGTTTGCAATTTTGCAACGTCAGACTACAATGACGAGTCGATTCAGATATGCGATCACCGGAGAGGAGGGGGCCAAATCCGCACATGATAACCAGGAGGAATCAAGCTCTCGTAGCCTATGTCAATCTACTACGTACCAACGCCATATCTACACAAAGGATTTGTCAGCGCGGACGAGCCAAAACTTGCATTGATTTATAACTATAATACAGGGACCGAAGACGCACGATAAAGAAAGCCCAATGCCAGAGTGTACCGTAATAGCTTGATAAACGCATTCTTACATTCGGCGGTAACCGTCGACACACATGGACACGTTAATCCGCTAATAACCATGCCCTCTTATTTCGTTCCTTCTTCTCTTGCTTCTTCTTCTTGAATTGCTGAAGCTGCTTCTTTGTCAGCTTTTGCTGTTGTCGCTCTGTCCTTAAACTCCGGCCATCGTGCATATTCGCTGCCATATCAACGTCGAAATATGCGTTCATTTGCCTTCTAGCCTTGTTCTCGCCCGAAAACTCCTCAAATGGAACAATCTCTCCCGGCGTCATGCTCTCCTCGTCGTCGCCGTAGACATCACCGTCGGACGGAACACGGTATGGCTGCCATTTTCCCGTAAACCGATTAAAAAACCCTCTCGCAGCGTAGCCGTTCTCTGCGCTAGGCTTACTTTTGTCTATGTTGCTCTTATTGCTGCTTTCTAGCATAAGAGACGTCGGTTTCTCCCACGTAGTTTCCTCGGTGATGTGATTGTAATAATAGAATGCCTCAGTATTAGGATCCCATATAGACTCCCAAGGCTCCTCTTCGGGCGCTTTTTCGGCAGTTGGTGGAGGAGGTCCCGGAGGTAATGGAGGAGCTTCATCGTCATCGCCGTCTTCTATCTGCCGCGGACGTTTCCGAGTCATGTCAGAAGAACTCGTTTCCGCCTCGCCATGATAGCTTTCTGTAGATGCCCGACCTTTCCACTTGTCAAGTTTTGTAGTATCTTCATCGAACTCTGGCCCCGAGTTGTCCTCAGAATTGCCTGAGGTCTGCTCGTAGTTTGATTTGTCGCCATCTCCTTCATACTGGTGCGCATCGTGGACTTCCTCGGCTATACCAGGCGATCCTGCAATATCATTGTCCGACATTGTAATTCACTGGTAAAGCTTCCAATAACCACAAGATCCGAAAATTAGATAGGCATAAATACCCCTTGTTGAAAACTACTGTTGCTCCTCCGTGGCGTATGGCGTAAGTTATTACTGAACGACGAGTTGGTGATATCGCTGGCGAACTGAGTTGTCACCGCGGCGCCAGAACGCGGCTGTTACTCAGGGTTAACCCAGCGCGACCTCCCCGATGCACAATTGCGCAGCTGCGCAGCCAACAAACAACCAGTGGAGTCAATCACTCGGCATATTCTTCGGTCTACGCTGCATAGAATCCTGCGCGTACCGACGCTGAATTGACGGTGCAAGAGTCGATTTTGACGAAGACGCGATAAGAAGGACGTGTTCGGTCGTGCTCTAATATCCTCCAGTTTTGCAATTTCATCGCCAACAGTAATCAAGGTCCATATCAGTGCAATCTACTATGGCGTCGGCGATCTTTTTCCTCGATTTGAAGGGTAAGCCTCTGTTGTCGCGGAACTACCGAGGAGATGTCCCCATGTCGGCAGTGGATAAGTTCCCGATCCTGTTACTCGACGCAGAGGAAGAAAGCTCTGTAGTTCCACCATGTTTTTCGCACGAAGGCATAAACGTGAGTTATTCTTTTCATTAGTGTTGGCTATAAACGTGTCGATGGAAATTCCAACTGCAACGTTGATGGAATGACGGGGTGTGCTTGCAACCAATAATAATTTCTGACTCCTGCGCAGTATCTCTACATCAGACACAGCAATCTATACATTTTGGCGCTTACCAAGCGCAATTCAAATGCGGCCGAAATATTACTATTTTTGCACAAAGTTGTCCAGGTAAATTGCAGTTCTCATACGCCGATTCATACTGTCCTGTAGATGACAATGGAGGCTAACTCATACGGGCAGGTCCTTACAGAGTACTTCAAGGAATTAGAAGAAGAATCCATTCGTGACAATTTTGTAATTATTTACGAATTACTGGACGAATTGATGGATTTTGGATATCCACAGACCACAGAAACCAAGATTCTAAAGGAGTACGCATCTTTTACTATGGCCTTGAACATATCGCTGACCTACGAAATTTATGCAGATACATCACGCAACAGAGTCATCAGTTAGAAGTTCAGCCGCGTCCTCCAATCGCAGTCACAAATGCTGTTTCATGGCGTTCAGAGGGAATCCGGTACAGAAAGAATGAGGTGTTCTTGGATGTTATTGAATCGGTCAACCTATTGGTAAGTCCTACAAACTCTCGGTCACGGGCATCAGGTCTAAAATTGGAATAGGTGAGCTCGACTGGTGCAGTTCTAAGGAGCGAAATTCTCGGTTCAATCAAGCTCAAATGCTACCTTTCCGGAATGCCAGAACTACGACTCGGTCTCAATGACCGCGTGATGTTTGAAAACAGCGGCCGCTCGTCCCGGGGTAAATCTATCGAGATGGAGGACGTCAAGTTCCACCAGTGTGTGCGTTTGTCCAGATTCGAGAATGACCGAACTATTTCATTCATCCCTCCAGACGGCGAATTTGAGCTGATGAGTTACCGCCTGAATACGCAAGTCAAACCGTTGATTTGGGTTGATTGCGCCGTACAAATGCATGCTGGCTCGAGAGTCGAGTTTGCCATCAACGCTCGCGCTCAGTTCAAGCGACGGTCGACCGCGAATAATGTCGAAATCATGATCCCCGTTCCCGATGATGCTGATACGCCGAAATTCCGGACTACGGTCGGTACCGTTCACTACGCCCCGGAGAAGTCGGCTATTGTGTGGAAAATCAAACATTTTGGTGGCGGCAAGGAATTCACCATGCGAGCCGAGCTGGGATTGCCGAGTGTGAAAGAGTCCGAACCTGATCGCAAAAAACGGCCAATTAGCGTGAAATTTGAGATTCCGTACTTCACGACATCAGGTATTCAAGTGCGGTATTTGAAGATCATTGAACCTAAACTGCAGTATCCGAGCTTGCCGTGGGTTCGATATATTACACAGAGTGGCGACGACTACACGGTGCGATTGCCTTAGGATGGCAGAGAACGACCGATAGAAGGAAGGGTTAGAAACTCCGATAAATGCCAATATTCTATCATCATTCATTGCCATTTTATGTCTTGTCGGTTTTTGTACAGTTTTCGCAAGTTTTTACATATGGACTTAGTTTTTCCGAGGGTTTCATGAGTGTTTTTTGTCACTTTCGTCTCCTAGTGTAAGTATTTTATTCAAAGAAATGTCATACTTCCTTAATGGGCACAAGCCATGCAGAGAGCCCATTGCATACAGTAGGCAGAATCGAATTCCAAAAAATCTCATGTTTAAAAAGTCTATAGACAGTTATAAAGCTCAGGGACGCCGCCTTTGAATCGGTCTAATACAAACTTAGCATATCCATCTGTGCTTCAGACCTTGCCAGAGATGCTACAATATCCAGGTCCTCCTGCGTGACAGCCATTCCCTTCTTTGCATTTTCGCTTCTCAACCTGCGCACTGACGCTCTGAATTTAATGTTGACAGTCTCAAAATATCGCGATTCTTCCATGCATCGAGTGCAAATTACTCCCGGAGTTGTGTGATCGTGGTCGGTCAGGAATATCATATTTTGACCAACATCTTGACGAATTTGGATAATGACACGGCGGGGTAACATTTCGTCTTCCTCCTCTTCATTGTCCCTAAGATCTATCTGACTGCTCGTAACAGAATTATAAGTTGATACTGAATGACGATTCCTCGCTCTGGAGAACGAGGACACCATGTTGTAGACCTTATGCTTGAAATATACACTGGCTCTTGATGATTGCCAGTCGACGGTCTGAGTGATTGTTTCAACAGATGTATTGTCCTTGTCAATCCCAGTGTGCGGAGACAATGATATGTCTTCGAATGCCATGGATACATCCTCCTCCTGAGCTCGTAAATCTAACGGGTGGATCAACCTCACGCTTTCCCTCCGTCGCGGTGCTCCATGAGTATCCCGTTCCCCCTCTGCAACATGCTCTCGACATTCAGAAAGTCTTCGACTGGGTGTCATTCGCCTAGCAACATCGTAGGCCACATCAACCACTCTTGCGGTTTTCGCCCCTACATCATGATCGCCACCACTAAGTTTTTTATCCTCACGGATAAGCGCTCGCAAATCAAGAATGTTCGGATCCAAATCATTGAACAAACTTGTTTGAAAAGATGACTTTCTTAGCATATTATTCCCATTCGTGTCGTCGTTCTCTTCTTCACTCTCGCAATCGTGGAGTATCGAGTAGTCTTCCGTGTCAGATGTCAAGGAGATGTCAGCTACTGCGATTGATTGTCGGACGAGATCGTACAGTTGCTGAGATTGAGCGTTCGCGGTGATAGCTCGAGGTGAGAGTTCTCCCTCGGAGGATCGGATCGAGCTGTTAGACACGGGCGTGTAGTACGTCTCCGGGGAGAGCGGAGAAACGAGACTGTTGCATTCGCTCTTCTCGCGGGGCATTGGCGTATGTCTATATGATACGGGATCATTTTCTATGCTCTGCAACTTATATTCACTTGAGAGTTCGTCGTCAGAAGAAAAGTCAAGTGCTTTCTCTCCAGCAAAACTATCGATCTCCGGCGACGATCCACGCAAATGACATATGGACATGAAGTTTATTGACGCGGCCGCAGAACTTGTCACGGATTTCTGAAATATATCCTCGACAGGCAATAAAACAATGGAACCACTATGGCGACCGTCGACATTTCGATCAGTCGAGAAACTCGGATACGAACCATCCGACCCTACGACAGATTCAGGCCGCAAATTGCTGCCATCTTGGGTATTCTCGTCGGACTCATTCGTCATGGTAATTGGCGATGATATAGAATCGTCATCAGAACTCCCAACACTTGACGATCGAGATCGAGTTGTGGCGTTGAACCCATCGCCAAAGGCATATGGCTTCAATTTCTCTCTCGTAGGATGGAACCTCACATCTTTGACGGTATATGTGCAGGCAGTTATGTCCGCAAGATCATCCCCAACGCTAAACGTACGAGATGCATGTATAGCAGGAGAGACATCAGACGAGGAGGACCCTGGTTGCACGGACTTTTCCCTTGGATTCTCTGTGCCCAAGCTTGAGACGGCAACCATGGTCCCTAATGTGGGCCCAGAGGCGATTAGAACGTCTTCAGTATGCAGTTCAGTCGGTCCTTGCATGGGCGGTACAGACGAAACGTACTGTCGCCTTCGGAGCGTGAAAAACGTGGCGCGACGTCGATCGCGGCGGTCCGGCTTTTGACGTCTGCTGGCCTCGGCAAATATTAGAACAATGCTGTGGATGCAATGTAGGAACTTACATTCCAGACAGACGTCCGCCCAAAGGACCGGCAAAAAGCGCCGAATCTTGGTCCTCGATTCTTGTTTCCCACACATTCCTGGGTCTCGGGGCGCGGAACGGTGGACTGAGACGGAAACTCGAATAGCAGCAGTTAGCATGAGCAGAAATATTCATCATATGACTTACATATGTTCGCTTCAGAAAATCAACAATCATGAGTCGAATCCGTTCCCGTCGTTTTCTGGATTTCGGCTGAATATACTGAAACAGTCATCAGTACTCTCGAAACTGTATAAGAGTAATATCCAAAATTTTACCTCAAGCATAAGTTCATTGTCACCAGTCTAACATTCTGTTAGTAACGGTAGTTGAAGATACTCACTTTACTTACCAGCGAATTTGAAAAGCGTTTTATGGTGGGCTCGGATCCAGAACAAGTGGATATCGCTAGCGGAAGCAGGTTATCTTCCTATATAACCAAGTTTGTCAGCCAGCACGTCACACGTATCCAATGTAGCTACCACTTACAGTAAATGAAACCGTGTTCGCCAGGAGAGTGAGGAATCCACGCCTTCCGATAGAACGGGCAGTCACGCCTATGTTGCCTTTCGACATCACTGCAAGTAAGTGCCTGCCTGGCGGATGTGGGCATAAGCACAGTTGACAGTTGAAGTGAAGAGCCTGGCCGATAAGAGGGATAGCTTCGAAATTAAACGGGCGGTGAATGAATCCAAAGCAATTTTACGTCGGACCAGCTGAGCCAGGCCGTTCTGCGATGATTTCGGCACTTCCCATTGACGTGCTATTCTCACCTGATAGGATCCACGGCACAAGTTATTTTTAACGGCAAGCATACCACAAACGGCACTCTGCATTGCTCGACTTGCTACCATGCAACGTAGGCCAAAACGGTGACGGACCACCACGGTCAGATTGGTCGTTTGAGAAACGCTTCTGGGCAACATTCTCAAAAGCAAGCTCGCCCCTCAATTGGTAAAGCAAGATCGCCAGTTATGAGGGATCACAGAATCAAATAATCAGTCTGGTTCATAAAGTCGGGGTGCGTAATTCTACAAAACGCATGGCTAGGTGCAGATGAACAGGTTCAGGGGGGTCAGGGGGTGCGGCTTGCCCTCGGGATGCTGGTAAAGGCATTCCAGGTAACAAGAAGTTTCGTGTCGGAAACCTCGGAAAAACCGACGGTTGTCATTGCCAGCTTGGCTATACCGAACCCGCAAGGCTGCTCGCTGCTCGCGAAGATTCCATCACGCTGACCAGGGAGAGTGGTGTTGCGGCACGATAGCAGGATGGGAATTAAGACTGGTTCAGTCACCTGCTTAGGGTAGCCAGTTCTATGACCTACTATGACCTACATGGTCAAGATTCGCATCTCTTTCATAAATCCAACATATTGAACTACGTCGGACTGTGCACATCTCGAGTGCTGCATTAAAGCCTGTAGTGACCAGCACATTTGCAGTCTAATTCCGACGGTGACGTGATTTCTCCAGGCAGAGATTCGTGCGTTCAACAACTACGAGACTTCGAGTTCAAGTTATATTCACAATTCGACTTTTGCAAGCTTTCTAAATAATTATGATACATCCTAAAGTACAACTTCAAAAACACCATATATCGCCACCATGCCTAATACTCAACTAACAAGGAAATCAAAAACAAGGGAAACCGAAGCTCATACACCTAATCCTGCCCAGTTGTATACACATTAATTTATAAATCATAAAACGATTCCTAACCTGGTGACAGCTCTTCAGCAGTCCCTTGCACTGTAGCATCCTTGCTTAGTGCCTTGAGTGACGACGGTTCTATTGCCGATGCAACCCCATTACCGCCATTCGGTAAGTCAGACCACCGCTCACCGACATCGGGCAGAATATTTTCCCGAGCCACAGTACCTGGTGACGACGACGACGCTGACGTCTCCTCAGTGGCCGGTAAGGCTTTCGTCTTGGCGTCAACAGTATCTGATATGCTCCCGCGTCTCTCCATCCACGACGTCGACCCCACACTAGACGAATTCGTTGGACTAGAACTATAATCGGGATGGGTATTGTTGAAGTCGTATGCTCCTAAGCCGAAGCTATTCCCCTCGTCAACCAAATCAACAAAACTAACTGGCGGCATATCGAATTGCTCGGCAGGTCCTGCCGGCGGAGGTGAGGACGGAGCCGCCGCAACTATAGTTCCCTCAGGTCCTGCATTGGCGGGCGGCAATGGGGTCCGACTGCGGTCCTCCACACTGGGTACTGGTTCTGATTCACACCCCACTGTGTGTTCTGACAGAGCGATCAACTCCGGCTCTTCAGGCATCGGGGAACTCGTGGTCTGGACAACGTTCGTACTCGCAATTGTAGGCGTTGCAGGTCCAGCATCAGCAGCAGCCTCAGCTGAGGGCATCGCGAGAGCCTTTCGGAGCGGTTTACGCCTAGCGTACGATTGTGTCCGCGTGACATCATAATTACCGCTTGACGGTCTTGATGTCGTTGATGGGGTTGCAGGCGGCGATGTAGTTGGCGATGATGCACCGGAAGATGGAGTTGGAGCCGCAATGACAAGCTCTGTGGGTGCCAATGTAGATGGTGGAGCGTACGGACGTGGTTCAGAGGGAGCCTGATTGTATTGTGCCAGTGAAGGAGGAGGCGGCGGCGGCGGTGCATTACCAGTTAGAGTAAGTGAGGAGCTGCGCGACAAGCTAATCGAAGTCGCAGTTCCGGTGGAGCTGATAAGAGAGTCGCCGCCGCTCTCAGAAGGTAACTTCCTGCGATTTGGCGAAGTCGGAGGCTGTGGAATGGGCTGCGAAATCATTTGTGTACTAGTCGTCCCTGGCGACGATGGCGGATGTGCAACCGAGCCAGGAATATGCATTTTCGTTGGTCCATACTGGCTGGAAGAAGCAAATGTCGGATTGTAACGAGGCGACGAGGCCGCAAAGATCGAGGGCCCTTCATTTAACTCTTCGGCTGACTGAGTGGTAGAGTCCGGAAGATCGGGAGATACAATCGCATTAGGAGGATACGTATGAGGTCGGGGAGCATTCATCAATACCTCATCTGCTTGTGCTAGTCTCGACTCAATGATTTTCTTCTGAATCTGGTCTTCTCTCAGTGTCGTGGGATTACTACTGCTCATACCGGATGATGTATTGATCCGAGCCGATACGCTTTTCTTGGCTGAGGTGAAGTACTTATTACTCCACTTCTTGACCGATTCCGACAAGGAAACACGCTCCTCCCCGCCCTCCAAGCCCATACTAAACGTTCGTGTTGATGCAGAATCGGAACGCAGATGATTGCCGCCCCTTGTCGTCTCAACACTCGTGATGCTCTTAGTGTCGTCATCAATTGCGCTTACATTGTCACTAGAAACAACAGCGCTGTTCGGAAGACTGTTATTAGTAACCCTTTCGCCTTCGGATCTAGAGACTGAAGACCGAATACTTGACCGACTCGATGAACGATGAGAAGGCGACCCAGATGGTGAGGAATATTGCGAGACCGAATTGTCTTGGTGCCTTGTCACTACCTGTCCATCAACAACAACAATATTGACTCGGTCCGTACCGACAATAGCTGGAGCAGAAGCAGCTGAAAAAGCTCCCGAGACACGCTTCCGTCTGAGCGACTCTTCGTCGCTACCTCCAAAGATGTCGCTCTTGCGATACTTAAGTTCCTGAGACGTTACTGACGCGTTGTCATCGTACAAACTCCGACGATCGGAATCGACCGATACACTAGAAGATATGCTGAGATTGTCCGGGTGATGGCGCAACTCGCTCGGGATATTAAAATCAATATCCTGAGGCTCGGAAACTGGAGATGTCACAGGCATTGGAGACGCTGGTTCTTCCGCATTGTCAGCTTTTTCAGTGGTCTGTCTGACTTTGCGATCCCAGATACCGCCGCGAAAATGTTCTGTCTCCGTGTCGAAAAATGCTAGATCGTCCATATACGGCGCAACAAGCGAATCGCGAAGCTATAAGGTCAGTTAATTAACCCCTCAGGACGTAGTAGTCGTCACGAAATCATACCGCGTCATTGATTCGGTTTTCAATAACCCTTGTAACCATACTGTACGTAATCTGTCGCGAACTAACAACGGGCTCAATGACCATACGAAGCTACAGTACATAACGTTAGACGCGTAATGTAATATGTAAGACAAAGGCTGCTTTACTTTAGGCATAGACTCGAAGCAGTACCAAATTCGATTCGATGGCGGTGGCTTAATGGTAAGATTGACCCTCCCGTCCAAACTCTTAAATGCAACGGACAGCACAAGGCTGACCTCTACATAGGAAGCCAAAGTCAGCGTCTGAATTGTACGCATTTCCGACTTATAATACTAACCTCTCGTTTTAAATCTCGAGCCGAAATTTAGAGTTGCTTTTGTCGTGATATCGACACTAAAATCGCCCTCGTATTTCAAATCTGCGGCCAATGTCATAAGACCGTCCTTGCTATATACCTGTCAATCACGGCCACTTTCAGACACATTTGTCGTACTAACTTCAGCTCCTTCAACTTGGGATTCGTAAGATATGGCGGTGACCCACCCGAATGGACTTTCGCAACAGTGATATCACCCAGAAATGACGGCCTGTTGACACGGGACAGCTTGGTTTCGATTCTGCTCTTGATAAAATCCTCAAAAACAGCAGTTTTGTGCAAGGCGAGAAACAATCGGCCCAGTAGCGCATTTAACCACATGGTCTGAATATGCGAGTCGGATGAATGGAGAGTCTGGATCAAGCGGACTATATCTTCCTGTTCGTGCTGCAGAGGATACGCGTCGGTAAGAGGATCCGGATGTGGGTGGTACCGCCCTACACCGATGCCGTCACCGTTAGATGTTCGGCGTGCGGGACGCTTACAAGCCCGAAGCAATGCGAAATAGAAGTCCTCTTTCTCTGAGCAGTTGTCGGAAAATAGAAAATAAGCGTTTTTTGGTGGCCCCGGGATCGAGATCGATTCCAATTCGTCTGCAAGAACCTTGCTTCTCTTTGGCGCCAGACAGATTGAATGCCGACGAATAAACAATTGTCCATCAGGAACATCTGGCGGCCACAGAGAAACATTATGATTTGCCAACACGATGACTTGTTGAACGTTCATCTGTTCAGGGCTGTCGTACAGGAACAAATTACCATGCCTGCTATGTGTTAGAGCTGCACAGTTGCATATCGACGATCCATACACACCTTAAAATAGCAAAATATGTATTTGCGGAGTGCTTCTTCGGTTTGGGCTTTGCTTTCACATCTGGGGACGCAGACGACATCGCCACAGATTGCTTGCGATCCATGAGATGCTTATAGATCGACGTATATGCCGTCTCATTCAGCGTCGTATTTTTTTCACTAGACCAGCCATTGGTTCTTTTCAACGGGAATTCGCGTGACACAGTAAGCCATCCTGCCATATACGCGTCGACCCCAATCTCTATTTGATCCTCGATTGCCTTAAGGGCCTCCTCGGCGATCTTTCTCTGATTCTCTTGCTCCTCAAGTAGCTTCCGTCTCTGGTTGTCCTCCTCGGACGGTGGTTCGCTAGGGTCCGCTTTCTTCTCAATTATTTGTCCATTCTCGTCAACTTCGGGCAGTGATTGGTAGATGTAGTATAAAACGCCAAACACAACGAGTGGAATAAACGTCACACCTCCCACCAGGTAGGCTATCAGGATTGTTTTCAAGCTAGTCATAGATAAAACCTTCTTGGCACTTTCCTGTCCACGAAAGACTATTTGTAAATCAAATTAAGTGGGATCACAACCGCTGTAGAGGAGGTCGACGTGTCTCTCCGCTATCGCGCTGCTACCGAGATGATGAGATCGATGAGATCCTGGGTACGGCTGGCGTAGGACCTGTGAGGAAACTTCTCCTATTCAGCTGTTACGCAAATCATAGACCGAACGTACGCTGGTGTTGGCAATTGGAGGATATGTACTTGGGAATCCTATTGCCGCCTGGATCACACAATTTACACACCACACGGCCACGAACTGACAGCCGCTAGCTTCCGCACGTTCGTTGCTGGGAGGTTGTGGCACTTCGTTTACTTCAGTTAGGTAGCAATGCATATGCATATGGCAGTTCCACTGAGTTAGATGTCGGGCATTAGTGTATACCTTTAAGGAAGCGGAATGGAGAATTTTATAACATTGGGAATTGCTATATGCCACTTCCAGACATGGAAGTGCTGTCCGCACTCACTCGGCCGATTTGAAATGCCACACATGGGCTCTTCGAACGACATTCACCTCTGTGAATGATGTCATATTTACACAACCGCACATCATCAGTCAGATAGCTGCTTCGGTGGTTGCCACTGAATTCTAAGACAAATTTATATATTTATACCAGGGAGGGTTGACATCTCATTGATCCAATATGGTTCGACAGATGCTCGTCGTAAACGGCACCGAGGTGTTCATATCGCCAAATCATTTAATCAAGATATTTGACAAATTCGATAACCGAATGTACTTTCTGGACGATGTCGATTACTACAACGGTCTGTCTATTAGCACGAGCCGAGTTCTGATTTCTATTATTCGGAATGCGCCAAGTATTATGTCGGTCTGCAAAATGCTCACTGCAATGCTGTGCGAGAACACCGAGATCAGGAGTATAGGTTTGTGCTGGCTCTACAGCCCGGTCAGAAATTCTACTGATATTCCTCTAGTATCGTCGCAAACACCACACGATGTTCGAAATGCCATGATGCAGCTCGATCAAACTTTTGGCGTGGAGTTCGCTGATTGTGCTGCATCAAGCTACGTCGTGCTGTCGTATCTGTCGGCAATTATAATAGTGCGCATTATTTCTCGGTCAAGGGAGCTCAGAGATTCTCTTGGCAGTTTCGTTCGTCGGTTTGTTGCCGTTGTGTTGATGCCTGGTACGCACTCTTATGTACATGAACCTATCGAAAAATCACGCTTAAACGTAAACAGTTCGAGAACGGAAAGATCATTGGAATGGAGTTACGGCGACGTCCAGGACACCGTATTTGCTCGACTTGAAGAGGAAGGTACGTGAATAGGCCATGCATCAAAAGTAAAATCTGATCCAGGTCTGCGCATAGATTATCAATAGGGATAGCGATCGATGTCAAGTGAGTGGCAAGAGAGACATCAAAGTGTGCACTGATCAATCCCCCACTGATTATTCTGATCTTGCAACTGATCTAAAATTGATACCCATTATTCCTCCTTTAGCTGTCAAAAGTGTATGTCCCGATCCTGGTGGTTGTTGTAAAGACTAACAATCTAGGCCACGTTTGACAAATATGCGGCAATTCTGACGGATGGGAACGTCTCCTCTGAGAATCTAACCGCTTTACATCTTCTGTCTCCAACGAACTGGATGCTCTGTAGCCGCGACGTCATTGACGCCTTTGTTCGGCAAGATATTGGAATTGTGGCTTCGCCAACTGACCATGAAGACTGTCGAGTAAGAATAGAGAGTATTTGACAGGTCGTGGGCTCTAACGCAGTTGGCAGGTACCTGTCTATCGGGTTGAGAGGTTGAATTTGTTTGCGCGATTGGATTTCGTGTTTTCACCTACAATCGCATTTGGGAAACAATTACCGAAAGAGTTGCCCAGTCCACATTACTGCAATCTGATTACAGCGCTGGCGAAAATTACTCATGAGTCAGGTGCCTCGGTGGTCATTGACCAGTTAACTGCGGATCAACGACAAATACTGAAACGCCATTCGTACCTAAATGGCAACGACAACACGTTTACGATTCTAGAGAATAAATTACTCGACATCTGTGAAGAATTTTAAAAGCTTGATTCTATAGCCACGATTCTGACATTAACGGCGATACTACAACGAGAGCCGTGCATGTCATGACTGATGTTATTTCAGTTGTATTTTCCGATGCTTGGCGGCTGCTTTAGCCAAAGTGTGACCCCGATATTGGCTTGACAGCAACATATTTAGGAACTGTTAATAAACTATGTTCATGATTTACAAAAAGTACCATGCACTGCTTTTCAAGGGAACTGCGAGGCGCAATCGTGGAAGTTTCACTGTCTGAATGCTAGTTGTGTTCTGATCCGGGGAAATACTCGGACGCCTCCAGAAGCCTAACCATGCTGGGAGTGTATGACGTCACATAGAGCGGGAATAAATCCCGTAGAGAGCTACTTGCCGCAATCTATCACTCCCAGAGGTGGCAGTGACAGTTTTTAGCAGCTGACGCTAGTTTTACGACTAGGTATTGGCCGATTGCTGCTGGCGCTTGCAAATTCATACTGGTGAACGGAAAGTCGGCAACTAACCCTTTTTATTACGCTGAGGCGATAAACTTCTGCAATTGAGCCCTAATGAGCGTCGTCTTGCACTTTGCCGCAGTTGAACCTCGGGTTAGGGCCAAATTAGCCTGGCGCCAGAAAGCTTAACACACCAGCCATAAAGGAAGGTTCTGGGCGTATCTGGTCACATCGCGAAGTTTCGTGAACAGTCTGGCAGACCAAATTCATGCGCCTTATGACCTCATCACCAGATGCTCGTCTCCCACTACACTCCCTTATAAATGGCCTGCCTAGGTCTCACCGCCTCCACCACTCTACAATCTACAATCAATCATCTACATTTACATTAGCTTACAGCGTGTTATCCGTCCAACATGGATATGCAATTGACAGATCGTGTTACGACTATCCTGCAGGAGTCCTCCAGGATTGCTTCGGAATACAATCACCCACAATTGACTCCTCTTCACTTCATGGCTGCCATGGCCCTCCCAGAGGCAGATGGCAGTCCACCATATCTCCGAGTTATTGTTGAGAAGGCGCGATATGAATGGCCAGCTCTAGAACGATTGATCAACAAACACGTAAGTACAATTCGATTGTGTGATCCAGTGAGCAACGGAGACAAATTGCTAACATACTTTGTAGATCGTTAGAATTCCTGCGCAGACACCAGCTCCAGATCAGATTACTCCGTCGCCTGCGGCCGGGAAGGTCCTCCAGAATGCAAATAAAGTCAGCAAGAGCCAGAAGGATTCGTTTGTCGGCCAAGATCACTTACTTCTGGCTCTTCTCGAGGACCGCTCCATCCAGGAGCTATTGAAAGAGGCCAGTATTCGAGCAGACAATCTCACGAACGCAATCCAGAATGTGCGTGGGAACAAGCGCATCGACTCGCGAACCGCCGACTCTGCTGAGGAGTTCGAATTCTTGAAGAAGTATGCTACCGACCTTACCGAGATGGCACGTGAGGGCAAGCTTGATCCAGTCATCGGTCGTGAAGAGGAGATCAGGCGATGCATCCGCGTCCTCGCGCGGCGAACCAAGTCAAATCCCTGTCTGATCGGTGATCCTGGTGTTGGTAAGACCAGTGTAGTTGAGGGCGTGGCTCAGCGTATCATCGACGGTGACGTTCCCTCGGTACTTGCTGGCTGCCGACTGATGTCGCTCGACCTCGGCGCTTTAAAGGCCGGTGCAAAATATCAAGGTGACTTTGAGGAGCGTGTTAAGGGTGTGTTAAAGGAGATCGAGACCGCGAAGGATATGATTATTCTATTCGTGGACGAGATCCACATGCTCATGGGCGACGGTAAGACTGACGCCGCTAATTTGTTGAAGCCCATGCTTGCACGTGGCCAACTCCACTGCATCGGCGCTACTACGGTCGAAGAGTACAGAAAATACATCGAGAAGGATGCCGCATTCGAACGTCGTTTCCAAAAAGTCGACGTCCGCGAGCCCACCGTCAGGGAAACCGTGGCTATTCTCCGAGGCCTTCAGGGTAAGTACGAACTTCACCACGGCGTTCGCATTCTCGACAACGCACTCGTCACTGCCGCTCAGCTTGCAGGACGCTACCTAACGTACCGCCGTCTTCCGGACTCCGCGGTCGACCTTATTGACGAGGCGGCAGCATCTGTCGCAGTGGCCCGTGATTCGCGCCCAGAGCAGCTCGACACCCTCGAACGACAACTCCAACTTGTCCAGGTTGAAATCAGCGCATTGGAGCGTGATGCTTCCGATGCCGCCAAGTCCGACAAGTCTACCGCTGACCGTCTCGTTGCTGCAAAGAAGAGAGCAGCATCCCTTGAGGAGGAACTCAGGCCCCTGCGTGAGAGGTTCCACCAGGAACGTCAGGGCCTTGAGGAGCTCAACAACCTCCGAAAGAGGCTTGAGGAGTTGGAGTACAAAGCGCAGGACGCCGAACGACGCCGAGACAATGCGGCCGCAGCCGACCTTCGATACTTTGCTATTCCCGACATCAAGAAGCGCATTGAAGCCCTTGAGGCAGACAAGCAGACTTCCGAGCAGGCTTTGCTCGAAGATCTTGTTACTCCAGAAATTGTTGCCGAGACCGTCGCCAGGCTGACCGGCATTCCAGTCCAAAAGCTGAGTCAGGCTGAAAACGTCAAGCTCATCAATATGGAACGTGAACTTTCGCGACAAGTCGTTGGCCAGACCGAGGCTGTCAAGGCTGTCTCGAACGCAATCAGGTTAAATCGTGCCGGTCTTTCGAATCCAAACGCCCCAAGCAGCTTCTTATTCTTGGGACTCAGTGGATCTGGTAAGACCGAACTAGCTAAGAAATTGGCTGGATTTTTGTTTGCCGATGAGAAGGTTAGTCTTTTATTTCTCTTTCCCAGCTGTATTTCAGAATAGTTGCTAACAAGTTTTAGGCAATGATCCGCATCGATTGCTCGGAACTAACCGACAAATGGTCTTCATCAAAACTTCTCGGTGCCGCACCAGGTTATGTTGGCTACGAGGAGGGCGGTATCCTCACCGAAGCGCTCCTCCGTCGCCCATACTCTGTGCTGTTATTCGATGAAGTCGAAAAGGCCGCCCCAGAAGTCCTTACAGTCTTGCTGCAGCTTCTTGACGACGGTCGTATCCACGCTAGTTCTGGCAAGCTCGTCAACGCCGCCAATTGCATTGTCATCATGACGTCAAATTTAGGGGCCGAGTATCTTCAGATAAGTACGAATTCGCATCTTGACGCGGTCACGAAGTCGCATGTGATGGACGCAGTTCGTGCCCATTTCCGTCCAGAGTTTTTGAACCGCATTTCTTCGATGGTCGTGTTCAATCGGTTGACGAAGAAGAATATCAAGAAGATAGTCGACCTTCGATTAGCCGAGATTTCACAGCGCATGGAGACGAATAACAAGAACATCAAGATCGAGGTCGACGAAGCAGCGAAGGACTATCTTTGCGAGCACGGATATTCCAAGGATATGGGCGCGAGACCGCTCAACAGACTTATTCAGAACGAAGTGCTCAACAAGCTTGCGGTGCTTATCCTTCGTGATCAGATCAGGGACAACGAAACTGCAAAGGTCGTGCTGTCTCCAACTGGGGACGGGTTAGAAGTTCTTCCGAATCATGAACAGAATATTGACCTTACTCCAATGGAACTAGATTCGGATGAGGAGTTGATGGATGAGGATTTGGACTGAGTAGTCAGTCACCCGGGAAATAAAGGTTTAGAGATGGAGTAAGTGGTTTAATGTAAATAACGATTATTCGTGTATTATATACTCTTTTTGACTTAATTAAATTGGCTGTTTGTGATTAACTAGTATTATTAATTACAATAATATTGTCTGCTGTCCAGTATAAGTCGTACCAATTGTGGGAATTCTATCATTTAATACATGGCATTCTCATTCAAAACATTACGCCGAGATCTTCCCGGCCATCATCTTCGCCTCGTCATCGTTTCCCTCCAAAACGGCATCGACCAACGAGCGATATTCCTGCTGCCTGCGGGCCATGTCCAAGAAAATGTTGTATTTGGCATTGATGAGCTTAATCTCAGCCTGATCTTGAGACGGATACACCACGCGCCCGGGACCGCTCATGCTCTTCATAATCTCCCACAGGCCCAGAGTGTATCCCTTTTCGTCGTGCGAGCCTGCTTTTGCGCCGAGCATTGCCGCGCCGAGCACGACGGCAGCGTCGATGTACTTTGGAATCACGACCGGCATGCCCGTGCACGATGCCATCAGGGACGTCAGAACCGGATTTCGGCATTGTCCTCCCGACAAGAAAATGCTAGTGATGGCGTGCCCGGCGTCGTTGAGGGCAGAGATGATGTGACGGGTCTGCAAGCCGATGAATTCGACGGCAGCTAAGTATTCGATCGCGAGTGCGTCGACGCTGATATCCATACTAAGGCCGACAACAGAGCCTTTCATCTTGGCGGACGCGATGGGCGAGCGGTTGCCGTGGAGGTCGCCGTAGAAATAGTAATGTTTAACGAGGTGTTCGAGTGTCGCAGCGTTCTGCTCCTTCTGAAGCTGTTCGAGTCGCTTGTTGAGAAATTCAAAAACCGAGACACCAGCCTTATCTGCCAATGCCTTTGCTTCCGGATACGCGGCGTGCGACGTGAGGACGTGGTGAAGCAGCGCGCCGGTTGCGGACTGACCGCCTTCAGCCATCCAGTAGTTCGGAAGCAGGACATCCCGGTATGGACCCCACACACCAGGCACGAAGACTCTCTCCTTGGTAATCGCGAGATGGCAAGTGCTGGTACCAGCAACGGCCGCCAGTCGGTGCGTCGCGACAGCCAAGTCGTCCTTTTCGCCCACGTCTTCGATTTCGGCCCACTTCTCGTCCGAGATCGTTGCAGCGACAGTACCGATCCATCCCGCGTACGCATCGATAACACCGCTACCGACAGCAGTACCGGTGACCAAGCCCATGTCCTCTGCAGCCTGTTCGCAGAGGCCTCCTAGGTACTCTCCAGCGCTCAAGATCGTGCCATTCTCGCCCAGAACGCCGCCTATCCTTCGAAAATTATCCTCCACCAGCTCTGGCAATCCGATCTTCTCCAGAAAGTCCACAGACCATCCCTTCATACTACCGTCCACACCGACAGGGACATACCCTTGCTTGCACACAATCGAGCAAAACGATCTTGACTCTTTCTTAGTCGCGCGATGCGTCAGAAAGTCTGCAAGATCGTAGAACTTACATTTCTCGAACTCGCCTGCCGGCATGTGATTCTTAAGCCACTTGACCTTTGGGATCTCCATCTCGATCGACATTTGTCCGCCAACGTACTTGAGCAGATTGTGTCCCGTGGCGTTGATCTCCGCGGTCTCGTCCGGACAGCGGTGGTCCATCCATAACACGATGTTCTGGTTGTGGTCCTTGAAATCGGGGCCGACACCCACGGGAGCGTCGTCTGATTCGCGCAGAACGACTAGGGAGCAGGTGGCATCGAAGCCCATGCCATTGACCGATGTTGCCGGGACTTTGGAATCTGCAAGCACTCGCTTGACGCAGTCGCAGCACGCGTCCCAGATGTCGTCTGACGATTGGTTCTAGACGGGGCGCGTTAGATTTGCATTCATAGTTGCGAATGATAACTAAGACATACGTAGTAATCAGGCTTAGGTTCCCATCGCTGTATATTCTTTGAGGCAACTGCACGGATCTCTCCCAGTGAATCAATGATGCAGGCACGCGCACTACCGGTGCCGACGTCAATGCCAATATAAAACGGTCCGTTTGCAGGTTCTGGGGCCGTCATTTTCCAAAAATAGCGTCGAATATAAGCAAGGTTGTGATGCGATTTGAGTATGTGACGTCGTTGAAGAGATCAGTGCCGGACTGTCAGATAAGCCCCTAAACAGAGAGGCGGGCGTTGCTTGCAACAAACAGGAACGGACCAAGTTGTAACTAATGAGCGAATGGCAGCAGTTAAGTATATGTATATGTGACGATCGTTGCTTGGGGGTGGTTATTTATACCGTGATTGGTGACTGCCGAGCCGCTCCGGGCCACCCCACGCGGCACTAACAGGTGCGGAGAAAAGCCTCGAACGCTAGCGCGTTGTTGTTCTCTTCCCGGCAATCCTCCCGCGAAGTTACTGCCTTATTTATCCGTTCTGGCTACTGATAACTTATCAATCCTCGACAATTAATTCGTCTAGAGCAATATATCCAGATAATGAATCCAGAATCACATCTTCTGTCAAATTATGCTTATGAGCCTCTGTGTCACAGTTTACTTCAAGAAACTGATGGATCTATGTTTCAAGCAGGACATGAATTCTGCAGAAACTCCAATGAAGAAATTAACTACAGTGTTTAATCTTGCTTTAGTAAATTCGTATCAGTCATGAGGCTTTTTCCATGAGGATCAACCCAACGAAACTCTTAGACTAGTGGGGCAACGCTGCTGTGGGTTAGGGCCGTCGTGGAGCCAAGTCCACTAGTGCGTCTACTAGCGCCTTTTAACGTTGCCAGGACGAGACATTATTCCGCTTGTATTAGACGGCCGACCAGACATACAAACATTATTCCCTTATGGGCATTGCCAGTTCGGCCTGTTTCGGTTGATTTGATAGATCGATCGCGATGAATGAACCACAGACTTGCGATACCTACATTCTACGTTTTTCATACTGATCCGCTTATTCATTGCTCTGTTCTACGTCTGCTCATCTCGTTTACAATCACACCAAACGTCAACTCGTCGTGTAGGCTGATCCGGCAGTCGAGATCAGTTATGGAAGCCAAAGATATCGTCATTGCCAGCGACGACAAGAGCCTTGGCTGATTACCGCCAAAGTGCTCCACTACCCCTACTCGGCGTCCGACCAAGCTAAGACCGAAGCGGTCGCGCGTGACCTATGCGAGAATCACTTCTGCAATGCCGACGCAAAGGAGCGATCGAGTATTGCTCGCGTGGGCCAGGAGTGACATTTGACAGTCGCCATCGCGCTTAGCAACGCCGGCATGGTCCTCAAGAAGCCATGCACGGAGGGGTTTTGATCTGAGTCCGTCAGCATGTTCAACGGAACTCCAACTTCAGCAGCAAGGGACAAGATCTTGACGCGTTGGTTTGGCATTACCAACTCTTATTCTGTCTATGCGGGCTCGAAGATGCCGAATGAGCATTTCTGCCGCGTGGCGGCAAAGTAAAAAATGGAGCTCGCAGCATCTCTGTCTATAATACCGCTCCGGGACTATGGACACGCCGCTCTTTCACGGACAGAAGTTGCCGTACTCGATCGCGTATGACAAGGGCGCATCGAAGAGAAGATGATGGATATCAGAGGACTGTGCATCGATTGTAGAGTTCTCGGCGGCCAACAGTAACGGGCCAGACATCTTTGCAAATGCGCTTACAATACGCGCTTGATGATATCTAGTGCTGCCTTAGCGATTTATTTGCGAGCGAGGACATGCAGATTTCGTAATGTTGCAAAAACCCAATTTCTAATGAACTAGTGGTAACGCTCTATTTGACATGGACGATCGTCCAGCTTATTTATGTGATTCTCAGCTCGCAAAGACTCGCCTGCCGTGCCACGATGAAACTGCCTGTTTCTCTGCGCGGACGACGGTAATCACAGCCGCGGTCAAAATACCTCGGATTAAGTCGCAATCCTTTCTAGATCTAGCCAAAGGACTAAGATGTGTAAGAAATATCTCATTTGACCGACGCATGGCTTCGACATTAGTCACCGCTAAGGAATGGCGGGCCGACTCTTGTCACAGGAATGATGTGGCCGTTAAGTCCCGAATGCCCGACTCGGCGAACTTTGCGACCAGACACCGGACGAAAACGACAGCCGAGGCTCTTGGACTAAGGTTAGAATAGAGTGGGTTGGCCATAGCTTCGGTCCTTCGTGTAAGTTTTAGTGGGTCAAACTCGAATCAGAGAGGCCTGTCACCCGCGCGGGATGTCAAGGGGCCGACACTGCCGCCGCGGCGACAGTTGGGACGTGTCTCGCCGATCATTTATTACGGCTGCCGAACTCTCCGACATCATAATCGACGAGTCCTAATTCCAACCTAACATCTGGACAGAATCATATGATGGTACCGCTTGAGCACCGAAAATAAAATAATTCTGGCAGCTACTAAACGCATGGTCATTGATGTGTTCGTACATGCCCACACATATGCACAAGCCACACCACAGGAAAGGACACGTCGGTCGCGCACAACTACACATGTACACACACAAAAAACATATGCCACACAATCCTACAAGCCAATCACATCGCCTAGCACGCATTTTCTGCTGGCTGCACTCAGCGCCGCGGAATCGGGTAGCTCAATGCAAACACTCTGGGCGACTTGGGTACCTTACCTATTTCGTCGCGGGGCTTGCGGCTCGACATCCGGTGCCAAACCACGTGAGACTCCCGGTTCTAACCGAGGGCCCTTACCCACAGAGTCCTGATTAGGTTTGTCTGTCAGAATTTAGTCAAAGTTAAATAATTTTTTTTGGTTGGGCATTCAATTCAAAGAAAGCACAAATCTGATTGAGAATTCCAGGGGCAGGGACAGTAGTAATTTATTTATGTGATGAATATTCTTATTAGCATAATGCTCATTAAATATTTTGATCGCGTCTTGGACAAACCGAACCCGGGTGACATGACAACCAACAATCCAACATAGTGTATGATATGATACAAACGACCGGCGCACTGAATAAATGTCACCACCAGTGACCCAAAAACGTATAGTATAGTATAGTACATGAGAATATATAGATATATGTACATAACAAACAAGACGACTTTCATGCAACGGCAGTCTTTCGACTGTCGATCGTCGAGTGTTTGCGCAAGAGTAGCGTGCGTCCGCGACGGAGTAAGCTGCCGCCGAGTCTGCTCAACTTTTGTAGTTCAGACGCGGTATGGGCGGTCGGCATCGATGCGTGCTTCTCGATCTTCTTGGATGCAAATGCGGGAGCGGGAGGCGATGGCAGGAGCGAGCACGACGACGACGGGACCTGGTCGTCGGACAGCCGGCGGTGGTCGGACTCGACTTGCGGTGGACGGCCGAACGTGTGCATGTTCTCGATGTAGACTGAGGACAAGACGATTGCCTCTTCGAATCGTAGTCGACCGAGGTAGCCCTTGCGGGAGATTTCGGCCGCGGCAGATGTGATGTCGACGCGATTGCCGCGCAGAGTCGCCAGCACCTCGCCCTTGGCCACGAAATGCCAGCTCGTTTCGCCCGAGCCATAGCCGCTGTTTGCCGACGTCGGCAAGATTCCCGCGGGGCCGGCATTCGACGGCGTCCACCGGCCGAGAGTCTTGCGGCTCCCGTCGCGCTCGGAAACGGCAATGACAAGAACGCCGGGACCAGCGCCGTCGGTGCGGACACGCCAGGTCAGGCCGCTTGAGTAGCCGAACTTGAGGTCGTGGCCGGACGCGTGCAAGATGGATGTATGGGTGTCGTGGTCGATGTCGTCGCACGAGTAGACGACGAACTGGGAGGACGACAACTTCTTTGGTAGGATTGCTGCTTTCTTGTGGAAAGCTGCGACCGGCGCCGGCGACGTGACTGGTCGCTTGACGTTCAAGACAGGTAAGACGTGGCGCGACGTGAGGCGTTGGATCTGGAAGATGAGCTGGGCTTGGCTGTAGCCTGGCCGTGGAGGTGGAGTCGCGAGAATGTATGATTCAGGAGTGCCAGCGCGACTAGGGACTTGGGTGGACGAGCTCGAGCGTGAAATATCAGACCGCCGCGATACCGACGAGCTCGACGAGCTGCGCGAAGACAGCATTGACGTTGTTGTTGACGACCGCGCGGACTCTGGTCGCTGGTGCCGGGGCGGCATCGAAGAGCGACGGTCCGACGAAGCATTCATGTGTCGAGAAACAGGCGGAGGCGAGAGCGACGACGACTTGCGGTCATTCAGACGTGAGTGCGGTGGCCTGGACCCCGATTCTGGGCCGTCGATGATACCTGCGGGACACGAGACCGGCAGGTGCGCGCTCATTGTCGTGAGGGCGGACGCGACAGTAGCAAGAAAGGCGAGGGAAGAGTCAGTCGCGATGGCGTGGATCTGCGGCTTGCGGGAACGATTGGAGATGGACATAATAGTCAGCGGCACATGGTTTTGGTGCGAATGCGAATGCGAATGGGGCTGCCATGGCCGGCCGCGGGCGAGTGCCAGCACGCAAGCTATATAGACCAAGCAAGGGTGAGTGAGACCCGTGCTGGCTGGTGAAGGAAGATTATTATTGACCGACAATTAATGATGACGCGCCCGTCCCGTTCGCATCCACCGCCGCCGCGCCACACGCCGCCCGCGTGCGTGGCTCATGCAGCCGGCGCCGCGCCCTAACCCTGTCAGATGCGATGGTGGACGGCGAGCCGGCGCGAGGTTGCTCCGATTCCCCCTTTTGAATCGTCGCCGCCGTCCCGAGGAATTCTCGGTGCCGACCGCAAATGCACTGCACCGGCAATCCGAGCGCTACGTAAAACCCCGAATAAAATCAAATAACTGAATAAAACCGGGGTCAACCAATCACCGCTCGTTATTACTAGTGTTGGGCCGGTCGGTTGACAAGCCACGCAAACTTGTCGGCGCTAATCATGACTCATGACGTGGCACACAATAATAATGACCGTTCAGTGTGTACGTTAGACCAGGTCTTTTTACTGTGACGACCGACTGTGCCTGCCCAGCAATATATACAATGTCCTCGGTTGGTTCCTGTCGGGTCCGATCGCGGGCCTCGTACTCGCTCGTATTCGCTGCGGCTCGTCACGGTTTTGGTCACGGTCCAACCCGCTGGAGCGCGAGGCCTCGCAAGTTCGCATTCGCAGCGGCTGGAAAACGCGACTGGCGGAGAATTGCAACGATTACGCTTAAATGCTTGGCAGCCACGACGCTTGTACGGCTCTGGCGAGGGCACAGCCGTCTAACGTCACCTTTTCCGCGATAGGGGGCGATGGCGTATTATTCTTAAGTTATGTATGGCCAACTTTACAGCCGCGAAGAAGATCAGGGTCAAGCCGTCCAAACCAAACTAACTATCCCCTGTTCGTATTACGGCCAACATGCAGGGAACACACAAAAATCTTGCGAGACGAGTACGCAATGATTTGCGCAACACACCCTGCATTTGTTCCCTGATTGCAACCACAAGCGAGGCAAAACAAACGAGACGTCACCTTGAATTATCTATTAATAATAATGCGTAATCGTCGTAATCATAATCTTGTCATCGTCCCTCCACGTGCTAATCAGCCTGCACCGCCACGCAGCCTCGGAGGGCTGAACGGTCGGAGTCGGAGCTTCTGTCTGGGCCGGACCCTAACCTCGACCGTCCTCTGTCAGCCATGGCATCACGATTGTCTGTGTTTTCTGACTGACAGGCGGACAGTCGCATTGTGCGCGATCGTCGGCACTGAGAGCCACAGCCGATATTTTCCGATCAATCACCTGTAACCATCTCGCTAAAATTGCTTCCTGCGCAATACGCCTGCATCACGTGGTCTCGCTAACTCATGCGGGTGAAAGAGTAGTGTCGATTCACATGATCCATACTCTAGCATTTTGGGCTCGCTCCCATCGCGCTCCTGGTCAACCCTAAACAATGTTCTTGACATCCCCGACCCGAAACATCAAATCACTAGCAATTACCATCGGCAACTATCATTCGCGCCTTTTACTCTCACAACCCTACTGATTTTCACTCCTCATCAGCGTAAATTCCAACCCCGTCGATCAGAATGGCTGACACTGCTACACAAACCGCATACGAAAAACTTGGCGAGGAATTTCGCAAGACCCAATCAGGTACCTATTTCCCTACTGGATATTCATACTTATGCAGTCAAGACCGGATATTATTATTATTACCGGAATTTGCCAGCCAGCCGCGAATTGTTTATTTGATAGTCAGTCTGTTGACTGGAGTAGATCTATCCACATATATCGAAGCGCGACAAAAGCTCGAATCGCAACTGCAGGAAAACAAAATCGTCCAAAAAGTCTGCCCCGCCGCCGCCGCCGCTTCTTCTTCTTGGGTAGATTATTAAGCTAACATGTCAACAGGAGTTCTCGATATTAGAAGATGACTCCAAGATTTATAAGCTCATTGGGCCGGTCCTGGTGCCTCAGGACAAAAGCGAAGCCGTCATCAACGTCGACAAGCGGTTGGAGTTTATTGAGTCTGAGATGTGAGATTTGTTGGTCTTTGTGGCTAATGAGTTTGTCTGCTGATCCGGGTTTAGAAGACGGATAGAGGGCCAGATTAACGACACGCGGGCAAAGACCGAGAAGAAGCGTGCGGAGGTATGTTGTGATTTATTTGAATCGCGATCGTGCAAGAACTCACTGGCTATAGTTAATATCGTTTCAGGCTCAGTTGCAGGAAAAAGCTAGGAGTTAATAGAACCGGATACTATGGCTGTATTATATAAAATCGTCTACTCTAATTATCGTACATCTGTTTGGCGGCATAATTAATTTATTTACTCGTTGCTATTGACGGATCTATCTTTGGGATATTCGCAACCTCATTGATATTCAGGACCTTTGCAAACGAACCCGGCACTATCACCGCCCGTCATTAGCCACGTCACGCTCTGGCAAAAACGTAACCCCGCCCGAGGTTCACTCACCTTGTCGAACGTTCCCCTTTCCGTCCGGACACAAAACCTTTATCTTCTCGGCTGTGGCCTTCTCCTCCTTATTCTCCACAATCGCATAGTCAGTCCCGTCGTGCTCGAACTTCGCCTCCGGATCAATAACTGACGGCAACGGAATCCGCGCCGGTAAATTCTTGCTCATTGACTTGGGGACTTTGAACAGCCACAGCTCTTTCTCGCCCTTTGCCAGATTCGAGTACGTCAATTTGCTCGACGACTGTGCCAGTGGTTTGAAGTTATCAGGCGGCGCGTAGCTGTTTCCCGTTTTGTAAGTAAAATGAATGTACTTGCCTTTGTCGGCAAACACTGAAATCAAAATCGACTTACGCTTCTGAATCCGAGCCCGTTTCGCTATCGGACGACATTGTCTCACTCCAGAAAAAAAAAAAAAAAACGCGCTCCAAAATTTAAATCGTCGCACTGATACCAAGCCCCGTCAACGCGTAATAATATGTTACGGAAATATAGTACCCCTGGTTATTATCTGAGCCTGCTTCCGTCAAACATCCCAATTGGGACGGGAACAAAAAAAAATATTCATTGAAACTCTGGCGGGGCGGCCAAGTTGAATTGCCCGGGAGAAGACAGGCACGTGATTCTATCCGGGTAACATTGATCGTGTGCTTTTGTCCCAACCGTTATGAATAAATTTCCCGTATACGCAAGAAAGGTCGAAGGATTAGTGGCATTTTTGTTTTTGGTAACCGCGTTCAGTGCCTTGTTTCCGATTATTGAAAGCCAGGCTTGCAAAAGGAGTCAAGGCAGCAAAAGTAACGCGGAGAGTGAGAAAATCGGGGGGGTAACCATTTGTCGCTATCCCCAAATGTCGCGGTACACGAGCGTCGACCTAATTCGCCATGCCGGCAATTCGGGGCGGATATTTCTCTCCACCGGAATCTCCCGGTCGGCAATTACGTCAAATCAGAGCATGCACTATTTACGCCAGGTAGGACTGTTGCGGAGGAGAGGTTTGACGCCGGCTGCGGTTGCAAAGAGATGGGCGCACGACATGGGCAGCCGGGAACAAGACGATTTCATGTGGACGCCGACTGGCGCGGATGCCTACTCGCGGCGTAATCTGGCGGAGCAGAAAAAAGCAATGATCAAGAATCCCGAACAAGTGGGTTACTTTTTGTTGACATATGTCGACAGACCAAGCGCGGGGACTAATTATCTGCACAGGCTTTCCAAGTTCGATTGGATGATGACGACGTCGACTCGGCCTACGCAAGCCTCTTCCCTGCCGTCAGCGCGAACAACCTGATGTTTTTCCCACAAGCGACGGCTAAAGCACTTGCTTTGCCCGACGCGATCGAAGACCGCATAAACGATGACCAGGTCCTGGCAGTTCGGGACGCAAAGCGAGATTGGGATTCGATCGTGACCAAGTTGTCGCAGACGGGAATAAACGGGATCATGCGGGACGACGTAACGCTGCTTGTTAATTTGCTGCCGGTCGACGTGCGCTCGCGCCGTGGCGAGGAGCTGATGGGTTTGATCAAGGTATTTTCTCCTCTAGTAGGCCGCGGTGGATCTTTAATGCTAAAATCCGTTGTCTAGTCTAGCAACGTCAAAATGAGCAGGTACTTATATGATAGCTTCATTGGTGGATACGCAGAAACGAAGAACAAGGACATGGTTGAGAAGCTGGTGAACGAAATGCAGACCGGTAAGTTCGCGCTGCGTTTAGTGGTTGTGAAACATTGCGATTAACATTGCGGCCAGAGGGGTTCGAGCCGCGCGAGCACACGTATACACAGATACTCAAACTCCATTACCATCTGCGCGACTTCAAGGCGATGGCAAACGTGGTCGACACATTGAGCCAGAAAGGTCTAGAAATGAACTTGGACCATTACTCGCTTCTAATGCGCATGTGCTTCAAAACCCGACGACTACGCGAGCTCTTCCAGATCTTCGACTTGCTAAAGTTCCGTGCTACAACCAACCTGCCTGACGAGCGGATATACTCCATCGCCATCGGTGCGTGCGGCGCCATGAAGGATACCGAGCGTGCGCTTGATTTGTACAAGGAGATGACAACAAGGCCGCTCAATCCTCTCGAACCAAACCCGATCATCATGAACGCGCTAATTTACGCCTGCTCGACCCGCCGCGAATACCACCGCCAGGCGTGGCAGTACCTGTTGGAGGCTAGAGATCGTGGATACCCGCTGACTCAGTTCACGATCGAGCTAATGCTGAATATATGTGCAGTGGCCGGCGACGTCGCGTATGCGCGTTTACTGCTTCTGCAATTGTATATCGAGCCGTCGTTCAGACCCTGCCCGCACTCGTTCCAGTGCTTGTTCCGGGCGTACTCGATCTGCCTCCGTCGCAGGAGCTCGCTTGGTGCCAAGTCCGCGCTTGACTCGGACCTCGGCATGGCAGTACAAAAAGCGCTCATCCCGGTCGATGACATCTTCAATCACACAGACGCCGACGTGCCTCCGTTCTTACCAGTCTCGCGAATTGCAAACGTCGACCAACTCCTCGCCGAGGCCCACGCGGTCATGCGGTATCTCCAAGACTCCCACCCCGAGCTCATCACCGACTTTGTCGTCAACACGTATCTGTCAATCGCATCTAACAATCACCAGAACCGCGAATACCGACTCTGGTTTGCGGAATCAACTACGCCGGCGATCGATCCCGAAGTATCAAAGGTACCCGACTGCGCATACGACACAAACGTCCAGGGCCCGCCTCTACCCCATCGCAACGCTACCGCCGGCCCAACCGCTGCTGTCGACGCCGACGGCCTCATCATGCACACTGCACCATTCGACGTCCGCTTCGGCAAACCAGACCCCGCGTTTACAGTCAAGGTGCTCCGCAACAGGTACATCTACCAAAGCGCGCTCGAACTCGCATTCCGCACCAAAGACCTCTACTTCGGCAACGCAGTCTACGCCGAGCGCCAGGCTTGGAAGCAAACAAAGGAGTACTTGACGTTGTCGGACGAGGATCGCCACAAGTTCGACTTCAGGGCCGTCCAGTTCATGGTCGACATTTACGCCCGGGCCCAGCTCTTGGACAAGGCATGGGCCTTGGTGTCGGACCATTCAGAATTTCCGTGGATTTTTGACAAACATCTACTCAGGTTCCATACGCTTGCGAAGCAAGCCGGTCGCAGTGATATTATCGATAAGCTCGTCGCGTTTACCTCCGGAAGCCGATACAGCAATCTTGACGAGGACCTCTGAACCGTTGTCTCGACCGCCATAATTTTCTCTAGTTTGTACAATTTTTCGTTTGTGTTTTTGTGTGTATTTGTGCTGATGGGCATGATCTCGCTTTGTTTATTCGATTGGAAGGTTTATTTGGCTTGGTTACAAAAGTTGTTCGCTTGGCAATGGTTATATCTCTTTAAAGCGCGCATAGATAGAACATTGGACAGCACTGTTTGGTTTCGATGCATTGCTTTAATGGTGGTTTATGTATCAGCTCCCGTTTTCGATTTAATCTACTGGTGCGCATTGTAAGTGGATATCTTTCATGGCGAAAGATATACACTCGCATTTCTGTATATCGTCTCATATTCAAAACACTTGTACAATCGTTGACCTAGTAATAATCGATATCAAGAATCCAAACACTGCCAATTATTACATAGACCAAAATTGTCATGAAACAGACATACATTGCCATAAATCAAATTGCTGAAACTCTATTGCCGTTCTCGACACCACGCAAGAATACCCAAAGTGCAAACAAAAAGAAACCCCCGGAATTAACACCGGAAACCAATCGACCCGGCAAAAAAAATTTTGACTGCATAGACACACTAATACACCACGATCAGGCTACTTCAATTCCGAACTTTTAAGACCGCCGGTACAGATCTGACGCACACGGTGCCGCGTTAACGCGTCTTGTCTAGCAAACCCTTTTCCACACGGGCACACGAAAGGTTTCAACTCCTCGTGGGTCTTCGCATGTCTCCGCAAGTCATGATGCCGCACAAATCGCGACCCACACACGGTGCACAAATGAGGCTTATCCGACAAATGTGTCTGAATATGCGTTCTGATATTATATTTCCTACCAAATCTCTTGCCACAGTCGTTGAATCTGCAGATATACTTTCCGTCCGCTCCGGGACCTTCGACGTAGCCGTCGATGGTCTTCGTGGGAAGTCTCGATTCGCGATCGTGAAGGTGCTCCACGTTGATCGTGAACTTTGCATTAGTGACCGGGTCGGCGGTTAATATCGGTTGCCACGCCGTATTCCAGTTTACTTTGCGATGAGGTTTCAGCGATGAGAAAGTTTTGCCTTGCGCTAACTCCGGCGACGAAAAATCCGTGGTATCTTCAGTTGATGAAAGTCCTGGTGGTGACAATCCGTCAGATTGATAATCCGCCTCGTAATCGCTTCCTGGACTTAGCGCCGGCAAATCCGGTGCAGCTTTCTGAAATTCTCCCGCCGGTAGAGTGTCATTCTGGTAGGGGAACATGTTGGCCGACGCCAGAGGCAATTCGTACCTGCTCGCGTCTCCCACATAATAGTCATCATTCTCGTATTCCGAGTACTCTAATGACGGTGTACCTCTCGGGAGCGAGGACGGCAGATACGATTGCAGCGCCGGTCGCGAGAAAGCATCGTACCGGCCGCCATTGCTCTCTTGCTCCGAGTAAAAACTATTAAATGACGGCTCGGGTGGTACAAATACCGATGGATTGCAAGAATCATAATACTCTGGATCAATTCTGTTAGACCAATTCCTATCTAAATTACCAA
The DNA here is from genome assembly GCA_030568275.1 of Lipomyces orientalis. Lineage (NCBI taxonomy): Eukaryota > Fungi > Ascomycota > Lipomycetes > Lipomycetales > Lipomycetaceae > Lipomyces > Lipomyces orientalis. The sequence goes on from JAJLTP010000001.1 coordinate 213,338, forward strand.
AGGCAAACCGGGTACCAACTCTGCGGCGGGGGTGAACTAGGCGGCACGCTAACCTGCTCATAGACTTGATCTCCACCAGTACTGCTGGCCTGACTCCAGATCCTTGCCATGAGCATCGCTTCTGGATCCACAGTCGCAGAGCTATAATACCGGTCCGACTCACTTCCCGACAAGGACAAGTCCGGCGAGCTGTTATAAAGCAAATGCGTGGACAGTGTAGGCGGTAGTTGCTGCGGAGGTATGTAACGCTGCTGCTCTTTGTCGAGGATCTGTAGTCGATGCTGCTGTCGAGGCCGTCTTCGTAAAGTAGCTGAAGACATCTTCTTTATGTAATTTTTTTATTTTATTAAAGAGTAAAATAGCGTGCTGAAATGACGGTTTGATACGATATATATGTGAAATCGACCAGCGACCTAGAGATCAGAAGTGTTGGCAGTCTTATATCCGGCATGCACTGAAATACTGCACTTACTTCTATATCAACGAGAAACGAACACGAGAAATTAAAGCAGACCAGCTGCGATAATAAATCTCTAAAACAAAAAGCAACTTTAAAGCTCACCAGGAGCGTAAATCCTCAGGTACAAGGCAAGAAACGAAGCGTGCGTGCAGAAAAAAAGGGAAAAGGAAGAAAGGAAAGTCACAACACATGTATCACACTCGAGGGACGTCTATTGCGAGACATGCCACCGAGACATGGCGCCGGGACCGTTGGCGCCTCGTTATTTTCCCATTGCCTGAATCAGGGCTTGGTAAATACGTGCCTAGCCGCCGGTATAGCGCACTGCGTCCCACGTTATTCGTCCGATCTGAGCTACGCAAACTTAATCTGTTGCTATGGAAACACCACTGCGCGAGATCTGAGACCGAGATCAGACTGTGCTCACTACCTGAGACCCTTCGCGCAGGGTTCTGAAAGTGATCTACAAAGCTTGCTGTCTGGGGATAAAAATATACAAATACTCTGAATATTTTCTAATGGTTATTCTGTGGTCCGCCTTCAACTATTAGGGGATAATATCTTCACATAGTAAACTTCTCGCATCGAATTCCGCCAATTCCTTTTTCTGTCTAATGGTTTTATGGTTAAAACCGTAGATGCGCAAAATTTTGATGGGCTGCATGACATGGGGGACAATTGTCTGTCAATCTTACAAGTTGGGCATGTGGCGCAGTTGGTAGTCGCGCCAGTTTTGCATAGTCTCGGCTGTGAGTAGAAGTACTGGAGGTCTCCGGTTCGAACCCGGACTTGTCCAATTAAAATTTTTTTTCCTTCACTCCTCGCTGTGGAAAGGTTACAATAATAGCAAGCATTTTTTTTTTGATGTAGTTGACGTTGTACAGTGTATATTAGGCGCGATAGAATTTGATTGCAAATGTCACTTTTAGACCGCCGGAGTGACTCCCTGATCGTTGAATATGCTCAGGACTATCTCTCCACATATAGTCAGGACTTATCTTTGACTTGACACGACGACGACGAAGGCAAACCACATTTGCTCGCTTGCTCGAGCGGAAACACTGTTCCAGAAGGGTACCGGGAGACGTTGCTGTTGCTGTTGCTGTTGCTGTTGCTGTTTTGTCTGTTGCAAATCCATGGTCGAATAATGTTCGAACGAAGGCGAGAGGGAAGATTGAGAGATTAAGCGGGACACGAGGGCAGTGTAGACAAGAACAGGGCGACGCTCGCAAGACGCGTGAACCAGTAGTGATTTGTTTAGTTATTGCCTGTCCGTGAGTGCCCTAACCCTGATTCACAGGCGTCGAATCCACATCACTTAGCCCAACCGCAGGAGTGATTTTTGTTATACGACATAATTCTATAGTCACTGCTGAGATACATTGATTAAAGTGAAGTCGAGTTGTCCGCGACTGTAGATCGTGTTTGATGTTGTTCGACGTTGGGCTCTGCAGTGTTAGTAAATGAAGCTGTTAGACGCGTGCGAACACTCAATGAATGACAGCACCGACATGTGACGATCTTCAACTCGCTGACAGTGTGCTGACTTAATTTAATCTAAAGCCTGCCAAGAAACCGCTTCATGCGCCATTTATTCATGGTTACACAAAACACGCGAACCGCGCTGATCGCGTTCCGTCACTTTGTATGGCTTTCAATATCCCGTTGTCTCCGTTGTCTTCCAAGATTAGCATTGTAGTTAGAACGGCTCAGCTTGCCAATGTGCCCTTTGCTAGGTTAATAAATTGTCGAATGTGAGCTAACTGTCTGCACAAGCTCTGTATTTCGGCGAAGTCGAGCACGGCGAGTTCGCGCACGGCAGTTGTTGGCAGCATGGGGTTAGGGCGCGCACGGACGCGGCATCTGGTCAACAAATCACGCGCGCCGCGATCGCGAGCTCGCATCTCTCAATTCAGCCATGTGCTCGTCTATTTCTCGCTTCCGTGGCCAATAACGCATCCTGCCAAGAAAACTCACATGCGCGATTTATTCGACGTTGCGCAAACAAAACAAATTAATTAAATGACGCGTATGACTTCCAATAATAATACAACCAACCGCCGCCTCCATCCGCTCCAAACCAGATTTTCGTCTACGTACAGGCGGCGTCGCGGGATTCGGTCCAAGACGGCGAGAACCAAGCCACTTGATCCCGTTCTTGCGACGCCTTTCTCAACAAGGTAAGGAAGTGCCAGTTTTGGCACGAGAGGAGTCATCGATGCAATGACGCTAACCAGAATCAGATTCTTAGTACGCGCGAAGGTAAGAGGGGAGCCTGTCACAGGCTGAGATCTTCTTCGAACACATGCGAGTATTTTACAATTCCTACCATCTGGTCATTTGGCTAACATTCTAATGCAGGCAGATGGTGTTTTCTACAGGGCAAGAAGACAGCCTGGAACCGAGTTGGGTCCGCGATGGCGAGAACCAAGCCACTTGGTCCACACCGGTTCCGGCAATGCATCCTCAAAAGGGGGCACGAGGGGAGCCATGACAGGCTGAGATCCTCCTTGATACGAGTACGCAGATCCGCCTTGGAACTAGGTAAGGCTAAGGTGGCGAGAACCAAGCCACTTGGTCGACTACCAGTTCCGACGACGTTCTCAACTGTGGGCACGGGGGGAGCCGTCAGGCTCGCAAGGAACAGTGCTAGGTTTTTACCTCCGGGAATATTTGTTTTCCCACTTGGGTTTTTGTTTTGCCCGGAGGAAGTTTCCCTACGCCTTTGTCCAAATGGATGTTCCCGATGGGCACCGGGGAGAGCCGTCAGGCTCGCAAGGAACAGTGCTAGGTTTTTACCTCCGGGAATATTTGTTTTCCCACTTGGGTTTTTGTTTTGCCCGGGGGAATTTTCCCTACACCTTTGTCCAAATGGATGTTCTTTTAGATAGATTCTTTATGTATGCGAGCACAGTCGACCTTCGGGCGAGCTAGTCGCCCTTCTATCAGAAGGGGCTGTGTGTTGAGACTTGTCTCCTTGCCAGCCATGGTCACATGACTGGCATGCAAGGTAGCATCCGATCCCGGCGTTGTCAAAACGTTGGGTCTGGTGCTGTCTAATACAAGGGGAGTGACTTGAGTGGGACAGAGTGCGGCGTCGACGCGTCCACATATCTTAAAGTAAACAAAACTGATAACCAGTCGCAACTACCAATCGCCATTACGTCGTCGCTAGTACTCCCCTGACGGACACAAGCTAGAGCCTGACGAGTGCCTTCCTTTGTTTGACTCTCTTTGACTCTCGTTCGTTTGGTTTGTGATGGCGGCAGCTGAATCCGGAAGAACGATCCCGGACTTTGAAATTCGTCAACTTCACCACCCGCCAATCCACCAAAAACTCCAGCTCGTCTCACAAGATGTCCTTTTTTTGCAAAAAAAGTTCCTGGACGTTGCTAAAACCAAGATTGACGCCAATTTTCCAGCACAGCCATCCGGAGAGCAGGATCCATTGAAGCAACAAGTTGAGGAGATCGTGAAAGAGGTATGTGGGGTCTGATACGCGTGTGCGGTAGGATGCTTGTCGAACACGAGATATTAATGGACACGTCGCGTGGTGTAGTTTATCTTAAGAACGATCGAGCTGTCAAAGCATAGTTTAGTTGTGAACGGGATCGAGGGCGCGGATCCATCATTGGACTCGCTGATGAAGGGCGCGGATCTGGACAAAGACGAAGAAACAGACAGTGAGTGCCGTTTACTTATTAATATCCTTTGAATTTATTCTTGAAACGCGTGCTGATATCGTGAGTAAGAATATGAACCATTCGATTTAGAACTTAACGAGCAAGTTCGCGAACTATATTCCGAAATCGATAAAGAAACGGTCGAAGTCACTAAACTACGGCGTGAGGGCCCTTTACGTGCTCTAGAAGCTTACAAGTCAAAGTTAGATACGCTTGACGAGCAGCGAGCTAATGCGCAAACCGAGAGTATGGATATGGATGACGCGGAGTTTGTCGATGTGAAGATGCAGGAATTTTTACCTCGCAGCGAAATTATCGCGGCTGGTTTCGAGAGTCTAATTGCTACTTTGCGGGATATGAAAAAGGTTTGTTTATCTTACTTAGGGATTGTGTATATAGTAAATTGAGGGGTGCTAACTGAATACAGAACGTACCTGCTACTGCAGCAAAGTTGGACAGAGCCGAAGCAGCTATAACTCACCTCAACTATAGAAACAGTAAATAGTTAATGTAGATAATGTATGATATGGTTGGCGAATATTATTGGGGCTTATGTTATTAATTGAAAACCGTAGCTGATCTAACTGGGATATTTCACGGTTTCGCACATGCGCAACACACCGTAGAAACGGCTATTATCGTTAATTTTAATCGCAGGTGCTGTTCGGTACGCTTAAAATCTAGATGTCTTCCAGATAATCCTACACGATTTTAAATCGAAGAAAATAAATATGTGGAGGATCGGACAAAGAATCCTGAACGCTTTGCCGTGCTAAGTCCCAACAAGCTGGACGTCGTTTGTGGAGCGACCGCGATAGAGTCCGATAACAGCAGTTTCGGCAATGCTCGCCATTGCACGAGAATTGGCCAGTCCAATCCAAGACAATCGAACTAATAGCCATGAGATATTCTTCCGGCGCTAGGCTCTGCAGCTCTCATTGTCACCAATTGACAGCTTGCACGAGATATCTCCGCCCTGAGCCGACAACCTCACACGGGAGATCACAAGCGACCACAATTCTATATCGGCAACACGGGAGCACTCCGTTCAAAACAAAGCCGGAAATTTCAGAAAACAACAAGTTGAATGAAACTCCCGAATCTGAAAATTCCGAGACAACAACCAGGCCAACTTCTAACCAAGCGATCTTCGACGAAGGCGATGTCGGCTACATGATACGCCGCCTGTCGCAATTGGCCGAAGAAGCAAGTCCAATTAAAGATGATCCAATAGCTGGCGGTCGAGACGATGATGATTATATGTCGGCGAAGGAATTGAAGGATTTAGAGGAGCGGCTATCAGCCCAGACTTTTAAGCATCAACACGCTCAAGCAATCGCTGGCGCACGATTACCGAAGTCTGCGAGCAAGCACACCCAAGATCTAGCATTTAGCAAACCATGGACAGGCACGGAGACCACAGAAGATGCGGTTTTGAGAATGCTAGTTGACGTCAACAAGCCGTTGCGGATACCGGGTCCTAGGAACGGGCCATTATATAGAGGCGCGCCGGCTTCTGGCGGACCGGGAGCAGCGGCCGGTGGAAGTTCTAATGTCGCTCCTCTCCCAAAGACGAAACGATCGATGCCAGACTCGGTGCGACTAGCTCGTGCGCGAGAACTATCATTGGAGTACTCAATCGCAAAGAACACAGGCACACTGCGGGACGGTATCGATAATGACAAGAAGAGAGATGGGAAAGCACCTGGACAAATTGAAGGAGACGCTGAGTTTTCAAGATTGTACCGGGACAGATTTCGTAGTCCAAGGGCTATGCCAAGAACTCTTCATGGTCTCCGAGCTCTTGCTGACGAGCGAATTGAAGAGGCTAGAGCGCGGGGCCAATTCAATAACCTTCCTAGAGGAGGAAAACTGGACATGGATGCTAGAGTCTCTTCGCCTTTTTTAGATACCACAGGTAAATTCTCTTTGGTCACTCTATGAACACCACTGATAGTCCAATCTCAGAATTTTTCTTGAACAGAATTATTCAAAGGCAGGATGTGCAGCCCCCATGGATTGACAAACAGGCTACTATTCGACAAGATCTCAGACGCTTTAGAGTTGAGCTTCGTGAGAGCTGGAAGCGACACGCCATGCGATTAATTGCTGCGGAGAGCTCAGATCTGGAGACACAGCTGGACCGGGCGAGGACATACGCTGAAGGCGAATGTGCCGAAGCGGAGCGACTGGGGTTTCTTACCGAAACGAATAAGGAAGAAGGCGAAAGTACATATCAGGCTGAAGAGAGTGCTGTTGCAACAGAGGCAGCTACGTCCTTGAGGAGCACTGGCGAGGAGCCGGAAGCGTCCAGACGGCCGTCATTTCCACGGTTGCCTAAGCAAGATTGGGAATCGATTGAGCGTAAATACCATGAGCTTTCAGTGAAGACACTGAACGACAGTATTCGAAGTTACAATTTGATGGTACGTGTTTTGTGTTGAACATTTTGGGACTGAGCTCAATTTGGCATAGGCTCCCGGACCAGCTCGTCGCTCATACCTCACGTTAGAAAGAGAACTAAGATTATGCTACGCAGAAGTGGCTCCAGTCTTGGCCGACGCGCTGAGGGAGAGGCATGAGCTGATCAACTCTGCGCGGACTACTTTTACTATCACGAAAACCGAGAAGCCGGGATCAATTGTGAACAACATGTTCGGAGAGAAAGTTGTTGTGATGGAAAAGACAGGTAACGAGTATGGGCTAAAGGAGCTCTTCAGGGATCTTTTCTTCAGAAAGAAATCTTCACCGCTGTAGTAGGGAGGTCTGTATTTGTTTGGGCGCAGACTAGGAATTACACATTGTTTTGGAGTAGTTTGGGCATCGTTTCTTTCCGCTCGCCATTTATTTAGTCCATATAGAAAGCTACATTTAAATCAAAGGATCAGATGCGGGTTCAAACGTCCGTGATTCGGGGCCAGAAAGCAAAATGTCAACCTCGGGCAAAGAGAATAGATCCTGCGAAAGCAATGTCTTCATCGGGAGGGTTGGTACATCTATGGATGTATTATCAGCCTGCGCCAGTTCTCCGTCCCTTCTCATACCAGTCCTCATGTATTCTGTGTTCCAGCCATCTGTGAAAGCAAGCGCTATGAGTGTCTCCAAATTATTATGGAGACTCTTCGATTGATTTCCACTGGAGGCTCTTAGGTACTTGCCGATAAGACTGTCAAAGCCGCTATCTTTCATTTGCTTTCGAATTCCATTCCGTTCGCTTTGGGTAGGCACTGAAGCAAGAATGAGATTCAATAATTCAATATGCACGGCTAGATACTCAATTGTGTCCCATTCCACGTCCGAAATATGCCCACTGGCAGATCTTCGTTTCTTGAGAGTCGAATCTTGCCTTGCAAATACGTCCTCAGGAGTGATGGAAATCAGCCTGATGTGATAACTTGTGTGTATGAATATCCAGAACACGTCACGGACGACATTACTGCATTCCAAGCACCAATTTCTGTATGCTCGACGACGATGACTGACCTCTATGAAACTTGGCGCTAGCTTTTCAGCTGGCTGCATTGGATCTTCAAGGCAAGATAGAATTGCCTTGCATCTATGATAGCGATCCTCTGGTCGAGCAATGGCAATGTAATTCACTAGTTGTGGTTAGCCTTGGCAAAAATTCCTCTTAATGTTCCTGTTACCAATGACCGAAACAATTAAGCCCCTGTCGGCAAAATACGTTGGCTGACTGTCTGAGAACATGAAATCAATCAACTTCGGGAAAAGAAGCGGAGCAATGGTGGTTATATGGTCACGCCCCATCTGCAACGTTTAGCTACCTGGTATTACCATTAGTCAGCAAAGACCCCGCGTACCTCGAATTCACTAATTGTCCTCAGACAGTGCATTAATTCTAGAAAAAGACGATCATCCTTGTCTTCTCTGTGATCACCAGTTAGCCCAGCCTCTGCTTCGTCGTGACACGCTTACCTCCACTCCAGTTTTGTAAGTCCAATCAATAAGCGACTGATAGGATCTATCCCGTTGAGGTTCAGAAACCGCTCCATCCATTGTAATCTCTCACAGCGCAAAGCTCTCTTCAGTTCTATAGCAGCGATCACAGAAATATCAGACAGATTTATATCAAACAGGTACTCAACAAAACTATCCGGACTAGATAATACAATATTCTTAGTCGGACTACATTCCATGGTTGCAGTGCGCCGTAAGCGCTTAGGAGACCATAGATGAGTACGTGAATGTATGCCAGCCTTAGACTCCCGAACGTTCGTAGGACTGATGATAACCGTAGGCGAAGGGCACATGTCATTATTAATTAAACAAGATTTTAGGTTGAGGTCAAGCTCCCGAAGAAGTGGGCGCATATGTTCTGATATCCCTCTAGAATCCTAGAAATAGTTAGAATTGGACAGAATATTCTGTAAAAAAAAATGCACTTGCAAGTAATAGCTCAAATTCGTTGTCAATCCCAACCGAATCGAGAAATTTTGGAGAATGTACCACAGTACCATTTTTCACCGGTACACCGCCAAAGACGTCGTCGTCATCATTATACAACTTCTTCCAAGTAGGTTTCCTATGCGACATTCGCATCGGAGGTCCTTTAGGTGACATTGGCACAAATCGATGTATAAAATTTGAAGGTGACATTGGCAGGATATTGCTGACCAGGTGTTTCGGAGACCTAGGTGCTGGCGAAGCCATAGCTTGCATTTGAAATAACGCACAGTTACTAGGAGAAACGAATTCGGAGCCACATTACTCTACTATAAGTTTAAACAGAAGCACTTGCTTAAAAGCAGAAAAGTAATCTTGCATATTATGGAGCCCGCCTTTTCATTACCAAGGTGGATAGCTTCGCTGGCTAGATGACAGGCATGCTGTTTACTGAATGCCTATCAAGGTTTAGTGTTTCAGACAGGAGTTCCCTCCGGCGAGTTGTCGAGGCAATAATCGGAGAGCCGCGCTGTGTGTAGCCTGGGTTAGGGCCTATGCTTGTTGCCGCAGCGACGTCAAGTAAACAAAAGTAGGTTTAGCACAACAACGCACTTGGAGTTTAAACGTTGCGATACAATATTATTTTTCGCATATTTCTCTCGACTAGCGTCAGTAATCTACGGCTCCCTCCGCCAGTGCGAGAGGAGCGGGTTGTGAATCACATTGGCGTGAATTATTCGTCTCTCGCGACACGTTAAATGACATTTGGTCGTGAGATGCCGAATGCTGACGAAACGGGGCATTCGTCGGACGACAGCTACGCACTCCCCGCGCTTAGTTCGTACGCTCTCGCACTTCTTTCTGCGGACATCGAGTCAAACGGAGTCGAAAATGAGAATGATTTTGGAAAAGCGATAGCAGTGACCGCGGATATTCCTCCAGTGGCGGTCCCAGAGAAGGGCAGCCGCCTGGGATATAGCTCCAGACGACGAACTTCACGAGAATATCACTCACCGTCTACTCTTACTCGGAAATCTGCGAATACTGGCGACGAAGAAAATGCTACTACCAGAAGAAAATCAAGTAGTCCTCAAACATGTCAGACAACCACGCCATACCAGGCAGTAACGCCTGGCCTAGTCACGCCTGCACTAACGCGGAAATCGAATACGCAAGTTGGTCATATAGGGTACACAGTGGAGCCAACTTCACACTACCGAAGTATATTTCGAAAAAGTAAGCCAGGAAGATTGGGGCCACCTAAACGAGCGATTCGACGTGAGAGTCAAGAGGGAGAGGAAATCGGCCAGCACACAGCGAGTAATGTGAAGAGCCCCAGTGCATCGCCACACAATAGATCAGGCCAAGAATGTTTACGGGATGATCTGCTCGCCGACGATAAGTTAAAAGAATCTGTTAAAGAAGGGGCGAGGCTAAGATTCTCGGAGAAAGATGAGGAAATTCCACATAACACCACTCGTTGGTCTTCGGATGGCTCTGGCAGTAAACGCGATTCATATACATCACTCTCACGTGAATCAGATCCAAGAAGGAAAAGTTTTCTTAGCAGCGATTTTGCAGATTTGGACATTGGAAGTAGCAGAACAAGCCTGGGCAATTTGGCTGTATTACCAATTAGTCCAAAAACTTCGACGCTGGCGGAGAAAGTATCTCAGATTACCGATATGGAACAGAATAGTTCTCGTCAGTCAGCAGTTTATGTTGCGAAGGACATGGCAGGCGCCCGTAAGACTCTATCGCCTATCGTTCAAGATTTACGTCTGTCGGCGTCACCTAGGGATCGGGACCTTCGACGGTCACCCTCTCCGTTGAATGCACTTTCAAATCGGGCAGGCTCTCCGAACCCGGCGCCAGTGGACGAGAATTTGTCGGCAGCAGCACCAATATTGTCAGGCTCTGTGGAAAGGAGCACAGCTCACGCACATGGTCAACGGCCGACATTTCCAATGAAATCCTACGTCCAGGAACGACCTCTAAGCCGAAGCTTGTTATCACCTCGTATTGACGACATAGATTCTCTTAGACCACGTCCGCTGTCTCACATCTACTACGATGAGAATCGGAATGTCATGTCACAGCAGGCTGCGCAACAACATCCTCGGCTTCAAGGCCGGCAATTACTGACACCGTTGTCCTCTAATATTGTTCGGCCGCTTCGGACATCAACGCCGCCTCCTGAGTGTAATGTCTTTGAACCTCCACCAAAAATGAGTAATTTGGATATCCCTAGACCAACTCCTAAGGCTCCTGGGAAGAAACAGAAGAACACTGTTACTGTTGCCGGTAAGACATATCAACGACTGGAACTACTAGGAAAAGGAGGTTCTTCGAAAGTCTATAAAGTTCAATTGGCAAACAGTACGAAGATTTACGCGATGAAAAAAGTCACTTTTCATGAGGTTGATGATGCGGTCGTCGAGGGTTTCAAGGGCGAAATCGAGCTACTGCGGAGATTGACAAATGAAGAACGAGTCGTAAGACTAGTTGATTTTGAAATTATGGAAGGATGCGTCAACATGGTACGAAATCAACGTTAGTTCTTTTATAGTGACCTAATATACTTATCATTTCAAATAGGTCATGGAGTGTGGAGAAATTGATCTAGCGCATGTTTTGGCGTCGCGGTTAAATTTGCCAATCGACTTGTCATTCATTCGATACCACGCCATCGAAATGTTGCGTTGTGTCGAAGCGGTTCACCGGCACGGTATTGTTCATTCGGATCTTAAACCTGCAAATTTTCTTTTCGTCAAAGGATTTCTCAAAATTATAGATTTCGGCATCGCGAATGCTGTCCCTGAATATACTACAAATGTACGTCGTGAGACTCAGATGGGTACACCGAACTATATGGCTCCCGAAGCACTGATGGATGTCAGTCAGCTAGACCCACATGCTCCAGCTGGGAAGAAATGCATGAAAGTCGGTCGTCCGTCTGATGTTTGGAGTTGCGGATGTATCATCTATCAGATGATCTACGGCAAGCCTCCATTCGCGGCATATAACGGCACACAACGCATGCTAGCAATCATGAATCCAAAGGTGCAGATAAGTTACCCAGATTCTGGACTAGGTGGCGGACATGTCCCTCGAGATGCAATTGATTGCATCAAGGGCTGCCTTGACCGGGATCCAGAACGGAGAAGCAAAATCGAGGACGTCTTGAACGATCCTTTTCTGCGGCCACGATATATGTCGAAGGATGTATTAAGAGAATTGTTGGCTAGATCCGTTAAGTATGGGGCAGATATAGGAAGGGTCGAATCCGCAGATATTGAGTTACTGGCAGAAGATGTATGGAAAAAAATTGGTCTATTAAATAAGGGCAATTAAGTCTACAATTACCGACACTTTATCACGACCTATGCACATGAACTGCGAAGCTTGCGCGAGCGACCTCTTGTGCGACTGAATGAAGTCATGCATGTGGATCGACATGTGCTGCGCGAGTTCGACAATGTCAACCCTGCATGACTCGCAGAAGTACTCTGTTGTAAGGCGTCAGAAAGCTCAAGGCGCAGGTCGATTCTAAATTCGGCTTCTAATTGAAGGTTTGGAGTGTCGGAACGTGCCATATGTTGACTTCATGTTGCGGATAGATGGTATGATTTGTACTACTGCATTTGAGAATATTAGCAACGTTGTCTCGGCAGGATTTTCGTGTTCGAGTATTTTAAACAGCGGTCCAAGCTGAGCCTGTGAAGAGTAGACAGAATAGCTGTCTACTCTATATGTAGCAGTGTTTTCTTTATAATAGACCGCTGATACCGCCGAAAGGAAAGCAGTCGCCCTAACCCTTAGCGATGCCCTCTTGATTCCGTCGCGTCTTTCGTGAAACTCGTTTGAACTTTTTGCCGGTAAGGTCATGATCCGAACCCGACAGATGTTTACCCGGCTTGCTGACGATGAGGATGACACGCAGCCGTATCCAAGGCTTGCGAAACATTCCATGCCTGTTCGACAGAATAATAGCCGGTGAGGGTCACTGTTTGACGAAAAGTGGCGTTTGGCGGCGACTTCGACTGCGTGGTGGCGTAAGCCTTTGAACTCCTTGGAATCGTTGTAACTTATAAGGCTCGCAAGGGACATTGACCTATTGACCTATTGATCGAATTGAGAGAGCGTGTATGCCCATCTAGAACGAACAGCGTGGAGTTGCTGTAAAGTACCAGAATTAGCATCATGAGCGACGATCATCTTTTTGTGTTATTGCACGGGTTTGTTTCCAAGCGATAAATATGCGTGCTTCGAGGAGCTTGCTGACAAGCGGCTGTAGGCTCTGGGGAAACAAGTCACATTTGTATAAAGCCCGGGATGAATTGTTGAAAGAGTACCCCGACGCGCGAATCTTAGTTGCGGCTACATATGCAGGCAATTTAACTTACGACGGTGTCTCGGTGTGCGGAGAGAAAGTTATTGCGGAGGTATTATGGGTCATCTTTTTCTCTAATTTTACTTGACTAATACTGGTAACATTAGATCAAGGAGCGTGTTAGGGAGATCAAGGCGTCTGATGGCGTGGCGATTCGGAAATTCAGTATAGCAGGCTACTCGCTCGGGGGCCTGGTATCTCGATACGTTGTGGGCGAACTCTACAACTCAGGCTTCTTTGACACGGTCAAGCCAATGAATTTCACTACTTTTGCAACCCCTCACCTTGGTGCGTGCGCAGAAAAGCCTGGTTTCCGAAGATGGGCGTTCAATTACTATGGCCGTAAGTGGTTGAGCCAGTCAGGCAGGGATATGTTCCTCGGCAAAGGCGGTATCTTGCCAAGATTGGCAGATCCGGAGGGATATTATTACGCGGCGTTGACAAAGTTTGAAAGGTTGTCGTTGTATGCGAATATTACGAACGATCGCAGCGTGCCATTTTTCACGTCGTTTATGAGTGACCGGGATCCATTCACCGACCTCGCTAAATGCAGGCCGCAGTATGTCGATGGATACGAGCCTATAATCGTGGACTTGAGTAAGGAAATGAAGATACTCAAGACCCCCATCAAACGGAAATGGAGCCGCCGCGATTACATTTTCTTCTCAGTATTATTTAGTATCGGCCCGATCATTGCGCTCGCGGCTTTGACCACAATCACTGTGTCTACGCAATTTTCTGAGCAACGCGTAAGACAGTTTCATCGGTCCGATCAGTTTCCAAGTAGACCAGTGGAGATGGCAGAGACGAATGGAAAGAATGAAAGCGGCGCGGAGCTGATGCAGGATGTGGTCGAGGATCTCCTGGACGCAAGGGGTGCCGAGGAAGAAGAGACTGGGCCGATTGATGATGCAATGCAGTATGGAAGTAGCAATAGCAGTATATCTGCCAAAATTACCAGCACGCAGAGGTCGCGAAGCAGCAGTGTGAGCAGTCTAACTACTGTCTGCAGCAGTTTGGTCGAGCATAGAGCGCGCAATCCGGACTTTGGAGGAGACAGTGTTCCGGAGAAGGCATTGGATCTGGAGGACGTGCAGATTCGAATGTGCAACAATATGAATAGATTGCATTGGAATAAATACGCGGTACAGATTCACCAGTCGCTTCATTCGCATGCTGCAATTATTAACCGTAAGGGCGAGCTACCTGAAGGTGATACTGTGTTGGGGCATTGGGTTGAGCGTGTGGTGGTTTAGATGTGTTATTGGTTTTGCTGTTTCTTAGTGATGCATTACATGTTGCAGTTCATAGAGGGTTTGCTAGTCAAATGTAGACTTGAATTCGCAGGTATTTATGTTGTTAGACACTTCGTAATCTGGCTCGACAACAATCAATTTGCTATTTATCGTATGAGGTAAAACAACCTAACAAAAACTTACGAAGAGCAAATATATTCGTATTTTGTCAAACTTCAGTAACTATTAACTCGAAGAGTATAGACTTATAAAGATTACTATGATACATGGGTACATGCCACGTAACCGAAAGAAGATCGCGTAACCAAAAACTTCAACACCGGTAATTTCCATGAACCCTATTTTTGTGCATCGAATTATTATTCATTTGTCAAACGATTAGTGTATTCTTCATAATCGTCATATAGAGGCTTGCTTCCCGCCGATAAGTCTGGCAGGCTGCGATCCATGTCGTCGATATCGCTCGAAGACGTTGACGAGATTGTCGGCGTTCGCGAGGCTGGACGATGCGAGTTAGAGTCTGTCGAAGATTGTGACTGTACGTGATCAGATCCTGGGAGTGGCTGAAGATTTGCATTGGGTTGATGGGATCGGTGATGGTGATGAGCTTCCACAAGCGATGGCTTAAATTCTGCACTCCTATGGTGCACCCGCCGGCCTTCGACGCCGTCTTTCACAGCAGTTGTCGATATTCCAGAAAGAGTGGACGACCGCGATTCCGGTCTGGATGGGACATTTTGACTACTGGCGGACCCAGCAGTAGAGAGATCGGTACGAGAATCAGACAGATCGGCATCGTCAACGACATCACCAGTAGATGAAGCCGACGCTGGCGTCGGAAATCCAGACGACGACGCGGTTCCAGTAGACAATGGTGGCGTGGATGCGACAGGCCTCTGCATCAATGGCGCTGCCAGTTGGTCGCTGGAGTTGGATACGTCGTTGGCAGCCATTCTGTGGAAGGTACGGTATCGACAAAGGCAAAAAATGGTGAACTAGACCTAAGGCGATGCTGAGTAGAGTCTGTTCAGATAGCTACACACGGCTTGTATGACAAGCTGTGAAGACATGTTGAACCAAGGAAAAGTTTATGGCGAAGAAGAAGATGAGATCGTGGGTGCGGCGTAGATCAAGTGATTGACATGAGAAAATGGCAGCTGAACGGGAGTTGGGCGAGGCACGATGATGCAACCGTGTCTTGCTTCAACTTGGGCACTGCGGCACGTGGGCATGAGCCGCATGTGGTCCCTTAGGCGGCGCGAGACGCTGAAGCCCTAACCCCCAGCCGATGGCCGTCTCTTCGCCTCTGATCATTCGCGTCTATCTCAGGAAGCTGTATTAGCTATCAATTCGGATGTACGTATCGCGAATGTAGAGAAGCGATGTCGCATGGACGTGCAGTAGGTAGCTTCATTCGTTGGTGCTTGACTCTGGAGATGGACAAACTGCCGCAGTGCTGATGTTCCTTACAGCAGCCTAGCTAGAGGATCGTATAGGCTTGTGGCATGCAAGCTAACTCGCTAGCTATGTAATCCTGGGCTCCCAATTAATCGATTCTGACAGAATTCTGTGTATCATGTGTATGCGAAAGTGTTCTTTAGGCGACTAATGGACTTCAACAAAACTAGACCGAGACGAATTCGCTTGCCACTGCACAGAAAAATAAGGCATAACTACGATATGTGTCGCGTTTGCGCATTATCTACACAAACTGCTGCACCAGTTGCGTCGCACTCGTCAACCGCCAACTCCCAATGAGCCATCGAAACTAATTCTCGAGAAAAAACTTGATGGCACTTAATTTGAAAAAAAAACCTTCCCAATGTCGCCTCGAGGCACATCCACCACGTCTTTCCGTTCCATTAGATTCCTCCTTTAGTGGGTAGGAATTTAAACTAAGTCAAAGACGCAAAGGTTTTCTACACTTTGGTCGGCTTTGTTCCTACACTAGGCTGTAGCAAAAATGTGCGGACTCAGTGGGATTCTCCTCGCCGACCAGAAGGCTATGTGTGCCTCACAACTTCTGGAGTCGTTGCATTTCCTCCAGCATCGTGGTCAGGATGCTGCAGGTATTGTTACTTGCGGTCCTCGGGGGAGACTGTATCAGTGCAAGGGCAACGGTATGATAAGAGATGTTTTCAATGAACAGCGTCTGGTGGGTCTCATTGGTAATATGGGTGTCGGCCATTGTAAGTGATCTTTCATTCTATAAACGAGTCCGGCATAGGGCATGCTACATCATTGGAATGCCTTTTTTCATGCCAAGGACTGCTTAATGATCGATCGGGATGACATTTTGCAATATGCGAATTCGTGACTGACACAAAATCCAGTGCGATATCCTACCGCCGGTAGCTCTGCCAATTCCGAAGCGCAGCCGTTCTATGTGAACTCGCCGTATGGAATCGTTCTTTCTCATGTATGTTTGCCGGCTGCTTGGCTATTTGTCACGTTGCAAAAATCTAACATGAGTCATAGAATGGTAACCTTATCAATGCGCCAGCCCTTAAACGATATCTTGATCAGGATGTCCACCGACATATCAACACCGATTCTGACTCCGAGTTGTTGTTGAATGTGTTTGCCAGCGAACTCGAAAAGACAAATAAAGTTCGAGTAAATGAGGAGGATATCTTCACGGCGTTGGCTGGTGTCTTCCGTGAGTGCCGAGGCGCATTCTCCTGTGTTGGCATGCTCGCTGGCTTCGGCATGATTGGTTTCAGAGATGCGAACGGTATTCGACCGTTGGTTATTGGCGAGCGCGTCAACGCCGATGGGTCTGTTGATCAGTTGATGATGTCGGAGAGCGTGGCTCTGAAAGCCGTGGGATGCAAGATCGTGAAAGACCTTCTTCCTGGTCAGGCTGTTATTGTTCCCAAGGCAACCATGAAGCCAATTATTCGCCAGGTCGTTCCCATGCTCTCATACACGCCGGATATTTTTGAATACGTCTATTTCGCACGACCGGACTCTGTCATTGATGGCATCTCTGTTTACCGAAGTCGATTGGCCATGGGCGATAAGCTGGCCGCAAATATTGTTAAGCGATTCGGCGGTATTGAGAACTTGAAGAAGGCGGTTGATGTGGTCGTCCCCGTTCCTGATACTTCCCGTAATGCCGCCCTACAGCTCTCGTTCACACTTGGGCTTACCTACCGAGAGGGTTTCGTTAAGAACCGATATGTTGGCCGGACGTTCATCATGCCAGACCAGCAAGCCCGACGGTCGAGTGTCCGAACCAAACTAAATGCTATGGAGCTCGAGTTTGAGGGACGAAATGTCTTAATTGTTGACGATTCTATTGTGCGAGGGACTACCAGCAAGGAAATTGTCCAGATGGCCCGCGAGGCCGGCGCTAAGAACGTCTACGTCGCCAGCTGCGCGCCGCCTATTCGCCACAACCACATCTATGGGATTGATCTTGCCGATACGAAGGAGCTTGTTGCGTACTCACGCACAGAGGCGGAGATTGCGGCTGCCATTGGTGCGGACGACGTTATTTACCAGACACTGCCCGACTTGATCGCCGCCTGTGCCGAAGAGAGCGCGCATGTTAAGGAGTTTGAGGTTGGCGTGTTCACGGGAGAATACGTCACTGGTGTCGAGAACGGATACTTGGAGCATCTCGAGGAAATCCGGTTCCAGAACGCGAGATTGAAGAAGCTGGAAAAGAGCGGTAACGGCATTCCCTTTGGCGTCAACGGCGACGGCGAGGGAAAGGCAGAGGTTGATATCGGATTGTACAACACGGCTGACTATAGGTAACGTTATGAAGCGAGTTGTGACTGATGCTCTCGTCTGAGGTGGGCTGACTTCGTCAGTTGGCGCATAGTTGCTCGAAGATTTGTACAACATACGAAGGAAAATGCGGTGGTTTTGGGTTAATGGGATTTGGTGTCTGGAGAGTAAACAGATAGAAATAAGATCTTCGTAAAGTAGGCAGTGTGTGATACACACATCTCAGACCTGCGAGTTTCTTCGTGTAAAAATCTGCTTGCGAAATCTCTCTGCGAGTTAGGTGCGCTTTCTTATGCCAGGCGGTGTTACCGCAAGTGACGAATTTGGCTGGGTACATGATGTGCGCGATGCTGATGCTACATGCGTACTCGTGATGATCAGTGAGCACAGATATGGGTTCCGGTACTTCATACATCTTCCTCGCTGGACGAATGTTTGTTACAAGCGCTCAGGATCGTAGACTTCAAGGTCAGCTAAAGAAGCTGTCCTCTCCTGCCTATGTGTCGTAGTGGACATGGATCGAATGGAGCAGTTGTTATGGCGACAAACTTGCCATATTGAAAAGTCCCCGCGTTCTTACGAATTCATGTCAAAACGCGAATTTCACTTGTTGTGCCTTTAAGATCACCAATCAGGACCACTTTCTGTGGGTTCGGTAACTATAACAAGTAATAACTAGTTGCAATTTAGCCTCCTGTCCCTGATTTTGCAAATGGCACGTGCAAGAACACGGAAGCAGTAGAGTCGCTCTATTTCCAGGGGCACTGCAAGCAACGTCGATCAGATCCGAGGGATTGTGGAGCGAGTATTATGACTGACGGACGGCTCGATAATAATGGAAGACGGAATACGGGGCCGCCGGGAAAATTTGTCCCCTGCGGGGTGTGGCGCAGGCATCCGAGGCGACCGCAGCCTCGGTCCGCTTTCGTGCTACTGCACCCAAGCTATTGCATTTGGTTATACATGAAAACGTCACCACTATTCCGGGAACCGTGATGTGTCAGCCACATTGCTCCCAAAGTTGCAACTTCCACACCATCGTCGAATTACTCGAATCATCAGATCAAACGCTCCCCGGCATGTGACCTCCCGAAACCTGAATAAAACTCACCCGAACCTCTTTCGCTCCTCTACTGCGACTGCTGGATTTCATTCACGGCGTTTATTCGTTTTTGTCGTCGCCTTTGATACGCACTAGCATACTAGCAATGGGCGAGAAAGCATCACAGCGAGCAGCAGCATTTGCCGCCCATGTCTCCATGAGGAACTCGTCGACCGAGGTCAAGGACACGTCGGTCCTCGGGCAGGGAAATCCAATGGCAGATATGGCTGCGGAACGCTCCAAAGCGTCATTCCCTGTCCGTGAACTCACATACTTCCTCGACGGCGGTAAGGACATGACCGCTCTCAAGGAGCGGATAATGACTGAGCTGGAACGTGATCCCGTCTTCGAAAACATTGACTTCTATGATCTTACGAAGGAGCAACTACGCGAGCGTACTATGTCGAGAATTGCCAGGTTGATCCATTATATCACGTCTGAGCGAGAGGAAGTTTCACACCTGCGACTCTCCCTCGTGGGACTTATGGATATGGGTCTACTCACACGAACAGGGTATGTAATTTACACATAATATGCTATTGTTTGTTTCTAAGAAAGGCGCAGTGTGCACTATGGCTTGTTCTTTGGCTCCCTCCGAGGCTCGGCATCGCCGAAACAGTTTCAGTACTGGGTCGCACAGGGCGCCGCCGAGATGAAGGGCATGGTTGGCTGCTTTTGCATGACCGAGCTGGCACACGGCAGCAACGTCGCCGGTCTCGAGACAACAGCCACATTTGACGAACGAACAGACGAGTTTATAGTCCACACTCCG
Source organism: Lipomyces orientalis (assembly GCA_030568275.1). Classification (NCBI taxonomy): domain Eukaryota; kingdom Fungi; phylum Ascomycota; class Lipomycetes; order Lipomycetales; family Lipomycetaceae; genus Lipomyces; species Lipomyces orientalis. The sequence goes on from JAJLTP010000001.1 coordinate 233,146, forward strand.
CACATCCGCGCAACGAAGTGGTGGATTGGTGGTGCCGCCCATACGGCGACACACACGGTCTGCTTTGCCAGGTTGATAGTTAAGGGTAAAGACTACGGTGTCAAATCGTTTGTCGTTCCACTGCGTGATCCGAAGACTTATGATCTTAAACCAGGCGTCAGTATAGGCGACCTCGGCAAGAAGATGGGCCGTGATGGTATTGATAACGGCTGGGTCCAGTTCTCATACGTCCGAATTCCACGACAGTTCATGTTAATGAAACACAGTAAGGTTGATCGTCATGGCAACGTCACTCAACCCCCACTTGAGCAGCTTACATATGGTGCGTTGATTGGTGGTCGTGTTTCTATGGCCGCCGACTCGGCTCAGATGAGTAAGCGATTTGTGACTATCGCCCTGAGGTACGCTGCTGTTAGACGGCAATTTACATCAAAGAAGGGCGAGGTTGAGACAAAGATCTTGGATTATGCGTTACATCAGCGGCGACTACTGCCGCTGCTTGCGCAGACATTTGCGATGCAATTCAGTTCGGACGAGACGTCAGCTAGGCACCGCGCGTTGATGCGCAAAATTGATTCAACTGATCCCAGTGACCTGAAGGCTATGGCTATTGTGATTGACGAGTTGAAGGAAGTGTTCACCACTAGTGCCGGTCTGAAGGCCTTCACAACCTGGGCTTGTGCAGAAACGATCGATCAGGCGCGTCAGGCTTGTGGCGGACATGGATACTCTGCCTATAATGGCTTTGGACAAGCATACAATGACTGGGTCGTGCAATGCACCTGGGAGGGAGACAACAGTATTCTCGCGCTCTCTGCTGGCCGTGGTCTCATACAGCGTTATCTCGAGGTCCAGAAAGGTGGCAAAGTGCCTGCACAAACGGCGTATCTCAATAAGCTCTCCGTGCTCAAATGTGCAAAGGCAGGATCGCGCAAGATTGACTCTGTCGCAGTTCTTTCGGAAGCTTGGGAAGCTGTCGCCGCTGCTGTTGTGTCGAAGGCCGGCGAATCTTTCGTCGCGCTAACAAAGCAGGGACTTAGTGCTGATGAGGCATTTGAGGAGACCTCACAGCAACGCTTCCTTGCCGCGAGGATCCATACTCGATGTTTCATGGTCTTAAAGTTTTTTGACCGCATTTCTTCTGCTAGAGCGGACATCAAATCCATCTTGACTGATCTCGCTTTCCTGTACGCCTTATGGTCAATTGAGAATGACGCCGGATTATTCCTCCAGGCCGAATTCTTCACATCCAAGCAGATCGACCAGATTCGGGAACTTTGCAACTCATACTGCCGCAAAATCCGAGATCAGGCGGTCCCCCTGACTGATTCGTTCAACTTGAGTGATTTTTTCATCAACTCTGCTATCGGCAGATATGACGGCAACGTCTACGAGAACTACTTTGTACAGGTGAAGAGACAGAATCCGTCAAAACCGCAGGCTCCATATTTTGAGAACGTGATTAAGCCGTTTGTGCATAGGGATGGGGAAGTGGAACTGGATGCCGAGGAATTAGATGAGGACGAGGCGTAAAGACAAGAACGCATAAAGGTATAGACAAGCGCGCATATAACTTGTATTGTTTATCATCGGGATTTACTTTGGAATATACGATTGGTACTTCATTTTTGCACATTTGCTACTAACTAGTTTGTAATATTGTATGATTTTTCACAGAGAGAAATCGAATTTCACAGAGAGAAGCTTTTCCAAGCACCCATTTAACTTAAAGAAAAACAAATACGTGGACCTTGATACAGAATACAAAATTGTAATCCCGTATTGTATAGTCCTTGACTTCAACTGCCTTGTTGCTTCTAATTTAATGGCGAGTTACGTGCCATTTTTGGCATTGCGGGCTCGTTACAGAGTCTTAATTCGCCAGCGCTCCTAAAATGCCTGGCCTGAGTCTGAACTAGCTCAAACACCGGGTAACTAACCTCCAAATCCGAATCGCGAATCATCAAACGTTTGACCTTCAACATATCATTGATTCACTTTCTCTGTACGTAATATTTTACGTCTCTTCGACACGAGCACCACAGCATTGATCGATTACTTGATCGGACAATGGATGCCGACGATCTCGGTGCGTCGCAATGGGACGACGTCGCGACGCCGCGACCTGTCGCCGCGTCTGTGTCGCCTACGGCGTCCCCTCCCCTAGATAGTAAGTCAATAGTTTCATCTGTTGTTTATTGTTTAAATAGAATTGCTTACAATTCTGGTATGTCAGACAACCCTTTCTCACCGCCACCAACAACGGAGTCGCTTCCTGACGAACTATTATCGGCCGAACCCGAGCCAGACGGAAGCACGCCTGCGGAAGAGGGACAGCCGCAATCGGAAACCTCACCCAGCAAAAAGCAGCAGCCGACCGCAAGCTATGCCACAGTGTCCGCTACTGCGTCACGCGCTCGAGCGCTCCGTATGGCGCGCTCCCGCAAGTCGTCATTACCTGCTGGTGCCATTGCGCCAGAATCACTGACACCGGAAAGGCTAGCGCATTCAGTGGTATTTGAGAATATCGATCCGGTTGCGAATCCTCTAGGTCCACTTGAAAATGACAATATCCCCGAGGAAATCAAAGAAGAGGAGACAAACGGCGGGATCGAAGTGCCATCGGAATACGCCAATGAAAGGGGCATTCAGAGCGCTGCCGAGTCGGCTGCTGCCGCGGCTGCTGCTGCTGCAAACCCGGGTGCGTCGTGGAACCAGCCGACAACTTCGTCGGGAAGCGGGCAGAAACATATACCGGTTGAGCAGGCTGCAAATCCGACGTTTGATATCAGCGTCGGAGATCCAATCAAGGTCGGTGAACTCACTTCAGCTCATACGGTATACAACGTCCGTACTCGTACGTCTTCGAAGGCATTTAGGTATTCCGATTTTACTGTGACTCGTCGGTACCGGGACTTCAGATGGTTGTACCATCAACTTAATAATAACAATCCCGGAATCATAGTGCCTACTCCGCCAGAGAAGCAAGCTGTCGGCCGATTTGACGAGAGCTTTGTAGAAGGAAGAAGAGCCGCGCTCGAGAAGATGCTGAATAAGATCGCGCGCCATCCAGTCCTTCAGCACGACCCCGATTTGAAGATGTTTTTGGAAACCGATACATTAAGTAGCGATATTAAAATCCGGGAACGACTGACAGCGGCTCAGAATGATGCCAAGGGAGGTGGAGGGATAATGGGATCTTTAGGCGGTGCGTTTCAGTTTACAGGGAAGTTCGTGGAGACGGACGAGTGGTTTGTGGATAAGCGTGCGTATATCGAGGCGCTGGAATTGCAGTTGAAGGCGTTGTCACGCGCGTTGGATACTGTTATCGTCCAGCGAAAGGATTTGGCCGATACGACATCTGATTTTGCGAATGCTCTAACACTACTGGGTGAGGTTGAGCTGTCGAGACCACTGGCTAGCGCAATAAATGGACTAGCTGACGTTGAGCAACGGATTAGGGATTTGCATGAACGACAGGGTTTACAGGATATGCTTACGTTGGGTGACACGATTGATGAGTACGTCAGACTGATAGAGTCTATAAAGTCTGTGTTCGGCCAACGGCAGAAGTCGTACTTATCATGGCAGACCGCTGAGCAAGAGTTGGCGAAAAAACAGCAATACCTCGCTCGTGTCATGCGACAAGGCAAGACCTTACCGGAGCGATTGGGCACTATGCAAGAAGAAGTTGCAGAGTACGAACGGAAAGTATACAGTCTTCGGATAGCATTCGACGATATCTGCAAGACTATCAAGACGGAGTTTGATAATTTTCAGAAGGAGAAGATCGAGGACTTCCGCTCTAGTGTTGAGACGTACCTTGAGAGTGCTGTCGAATCGCAGAAGGAAGCTATTGAAATGTGGGAGACATTTTACGACCGACAAGGATTTGGAACCCCAGAGCCGCAGCAAGCTTAAGCTAGCAGTATGTAATGTGGAAACGAAGTGTCATGGATACGATGAATGAAGTCTTGTTGGGTAGTTGTCTAATTGTTTATTGTTTGTTTACGATGTACCATTTTTTACGATATTACAATAGTATGACGGTCAGCGTAAAGACAATTACATCAACCGTAGTATGTACAATATTTACAAATGTCTTCATATATCATGCAATAGCCCCATCCATTTCCATATGTGTCCCGAGTGTCAAAACATGCTTTAGTATCTTCTGTTCCTCTTGGTCTGGACTTTAGCATTCTTATTGGGATTGTACTCGAATTCGTCGAATAGATCGGTAAGATCATCGAATGCGTTCACTGGCTCATTCTCGACATCGCTGTCCTCAGATTTCTTGACTTCGGCATCCTTCGCCTTCGCAGCTGCCTCCGAAGCATCCTTCTCAGCAGCGGCCTTGGAACTTTCATCTTCCATTTCTTCACTCAGGACCTGCTGCTGCTGCTGGCCATATCGTTGGTTAAATCGCCACATTCGACCACCAGCCTCGGTCTGAACTGCCTGCAATCCCTTGATAGTAGGGTTCCACAGCGGATGCAGTCGCTGGTCCCTTAAATAGCGCCATTCGATCCTAGGGAAAGGCGACTGCCGAACATAAGTGGAACCGTCCGACAACTCCACCGTGCAGTCAAACTTGTGGTATACCGCGGGCCGTGTTTCGCCAAATCTATATTTTCGCTTCGGTAGCTTATCTGTCAGAACTGACTGGTTCGCAGAGTTTATTTCGAACGGGTTTGGTGCTGCATAATTTCGTCGCTGACGAGAGACTACCGGAGATGCGGACGTTATGCAAAACGGCAGCTGCTTCAAAACCGGCAACGTTGCTATGATACCTGTTAGGCCGGGTACAGCACGTGCTCGTACAGTAGTTGATAATGCCATTGCCCGATGTGGGGAAGGTAGAGAGTGTAGAGCTACTCAGTTGGCGTGCACCGAAATTTTCGAGACCAATACTTCACGATGCGCGATTGTTCAGGAGGAGTGTCTACGAATAATTCAGAGAGTTTTGCAGAGGTATTCATAGTTACCTGCACGATCACGTGACTTGCCGTGGCAGGTGTGAGGCACTCCTACGCACCAACCATGTGGGCAACGAACCAGTATGATCACCAATCTTTTCTTTTCTTTTTCTTCTTCACCAACTACACAGAACAACAGTGCAAAGCATAGCACAACGGGGGTGGAAATTTTTGAGACTTTTCGCGTTTTTATGTATACTTGACATAGCCTTGGTTTTCGCGCCTTCGTCATGGCCCGAGGTTCGATTGCGAAACGGGCAGCGGCCGCGGGGATTGGCAATGGCGCAGACACGGCTGGAGGGTCGGCCAGTAGCTCGTCTGCGTCACTAAATGGTGCAGCGGCTGGGTCGAATTCTCGGACAGATCACAGCAGTTCGCCTACTCCTGACGCGTTCAGACGACCGATTTCTCGGCCAGCTAGTCCCCTGATGCCTTCGAAGTCATCGACACCGGTCTACCCCGGTGTTCAGCCAACAGCGCCTTCGAAATCAGAAATAGTGTCTGTTGAAACTACATCTACTGCTCTTGCACTTGCTCATACGCCACATCAACAAGATTTATCATTAGACTCGTCGTCCAGGTCTCTTCGAAAGACCCCGTCTTTCTGCAATGATTCGCATGACAGCAATAATAATTTGAGTTCTCATAAATCGGGAGCAACACAAACGTCAATCTTGCCACAGCATCCGTTGATTGATTCGCTTACAATATTTATCTTGATAATTCAATTTCCAAATTTAATAGTGTCGTTTACCCATCTGTTGTTCGCGTGCCTCACTTTCGTATCACCGACTTCTTCGCCGTCGTCTTCGTCGCTGATTTCGTCATTGACGCACGCGACGCCTGCGTCGCCGAGCCTGCTGACTATATTCTTTGCGGATATTACGGTTGCCGTTATTTCAATTTTCGTCCTTCCCCGAATGCGCTCGATCATGGTTGACCTTGGCTCGGCTGTAATTGCGTCAGCACTAGGTGGCGGTGGATCAAAGACCGCAATTTATTGCACGTCACTATTGCAATTGGCACGGATAGTTCGACATTCGTTGTTCTTGATCCGACGGGGTACTCTGCCACCGCCCGTGTCAACGACTCCATCCCCGATGGTCTCAGTTTCCCCTATAGCAGAAATTGCCTCGCCGCTGACACCTCAATATTATCTTGCAACCGGTACTTCCGTGGTTCCACGTACGTGGGACCTACTGTACGGTTCAGCAGGTTGGTTTAGTCAGGCAATTGCCGTTCACATCGTCGGTCAAAGTGTTATGCATTCGATTCGACGCATGTTCCTAGAGCATGAGAATCGGCTGAGTTCGATGCCGGCTGCGTCGTCATCGCCTGGAATGTTAAGCGATAGCTACGGATTCGACTACGAGGCGGCCACATATCAGAGTTTACAACAGTCGCAATCGAGCAGTACGGTGTCATTTCCTCCACAAAATGGCGCTACTGCAGCTATGAACAAAAAGAAAAAGAAAACAGGAAGTACGCGGCATCAGCAGCAGTCGCTATGGTCAGCGTTGGCAAACACTTTGGTTTTGGCATCTAGGGAATCAAGTCAGCTACGTTCTGACCCATCGACTTCTTCCAGCGAACATGCTCAAAATGGCAGACACCAACAGGAGGATGATAACCAGTCGTTGCTTTCGTCCTTAATTTCGGACGATTATTCTGCAACTGGGTTGGGTTATAGACCGTCGGTGACGGAGCCGGCGTTGTATAGTTGTGTTCGATATATTCTAGAAAATGAGGTTGCATTTGAAATCATGCCTGGTCAGCCTGTTACGCCTGTCTCAGCTCCTGCGCCAGCTCAATCCTCTGGTACGATGCAGGAACAGGGGTCGTCGTCCATATTACCGCTGACGACTTCACTGGTGCCGTCCATTTTCTCGCACCAGGATCCTACACAGGTTGTGTCCGGAGCACAGCCCCATAATGCGCAGGCATCTTTGTATGTTGGAGTTTCCGTGCGTGTGAATGGCATTCTATGGCCAGAAGTTTCAGTGCAGACGATTGTTCCGAAAGCACATCACCCTGCAATCGCTGGTGCAGCATCTGATCCGGATCCACCTGTGCGACTATTAGAAGATGCTGTCGCAGACGAGCCGTCGGACGGTAGCGTCGCAGTGCAAGATTCCTCGGAGGAGTTTGCTGAAACGTTACTCGTCGTTTCTGGGCTCACGCCGATTACCGAGTATGAGGTTGAAGTTTGCAGGACGTTCAAGAATGGAAGACAAGTTACGATTTGTCGAACAAATATATGCACGTCGCCCAAAGATCGTATGTTTTTATATTTAGCTTGTAGTTGTAAATATTATGCTAATGGATTTAGCCTCGGCCGTGTCATCTCAACAGCACCAGCCTTCTCGACCCCTCTCGCCGGTCACGACTCTTCTCGATACGTTATGTACAACTAATTCCACGCTCACGGAGGAAAAGCAGAAGCTCAAGCGAGCACGCCGTGATCACTCGAAGCACCTGTCAGCGTTGCGTTCCGAAATCGACGCTTTGAAAGCGCGTCTTGGCGCTGGTGACAAAGGCGACGAGCGTGCGTGGCGGCGCGTGCTTGCCCTTCGAGAATCTGTGCGACGGACGGAAGAGGAAATAGAGAGTTTGTCGCAGCGTACTGAGGAACTTGAGCGCGAAGAGAGGAGTGTTGGCTCTGACATTGACAGCCGGCGGGCAGAGTGGCAGGCGAAGATGCGAGAGCTCGAGTGCCATGAAGCAGAATTCCGTGCCAAGCAGGAACAAGCGTCACGTAAGGAACGCGGGTTACATGGTGACGAGGCGGCGATTCAGAGCAAACGGGACAAGCTCGCGACTCGTCATCGTAAGTTGATGGCGGACTTCCAACGTGCGGATCAAGAGCGTCGGAATGCTTGGGAACAGGAGTTTGCCCGACGCAAACTGCAGCGTGAACAGCTTGCCGAGCGCCGGCAGGCTATCGAGGAGGAGTTTTCGAATGCGATTACGAAGATGGAGAATGGCATCGATGATATCCGGGAACGCACGAGCGGTACGTGGCAGTCAGTGTCACTGTTGAACGAGACTGCTACTGGGGCGGTTGCCAGTGTTGCGACTAGTCCTACATCCGTGACTGCGCCGGTACCGGGTGACGCTGCAGTTGTTACGCGCGATGTAACAGCTTCGCCTTAGGATCTGTAATGTGTATTGTGTTCGCAACTGTTATATAGAGTTGGATTGTTTATTTCGTCTGAGTATCGAATTTTGTTTCAATGAGTGTATAAGTAATGTTGGGCTGAAGAGAGTTTACTGTAAATATAATGAAACAAGTCATTGTATGATACAAAGATTCTATGATACAAATTTCCCTATCCAATTCGATGCTGTATGGTACAAATAGTCTAATGCCTATTTATGTCTGCCGATGCCGTAGCTGGTGTTTGCGGAGAAGAACCGTGTCACTCTCCTGATCTGATTCGAGCAAGACCCGCTTGAAATTGCGACTGAAGTACACTAACCCGGGACTAATTTCTTCGTGTGGTGGGGACGCATCACTTGCGAACTCTTGTAGGTTCTTGCCAAAGTCTATCCGCTCAACCTCGCCGACCCAGATCTCGTGGTCGCGGACCGTGAAGCAGCGTTGGGTGCGGCAGTCCAGTCTTGCGAACGCAACGGGATGATGCACCTCACTGGCGTCCGGCGAATCGCGCTGGCGATCGTACCCGTGTATTGTCGTGTGGTTCAGCATCGGAGTGTTGTATGGTTCGGGCGCTCGCGGGAACCAGTCAACGTCGAGGATTTCGACTTGGTCGCCTTCCTGGATGTGCTCGATCCTGTCGTCGTCCTGGTTTGGGTTGTGCGCATGTGCAGCGCCGCCGCCGGCAGCGAAACCGCGGGCAATTTGTTCGGCACCATGAGCACCGGACAAGAGGTTCACGCTGAACCGGCCGGATTCGTGGATCAACTTGGACGTGCTCGATGGCACCCGCAAGTTGAACGTGACAAGCGGAGCGCCGGGCTCAGACACGGACAGCGAAGTCAGCGACGACACGGTCGCGGCCCGAGTATGTGGGCCATGGGCTGCAGTGATTACAGCGAGCGGGGCGGCATGCCGTGACAAGATCGTCTTGTATTTCGAGACGAAGATCGAGAATGGGGTGTCGTCGAGGGTGTGGATCCTCCTTTTCACCGACGACGCTTGAACAGCGCCGCGGCGGACCGTGGGCCGCAGGCGGCTCGCAAGCGACGCGGCGGACGACAGTGGCATGCTATGGTTGCGAGTATGCTTAGATAGCCAACCTGTCAGCGGGCTTTGGGGCCGATCTTTCGCGGGGTGTGGTAATTCGCTGCAAGCGTAGTCGATAGAAATGATTATCCGCTTGTAATAGCCGGTACCAGACCCAATGTTTTGAACGTTACCACAGAGATCCGATTCCACCTTGAGTGATTTTTTCACAACCCGATGCGGCTCATTCTGTAACACAACAGCTCACCCTTCATGCATGTATACGAGCCGCAGGATATGCGGCTAATTTTGTTCTCGAATTTTTTTTTTCCCCGCTCCATAATGGATCAACTTAGATGATTGGCCGGGAATCTTTTAATTGCTGGTTTAGTGCATGCCCTAATTGGCAGATACAGCGTATGATAGCCGAGACGCGAGCAGATTCGAGTTGCGTTTTAGCATGAGTTTTCGCATAGGAAGGCCAAGCCAGCCAAGCATAGGACTATCGGCGAGTATAGATGCGGAGAGACGCAGTCGCACAGATCGTTCACGACTTAACTAACGTTCGAAACGACACGGATTTCCAAAAGTTAGTGCGCAACAAGGCACGCAGACAATAGAAACTGGAAGGTAGTTACATAGTATGAGGGATTTTACCCACACATGAGAGCGAGTTATTCGTATCCTCGCAGTATCTTGAGGACCGCAATTTCATCTGAGCTGTACACAGCCTCGCTGAACGAGTCTCACAGCTTTTTGTGGGTGACAACAAAACAAACAGAAGAGCCTTCGGTCGCCCATCTTTCTGTACTTGTAAGTACGACCAGTTACGACAAAAGGCGCGCCAGCGAAAATTTTCACTGCACTGCTGGTCTGAGGTAGTACGGCTTTCTCAGTGAGTGCGGACTCAGTGAGGACGTCGTACTTAGTGTTGCTACATCATTAATATTAGGAACGCAAATGAGTACCATGGTCACTTACTTTCCATCATCCCATACCCCGAAATACCTGCCCTATTCTGTAAAATACTGAACTATAATGTCGCCCGCACGGCGGTGCATACGCTGCGCATATTAATAAATACTGTGTGCTATCGCAATCGTGCTGCTATCTAGACGCATCAACGACGCGCGCCTGAAAGTGCGGCCAGGACCCGGTCTACGCTCTCAAACCCAGTGCGAAGGTGCTGCAAACTATCCAGTTCCTTATTAAGGGTGGAGGGGACGATACATCTGCGTTTTTGACTGCCCTGGTTTCTGCTCCTGCTCCTGCTGCCCCTGTTCTCTTCATCTCCTCACAGCACATCGCTGCTACGCCCGGATTTCGACCTTTTGTCGTCTTCTTTTCTGCGCCTGTCCAGTCGCGGTAACTGAAATGTCTCCTTTACAGTCGGCTTGGACCCATCGCGGTCGTTCGCATTCTAGTGATAGCGAGGACGGGCCTATCGCGGGTGCAGCACTCCCGAAATCGCCTTTAGTATGACGCGATTTTGTTTGAGGACTTTCTCCTTGGTCTTCTCTCTGTTTGGATGCCAGGATTGGAGACTGACATTACCGCAGACGGCCAGGGCGATCGCCACCGGCATACTCGCGTTTCAGAGTCTCGGTGCAATCTATGGTGACATCGGCACCAGTCCGTTGTACGTGTACACCAGGTATGCCTCTCTGATGGTTCAAAAATATTTTGGCTGTCGACTAAGAGGCCAGCATTTTTCCATCCTCCATACCGACGGAGCGACAAACGCTAGGGGCAGCATCCTGCATCTTTTGGGGGTTTACTATCATTGTGCTGGTCAAATACGGCGTCATTGTCCTTTTTCTCGGGCCAAATAATGGCGAGGGCGGACAGGTTGCGTTGTACGCCAAGCTTGCCCGCACATTGAATGTCGGACCTCGGGGTGTGATCTTGCCGGGCGAATTGGAGCCAGACGACAAGCTGCTCTTGACAAACACTGCAACGCACGATTCTCAGATCACCAGGGTACGGCATCGCGTCAGTGGCTGGTTTCAAGAAACGGTGTTGCCGAAAGTCCTGATGGGATTGTGCTTCTTTGGATGCAGCTTGGTCTTTTCCGACGGTTTGTTGACCCCTACTACCAGTGGTACGTGCTGGCCAGTGTGCATGAGTCATTTACTTAGGATCTTTGCTAAGTATTGCAGTTCTTTCGGCGATCGGCGGCATAGCAGTCGCTGCTCCAGGCCTCACTCACGCCGTCTTGCCAATATCATGCGGTGTCCTGATTGCCCTTTTCATGGCTCAGCATTTCGGCTCTGGAAGGTTGTCGACCGTTTTCGCACCGATTGTTTTGCTCTGGCTTCTTGCCATCGCCGTCGTCGGCATTATTAACATCACGAAGTACCCGTCCATTTTCAGGGCCCTGAGTCCGTCGTTCGCGATCGAGTTTTTGAGGGATCAGGGCAACGTTGATATCCTTGGCGGTGTCATGCTTGCCATGACAGGTGTCGAAGCAATGTTTGCGTATGGGTTCTCTGTATGTATATGTGGTTAAGGTCTTTGACTGACCCTTGTGTAGGGATGTCGGTCATTTTGGCCGCCTGCCTGTTCAGCTCTCGCTGTCATGCGTAGTGTACCCGGCTCTCATGCTGGCGTATCTCGGGCAAGGTGCATATATCATTCTCGATCCAGCTAGCATCTCGAATGCGTTCTTCTTGTCTATTCCGGGTGGGATTAATACGCCTCTATACTGGTTTATTTTCGTCCTTGCCACTCTGGCGACAGTCATCGCGTCCCAGGCTCTGATCCTTGGAGTTTTCAGCATCTTGCGGCAATTGATTCATATCGACTGTTTCCCTGCCTTCCGCGTTCGGCATACTTCGCATCATGTGTTTGGACAGGTATACATTCCCGTCGTGAACTACATGCTCATGATCGGTGTCGTCCTGACGACGGTCGGGTTCCAGAACAGCGCCAATGTCACGGCGGCGTACGGTCTTGGTATTTCATTGGACTTTTTCGTTACTACCACGCTCGTCACATTGGTTCTTGTGTACGTCTACGAAGTGCCGTGGTACTTGTACACGCCTTTTTTCGTCGTGTTTGCTACGTTAGATATGTGCTTTATCGTGGCCGGTGTCCGGAAGGTGCCCGATGGAGCGTGGTTCCCACTCACTGTCGCCATCACGTTTACATGTTTTATCACATTTTGGCGATGGGCGCGCTCGTTGAAAGTTGACAATGAGTACGATTCTCGAGTCCGGGTTGGCACCGTTTTCGAAGGTCTAAACAAGACCGTCGAGCGTAATGCCGAAACGCTCGTGCTTGGCCGAACTTCTACGTCGCGACCGTTCAAAGACCCGGATATCGAGCCGGCCACTTATGCCCTGAATGAAATAGTTTACGTTCCGCCTTCGCACAGAATGGCCGAAGACTCGGTCGCGCGGTCACGCACGGATGGAATTCAGGCCCAGCAGAGCGCGGAACCGCTGCCTTTGCGGTTGCGGTCCGATCCGCAGGTTCAGCTCACGCGTCTGCCGCAGGTTGTTGCGCTTGTGCATACGAACGTCACGCAGACGCTGCATTCGCCCAATACAGTGCCCCGAATTTTAGCCGATTTGTTGAATGTTTTCCCAGGGTTGCCGGAACATGTCGTTCTGCTGGGTAATAGGGTTACGGATAAGCCGTTTGTAGCTGCTGACAGCAGGGTTGATGTGCATGCGATGCGGAATATGCCGGGTTTCTACCGCTGCGTCGTGAGATTCGGGTTCATGGACTCTGTGCATATTAACCATTCCCATGTCCGCGAGATCTTAGCCCGCATTCACGCCGAGGGGGTGAAGAGCGTGTGCCATGTGATCGAGGGTGAACGCGTATATGCGCGACGCCGCGCTTATGACAGTGATTGGCGGATTTTGAGGGTGGCCGGTGAGTATGTGCGGACGTTCGGCATCGAGCAGGTGTTCAGTCCGCTTGATAGGGTGTTTGAACAGAAGCATGTTGCGGAAGTGGACGCTGACGACAAGGACATTGAGGTGCGGCGTTTGTACGTTGGTTCTGTCGTTAGGCTGTAACATTTGCTGTTGCCGTCGTGGCCCGATAGTGTGAGAGGGTGAATAGAGTGGTTTACAGTATAAATAATAGGCGGATTGACAATACAGCTAATGAGAAATCACAATACGTGGCATGAAACCCATATCACTGTAAGAGTGGACCAATAGTTAGACAAACGTCTGATTTCTCTGTACATGTGTATACACCTTGCTATCTTGCCTCTAGAAATCGAACGATAGACATTTAGTAGGGCTCTCGATACTCGATCGTTCTTCACCGGGACTTTTTTACGTACGCGTCATGAGTGCTACCCTTACCCAGGATTGATTGACTGAAACCACTCTGGAGGGGGCGACGTTCATGGCCGAAGGAATCGGGTTAGGGTATAGTCGATGCGGCAAAGTGGGCTGCACCAGATAGTTTGAGATCATCGTGCAGGCGAAAAAAACTAAAAAAAAAAAAAAAAGTGGCTGGCCAGTTGTCAGAACTCTTAAACTGGGGAAATTATGATTTCGTCACTGGCTGGCTTGCCACGTAGAAGTAGGAAATAGGCAGGGTATCTGCTTTTTTGAAGTAACGATCGAGACGAGCGTGGGTGAGCAGAACGGTTTGCGACGTGAGCGGGAGTTAGTTCGAAGCTTAAAAGAGTGTGATCGGTCACGGCCGGTTGGTAGAAGCGTCGTTCGACAAGGGCAGTCAGTGAGTCACACTCGAGGGAACGGGCCGGCTGGGCTGGGAGCTGCTGGGTACGTAAATTGAGGCACGATCACTTGGGAGTGGAGTTTGTGGGGCTACGTCATCCAGCTTGCTGCTCAGTTTTTTGTTCACACATATGGACTATCAATTTTCTTTGTGTAGGTCTGCTGTAGTCAGAAATGGGTTAGCGACCCAGGTTAGCCCGTCAATCGTCGTTGCTGGCTATCTAGATAGGCTGTTTGCAGTGGAGATATTCAGTCGGCTGACTTGAAGTCGCAGCATGCGGCTGCAGCCAGTTGCAGCCTGTACTTCGCTATATTGGAGTCCTGTTGCTTGTCTGCGTTTACTCTAACTTAAGGTGGTTAGGGCAAGTGTGGTTTTGCGAGGCTCCACAATACCAAGTACGGTGCCCAGAATGACTCTGGGTTAGGGCGCGCCGCCGAAGGGTGGACGCAATCGCCGGCCGACCGGCACTTTCAGGGTTGGGGCTTGCCACAAGTCGCAGTGCTCGTTGTGCGGTTCGGTTAGTTGTCCAACGGCCAGCCTGTTTTCCAGATTTTCTCCTCTCTTCTTGTGCTTGCCTCGTCCTCACCAAACCAACCCACCACTTCCCAACGGTACCCCCTCGCTTTCGCTGCTCCTCTGGTCATCCGGTCTAGTCCTTGTCTCGTCGACCGGCACTTCTTCACTGAACGTCGTCGGGGCTATCTCGAGTCAACGGTTGCTACTGGTTCATGGAGCAGTAGACTGTCTGCGCTTGTCGCTAACTAGTCTTTCCTCCTCCTCTCCTCCTCCTCCTCCTCCTTCTCGTCCGCACGACCTTCCCACTCTTCCTACCTCTCCTCATTTGCCAGTCTTGTCGTTTCGTTTCGTTCGGGTTCGTCGTTTCGTTGGGATTTGGGTTCTTTGTTCGGTTTACAACGTCGTCATCGTTCTTGCGGCCGTCAACGTTTTACGTCGTGCTCCCGCTAAAGCGTCGCATATTTTATTCGCTCTCTCTAGTTGCGATCTTGCTATAGATGTGCCTGGAAAACTGAAAAGTTTTTGGTTTTGTTTTGCTCTTTTGTGTCGTCTGTGAACTTTGAAGTTTGATCGCCTCTTAGCTTTGGGTACGTTATTATTTTTCGTCCGTCAACGTCAGCACGGGCCGGGCTGCTAACATCGTCCAGTTCAAACGACTCACGATTTTATTTTTTTTCGACATGGTTTCTATTCTCGCCCCTCCTGCCCACAACGGCTTCTATCCTTCCGAACCCGTCACTCCTACCGATTACGTCCTTCCTCCTCACCACAATCTTCACCTTCCGTACATACCAGTCGGATTTCCGCCACCACCTCCGTCCTATCCCATGGTCATGAACATGCTCTCTCAAATGCCTCCTGTCGGCAGTCAGTATGGCTCCAAGCAGCAGCCGCAGCAGGCGTCGCAGTACTCCTCGGCGTGGCCTCAGTCCTACCGGAAACTGCCGCAAGACTCGTTTCAAAGCATGACCTGGAATCAACAGGCTAAACCTATGGTTGACCAGGATATCTGGGCGGCTCGTATGCTTCAGCGGCAGTCGCAGAAGAAGTTTGGGTTTGGAAACTACGAGTACAGTCAGTCGCAGCATCAGCCGGAGCTCGACATCCACAAGGCGTCCCACTACGATACCATCGCGACTGTGGTGGCGCCTGAGCCTAAGACCGGCGGTGTGTCCGCAAAGCTTGACTACAGCCTCGATGTGATGGCCGACTTTTTGTGCACCATGGCATCCGGCATTATGGGCTTCAAGAACCCGCCTCCGCAGGCTTTTTTGAAGTTCACCCACCAAATCCTCTCATCGACTCGGTTGCCAGGCTCGACCATCATTCTAGCGCTTGTTTATCTCTGCAAGCGGTGTGAGGTTCAGACGCCGTCTTCGTATGACCATAGCGCACAGTACCTTCTCCTGATTGTCTCGCTCATACTCGCGAACAAGTTCAACGATGACAATACGTTTACGAACAAGTCGTGGGCTGAGGTCACTGGTCTTCCGATCGGTGAACTCACTCGAGTCGAATCAAACTGGCTGAAGCTGATCAACTGGAAGTTAAACCTTGGTGACGCCGACATGATAGTCTGGAACAAGTGGAACGGCCTCTGGGTCGAGTTCTCGATTGGGCCGCAGGAGAAATCACCTGTGCACCACGTCGATCCCCAGCGCCACCAAATTCAGACTCAGCAGCAGTCCGAGCAGTGGTACGATCATGGCCATCATCATCAGGATGATTCGCGGTACCGCGCTGCGTACCAACATCACATCAACGCGAACATTTTGGCAAGCTTGCAGCACCAGTATAGATATGGCGAGCTCGCTCAGCAGCCTTCGTACTATCCGCAACAGCTACAGCAACAGCAGCAGCAATCGCAATCGCAGCCGCAGCCGCAGCAGATGCAGCATAGCATGGTCTCGAGCTACAACGCTCACTGCAACTGCCACTACTGCGTCTTCGAGCCAATCGTGCCCATGTGGACCGGCCCAGCTGCAGCTGCCTGCTAAACCATTCCTTTCGATGATTAGTATATTAGCATTATGTTACGAGCGCACATTCTCCATTAGTATTGGTGAATCGGTTACGAATTCTTTGATTGGATAGCGGGTTTTTAATTATGCTTCTTCCTCAGTTGCTATTATTGGAATATTTTAAGGTAGTGCGTTTGCAAGAAAAGTTATTTTTCCTTTTTTCTTTATACATGGCTGCTTTTCTCTCTTTGGAATATATACATCTACATTGCGCTTTTTTGTGTTTTTACTTTGGGATTATAGTCACGGCACTTTTTAATGACTTGTTTCTTGTTGCTACATCATTTTAATAATTTGCGACTCGTCATTGAGTTACTTATCATTTTGTTGGGTTTGGGAATAAAAAGACGCTTTATATTTCTTTTATCAGAGTCACGCGTCACTCGTATTTGCATCTTTGCGATCTTCAAAGGTTTGTTGGAAATAATTGGGAATGGGGTAGAGTAACATTTTCGTTGTTGTCATATTCATACATTCTTTTTAATAGTTATTATTACAGTATTTTTTTTTCGTGCAATCCGTACACGTATACTTTGTTTCAGCGGCTTCATATTCTCTTACTGGTTTGTTTATGTAAGAGAATTATTACTCATATTATGGTCATGTTTATTGGATTTTTTTGTTTCTTTTTGTGTGAGACGAGTAGTTATACGAACTTGTTTTTGTTTTGAGTATGGATAACTAAGTAAATTTGATTATAAGGTGAACCATATTGCGTGTTTGCCCGTACCGTAGCGCGCCCGTATTCTGTACACTTTAGTCAGCCCCAAGTTGGAGCCAATAGTATGCCATTGTACGTAAAATCTCAGCTGGCGGACCGAACACAACTGGGTTCTATTTGACTACAACTAGAGATCCGGTGCTCGCACTAAACGAAAGTACTCCCGCATTGGCGTCCTTTTAACATAATAATGGATAACCAAACCAATCTAATAATACAACTCATATCGTGATACCCGCAATCATTGGACTAACGACGCTATGCGACATATTCAAATGTAACTTTTGTCGGCTGGCTCGCGGCGGGAACCATAACAATCCCAGTATGTGGTTCGTAAACGCCCTTGTCGGCCCACAGCTTCCTCCGCTGCTGCGCCAGCAAACTGTTAAAACTACTCGCGGCACGCGCGTGTTCAAGCATCCAGTTCTCGTCCGTGATGACGACGCTCTTCTTCTTTTGATCCCTGAACGGGCCGACACCGCCGATCTCGGGCTGCAAGGTTGCTTGTTGGGTGTGGTAGACCGCGCTGGCGCCGTGCCAGGCCACGTACTGGTTCCTGTTGTACTCGACCCCTGGAGGCGGCAATTTATCGTCTGGATCCGCGAGTTGGCCGTCGACTGCGCCTTCCGCGCGGGCTTTTTCTTCGGAATAATCATCGACAATACGACGGCCGCCGACCACAATACGGGCGCCAAACTCGCGAAATACAGACCGGGCGGTGACGACACCGATGGCGCGGCCTTTGTACGAGTGCGGTATTATTTCGCGCTCGATCAAGTCGAACTTCTGACGGTCGTCGACAATGACTTTGAGCAACTGGCGGTGTCGCTGGAAAAATAGATACGAATCCCGGAACCCGATACAGCGTGCCGGCTCGGTCGACAGCATGTACAGCCGGTCACCTTTCCCCAGGACGGTGAACGTTCGACATCTATATTCCCTCCCGCCCGCCAGGATCCCATTCTCGTCGACTTTTGTTTCGCCAACCGGATCCTTGGGCACAACGACCTCGTCGTCGGCTATTTCCTGGGGATTCCCATCCAGATCAAGTGGTGCAACCGTGTGTCCGCCGCCGGCGTTCCTGGCAGCCATATTCCGCATTCTTGCCGCGCGGGCTTTGCGCGCAGCAGCAACTCTCGGATCTTCGCGCACTTCGCCTTCTTCCTCCTGGTCTTCGTCGCCGGTTTCGTCGCCGCCCGTCGTCGTCCGGCGACGTCGCTTTAACCGACGGTCATCGGCCAGCTCGTCGTCCTCGAGCGCGACATCCTCGGCTTTGATCACGTCTTCCTCGTCGTCGCCGTGGCGTGTGCGTCGTGGACGACCTCGCGCTGAAGGTGGTGCGCGCGGGATCTTGGATTTGGAACCGGGTGGCCGGCCGCGGGGCCGGCCCCTTGGGCGGGGTGTAATTGGTGGGCTTGACATTTATCGGTGGACCGAGGATGTAGACTGGTCCAAGACAAGTTGGGAGGGCGAATTGGTTGGGAGGCTGATGAGGTTTTGATGAGAGTCCTCGGTGGAGGGAGCTAAAGTTTTGGTGTTTGCACGAGTTCGATGGTATACGAATGGGTCGGTGATCACCGCAAGTGCGTCTTTAGTATAACGCAGTCTAGAATGTGACGGTCTGATACGGAGTATATCTCGAAGAAGCTGATAGGGTAATGATTGGATTTTTTAAATTTTGGAATAAAAATTTTGGAATTGCTCATTGCATTTATGACGGCCTATCGTCTCTGTGGCATATAAGGCGATAAACCGCAATGCCATAATAAGGGAAGTCCCCAGTGATCCACCTTTCAGGGGTTCCAAATTTTTGTAAATGTCAAATCTCGAGACTTGAAAGTTTCATCGTCCATGGCACTAGGCTCCTCCTACATCTCAGATGACAGCTCGTGAGTGTGCACTTGTGCAATAGTACCTGACAGTACTCGTTCTAATTTGAGTATAGAATGCGGAATTCAGGACGACGCATTAAAGCTGGTCGTCGGCCGCATCGACGCGGCATCTCGTGTAAGATTCGCGCACGATCTAGCTCAACACCTTGAAACTGCGGACGCGGCCCGCGTTGACGCGGTGCTTGCGTTACTTTTGGAAAGCGATGTTCGCATCCACAAGCTAAATACAACCGAATGTGAGGAGTTGCTCGCGCAAACGTACTCCGGTTTACAGAAACATGCCATCTCAATAATCTCTGCCCCTGAAAAGGAATATCTGACTGCAAGAAAGATTTGCGAGGTGCTACAGGAACAAGTTGGCAGGCATGTTATTAAGAAGTACAGAGATGCTCTCGTTCTCCAGGCGCGCGTGGCTCGGACGGCATTGGTTACCGAAGATTTGTCTTTTCAGCCCTCGGCGCATGCTTTCGTCGACGAAATTCTCGCGAATTTGGACAATGAGGTGGAAGAACATTTGCCAGACACAGATATTGCTCACGTCTTTGAATTTTTGACTACGCTTTACGATGTGCCACAACGTGCAACAGTGCCCCAGTTCGAGGCCATCCGCGATATATCTCGCATTGGCTTCATATTTCAGACGACAATGGATCTAAGTATTGCTCGCGCCGCAACCAAATTCTTATTGTCGTCGCATGTACTGGATACGCTGCTCACGAATGTCTCTACAGATGCGCTATGGCTAGGCTTGTCAACGCATCTCGAACTGCAATCTACTCCTGCGCTATATTTTTGGAGCGCGGTTGTGGAGACCGAGTATATGACGTCTGATAGTGGTCAAGCGTTTATTAATCGCTCTGCTTACTGGCTTACGTTGGCAAAGCATTTGGCTGGTGGTTCGTCGGAGCGACGAAAGTTGTGTTTGTATATACTGGAACGGAGCGTTGGTTCTGTTCGGATCAATATTGATCTGCCGGGGTATGCAAGCCTCACAAAGTTTTCCTCTGGCTCGAACGTTATACTGACTGGAGACAGGATCTTTACATTCTCTATGGCTCAACGTCAGCAATTACTAAAGCTCTGGTCCAAATTTTTCACGCTGGTCGAGATTACCGCAATCGACACCTCGGCACATCAAACCCGCGCGGCAACCCCAGATATCCGATCACTGCTCCAGCCGCCGTACTCCTCCGGTCCGAGAATCCCGTCTTTGTGGCCCATGTGTCTTCTTGAGATGGGCTTGGCTGCTTCACTTTCATCCGTCCGGGTCGAAATCGCAAAGTTCCTCTTCGGACTTGGAGAATCGGAGCTTAAAATTTTCGAAACCGACTATAGTCTTCTAGTTGACGGCTTTTTACCCTTTATTGCACAGGCTTCTTTTTTCACCATCGAAATGCAAAAAGATGGGAGTGATGCGTGTCTGCATGGCGACCGGGTTAGTGAGTTTATTGAGCGGGTTGTGCTAGCCTTTGACGATCCGGTTGATTTTGTGGAGAGTGTGTTATGGAGTATTGTGGACGGTGGGAAGAAGACATTTGAAGCGCATATTGTCTATGTTGCTCGCGGTATTTGGGCAGCCGTCAGACGGCGCGGCGATGTCTGTTTCAACGGGAGGACGTGCGAATTGTTGGTCAGAGTCTGTCAGGAAGTTAAATATGAGAGTAAAGTATTGCAGAGCTGTGTCGTCGGGTACACAATCAATATCTTGAAGACAGCTAGCAAGCCTGAGGCTGCTGACTTGGTGGGCGGCATTCTCAAGTGTCGTCGAGACATTGAGGCTGACGTGAACGATATTGTCGATTGGGCTGTCAAGTTCGACAAGAATGCTGAAGTAGAGGAACATATCAAACTGGAAATCAAAGAATTCGTTTTATCGAAAGACGAAACTCTAGATGTCGCCAAAAACGGACTACCCGCGCACAGGGCTTTGCAAACAAAACTGAGTGACATGAGAACACTAATTTCTGTGTTTCTCAGACTGACTGGTGAACTGGACTCATTGCAAGAACTATTGAAGGTAGAATCGTCCGAATATGACAAGGCTATGTTGGTGTACGGCGAATTTATGAAGTTCGCCTTAGAACGTGAGTACCTGTCAAGTTTCGTGTGTCAAGGCACCATACTAAACTTCCTCAGCAGCGTTGAAACTGGAAGTCGATCTAACGGCTGGAGCGTATCTAGCGTTAGCATCAACGTTTATCAAAGATCACAATTTGGAATCACTCTCCTCCAAGTTCCCCACTCTCCCGGCTGTGCAGCCGGCTTATGGCTTCTCAGGACAGCAAGCAGAAGGGCTCTGCCGAGAATTGGTGGCGCAGTTTGAGAATGATGGCCATGTTGGGGCCAGTCAGGGCGATGTCGCTATTGCGGTTCAGATGCTTGAACAGCTTTCGCGAATGGAATTGTCGCCGGTACTATTGAGGCTGCCAGATCTTGTTGATAAATTTGCTGAGATGCTGGAAGCCGAAGGGTCTTTTGACTCATGGAATGTTCACGAGAAGTATGTTTCCGTGCCTTAATCCACTATATGAATTAAAAAAAGCTGCTAACGACCCTTCAGTCGTGAGAAACTTCGGCATGTGGAATTCCTTGCACTCGAGACCTTCACCACCGTTCGCGCCGGAATTACAGCGAGAAAGATGTCAACAGATTATTCGCGGCTTGTCAAGGCTATTCGGAATATTATACCTAATGCCCACAGCCAAACATTGCTTTCACTATATTGTGAATTTCTGCATGAAGTTGTTCCCAAATTGTCATTTGACGCGTTTAACGACTTGCAAGTTTTTGATTTGCTGATGCAGATTTGGACATACGTGGCCGATCAGAACCTGTCGGTCGCACGACATTCTGCAAGTACTACTCTCATCGAACTGATCTTCCACCCTGTTGTTCTCACTTACTCGAGCAGTATGCCCGAGAAAGTCCAACGGCTACAAGAAGTTGCCCACGCATTAGTACCTATGGGTTATGCTCGTAGGCGAGTGCTACCTGTATTCGCCAAGTGTCTGCACAGATTTCAACATGATCACTCTGAGGTTTTTAACAAGAATACTTGGATTGCGAGTGTCCTTGTCGAAATATACTGTTTTCAACAAAACACGGCTAACGTTTTCTTAATCGATGATCCTGTTCTTGCTACTACCCACGCTGACGGGATCGAAGACCATTTGTCAGGAACACAAATCAGGGAATCATCTGCTCGCGCTCACGTTGTCCTCATTTTAGCAAATCTTCACGGAAATAATGCGTCGTATTTCGGAGAAGCTGCGTTGGAGGCGATTATGACATCCTCGCCATCTCTGTTCACATCTACTGTTGGTGACGCCGCGTCCGAAGCTCATCGGGTATCTCTGGCGGAACTGTTTCTCCTTATCGATCGGTATATCCCGCTTGCGGACAGACCGACGCTATTAGACATGATACAGGAAACGTTGAAGATGGAGTTCAGTCCTGCGGTGCGTACAAGTTTGGAGTGGGTTCTAGCACGAGCAATCTACGATCGAGATTCTGATCAAGATGACAAACACCTGTGGGTGCCGTTGTCGAATTCAGAGGATAAGCCGCGCTATCTATCAAGTTTACTAACCGTCGCTGTGGTTATTTCGCGAACTGCGTTCGCGAGCGGGAACAATCAGCGCGGAATAGAATTGTTGGGCAAAATTACTCCAATTCTGTTGGCGTTTGCAACAACAAACCGCGCAGTTTTGAGGCATACGGCCACGTCCCTGCTACTTGGTTTAAGGCAGTATCTGGTAGTGCCGAATGTCCCCCTAGATCTAGAAGACGCAGTCACTATTTTGGAGTCGCATGTGCTGTCCAGTCCAACGTTTGGCAATTTCAGCTATGGAGACTCAGTCTTGTGGAGTCTCTTTGAGGATTATAATTTAGTGTCTATATGTGGTGGGGTGGCAGCACGCATTATTGAGCACGCGAGCAACCTTAGACGACGTCTAAAGTATCAAGATTTCATGGAGGCTATCATAGAAGGCGAAGCACGATATAATACTCCCATTGCAATCGGACAACCTTCCGCCGTCTCTCCAGCCGTGATCTCCAAGAATGAGACGACGACGAACGATACGGCAGCCATGCAGGATACGGCGTTACAGACAAAGTCTAATACCCGGGTGCCTACCCCCCGACCTGTTCGTGTTACTAAAGGGCATCTGATTATTCTTGCATCGTTGGTTGACAAAGCTCCTAATCTCGGCGGCATCTGCCGTCTCGCCGACGTGCTTGGAGCGGAGCTACTTTGCATCCCCGACATGAATATGGTGAGGAATAAAGAATTTCAATCGGTGGCGGTGACGGCAGATAAATGGATGCCAATGAAGGAAGTCGTTGAGGATGACATACCGCAATATCTTCATCAATGTAAGCGAAATGGATACAGTATCTGGGGAGTCGAGCAGACAGATGGCAGCATCTTACTCAGCAATGAGCTCAAGTTTCCCAAGAAGATGGTATTAGTCTTGGGTAAGGAGAAAGAGGGAATTCCGCCTCGGTTATTACGGGAGTTGGATTGTGCCGTTGAAATAAAGCAGGTAGGGGTGGTTCGAAGCATGAATATTCAGACTGCGACAGCAGTTGTAGTGAACGCCTATGCCGTTCAGCATTGTTAATACTTGTACCATATAATTTGTATATAGAGAAGGATGCTAAAAGTTCGAAGTTAATGTACAGTGATGACGGCTTGTCTTTTATTAAACAATTATACACGGAACATATCCTCACGGAAATGGACTATTATACTGGAACGATATATGCCATACATGTGCCAACGAAGGCCACCCCATTCTCCTCCTGCGTCGAACCTGTCGATATTTATTCGCCGAACAATCTCCGCACTCGTCGCAGGACACTGTCTTTCTCGGGGTCTAGAATGTTACGTTAACACCAAATAAGGAAGAACCGTCACGCAATATCAAGTGGAACGCACCATAGGGATGATCCTTCGATGGAATTTCCAGAACGGCAGGGAACGCGTTCGTGTAGCCGTCCAGCTTATATCTAATCTTCTCGGCAATCTTTTGCACAATCAGCGCCCAAGTCTCTTGCTTACTGCAGAGTCCTTATAGTTATGTCAACTTACATGCTGGTTAATCAGCAAAACCGCGATATCCTTTCTCGCGGATGTGAAGTCGTCAAATGCATTCTCGATATCCTCAACTGAAGACTTGTTGTCTACAACCATGAAGTTCTTCCTCTTGTCCTCTGTCAAGTGGCCGACACCAGCAAGGAGTAAACCGGTGACGGAGTCCTCATCGCCAATGACGGCGATAAACGAACGATCTTTTGAAGTCTGTGACATTCTGCTTAATCAAAATATCAGTGAACTTATGCTCACGCACTACTTGCGCGCAATGTCGCTCGATAACCATCCACTACGTGCTGTACCTTGCCCGAAACAACCCTCACCGACTACCAGCCTTACAAGCGAGCACCGCTCCTTAAACATTTGGATAAGTAAATTCATGAACATACCTTTAGTACAATGATGACAAATGGCAATCAGTGTCGTGACACGACTGCAATTGGCCGTCAGTGAGGTTGAAATGTATGAGCTTCTGTCTGAAATTGAGTTCGCTATCTGCTATTCGACGGCGTGTGCATTGTATAAGCCCTAACCCTCGAGGCGTTCAGTTGTTTTACGATAATTCCTAAGCGGTTAAGCGGGCAGTATAAGTTATGGGTAGTTAATACTTTATTTACAATTGCTTGAATTTTGACCGCGAATAGCATTCTGCTTCTTTGCCTTGGAAATAAGTTATGATTTTGAATTCCATTTATAGCATACAACTCTCGTACTTGTAGTTGTCCAACAAACGTCTATTATTGCATCATGGTAGACTAGAAGCCCTGGTATTGTACGTTACGAGAAACCTTGGATGTCAAGAACCACAGAATATCAATAAAGTGTTATTTGAAATTTGTAGCTGTTTAGATATCTTATCCTAGTTGTCGCGTACGCTCCCCAGAAACCCTACTGTTCTTGAAATAGCATAGTCGTGAAATTCTATCATACCATGCAACACGACAATTAGCTTATGCGTTCTACATTAGAGAGCTTATTCGCTCGCACAAATATCCCACATGTCAGAATGCCCAGATAGCCCCATAATCATATGAACCATTACACCGAGTGAGACGAATGACTCGAACTTGCCACTTGATCTGAAACAAACAAAATTCATTAGAGTATTCTTTGAATTGTCTCAATTATTGTAATTATTCTATCCTGCCTATGTATCATCGCAAGCCAGGTACTGACGGTTGCACACGAAAGATGTGAAATTTTGTCAGGACTGACAAAAAATGCAAAATTGTGAAAATGAGTCACACTCTGATCACGGCACGTCCAACTTGCATTATGTACCGGGTCACAAGCTGTCCTTATCAGCGAACGGACTAGGGGTAAGGGGACGATGAATTGCTGCGGAACATGCCCGGCCTTCCACTACTGGCCTGGGGCGGTTTGACTGTCTCTAGTAAACCTCCAACGCAACAACCAGGATCGTCACATCAAAAGACATATTATAAACACCAGAGCTCCTACATTCGCAAAAAAAAAACTTCTGCCGTTTCATCCGTCGTCTTCAAAATGAAGTTCGCGATCGTCTCCACCATTCTCGCCGCCGCGGCCGCCGTTTCCGCGGTTTCTTTCCAGCAGCTTCCACTTCCGTTCGACGAGGAGACTGTGTCCACCCTCGCTGCGCCCACCAGGCCCGTGCCTGGTCATTCACCAATCGCTGTCTGCGACATTGACGATTCACAGATTCTCGATCTCAAGTACTTGAAAATCGACCCAAACCCACCTCTCAAGGGTGCTGAACTTTACATTGAGGGTGAAGGCTATCTCTCTGAACAGATTGACGATGGTGCTTTCGTCGAGATTGAGGTCCGCTATGGCTTCATCCGTCTTGTTAAGGAAACCATCGACCTCTGCGAACAGCTTGAGAAGGCCGACGGTTCCTGCCCTGTCGAGAAAGGTACTATCAAGTTCTCGAATACTGTCGAGCTTCCGAACGAGATTCCCCCTGTAAGTGACGGTTTTATCCAGTTTAGATTCTCAATTCAGGAAAATTCTGACGCTGTTCTAGGGCAAGTACAACGTTATCGCCAGAGCCTATAAAGATGACTACAAGTTGATCTCCTGCCTGACAGCCACTGTCGAGTTTCCTCGTAATTAATCGGATCAATATATACAAGCATTTTCTAAATCAGTCAGTCAAATGTATACACGAGTAATGGAATAGGAGTATCTGGGTTGTTCTGCGAGCGGTTTTTGGTTGGAGGAGGATTGGTGGTGAGACTGGATGGGGGTTTACCCAACAAGGTTTACGCCGTTATTTTGCTTAATGGTTCAGGTGTTACAGTATTCTGACAGGCGCAATCTTCATGTCGTGGCATTTGTATCCCCGGCTTGTAGACTCGTTATTTCGGTAAATGGATTTTTGTGGTTTGGTATTGTTTGTCATGTCCATTTTGCATCAGTGTTTCGTCAATTTGAGGTTGACTTATAAATTGTATCCGGTTCATAGAGGTGACTCGTATATGCGGTCCGTACTCGGGTCGGCTGCGTAGTAATTATGTATTCCAAATGAATCGTAAAAAATTATGCTATTAAAATCACTCTGGATCCAACAATTACAAAATCCATATTAGAGAATCAAATTCCATTCACGCCTCCTGTATGCCCTCTCACGCAAACTAATCAAGTTTTCTTCGGAACGGGATATGTTCCTTCCTTCAAGAAAATAAACATCTTATCGGGCACCTTGAACTCCCCCTTCAACTTAGAGGCTTTCGAACCCTGTCCGATTTTAATGAGCTTCTTGATCGTTTCAGCGACGGTAAGGCCTACAAACGCAGTCTTGTAGTCCTTCTCATATCCTAAGTGATGTTCATAAAGCTTCGCATGATCCTCCATCGCCTTTGCGTCAGGATAGGGATCCCTTGAATCTTGAAAAATCTTAGTTCCCAGCTTGAGCTTATCCATGCGATCGTGTACGTCATCCAATAGCAGAGCCTCGCGATAAATAACCAGAGCACTGTCAGCACGTCTGTCGTCTTGATAGTAGAAATCCTTGAGCAACTCGGGTCCCTCGTTCCTCGCGAGCTGTTCCACGACCGCAGACGCAACCGGTTTGTCATTGACTAGACGGAAAAACTGCGCGAGGGAGTACTTTCCTTTTAGATGCAGTAATACATAGTAGATTAAATCCGGATCGCCGCTCTCAACAGCCTTAATCAATGCAATTTCATCCTCTTCCATATCCAGGAGAAGAGGAACTTGGCGACCTGCTCGATGCTCGTAGTTCAGCAGTTGTGTAGCGAGTTTTGATCGACCTTCGTCGTATGCCGTGCGCGCAACCTCTTCGTAAGAAACACCCGGTATCCCCTTAAGCTTATTGACGATTGTCTTGCAAATGGTGTTATCATCGTCTGGCGAAGTCTTCACTTTCGAGCATGACCATCTAATGTAAATCTTGTCGGTCGGTAGCTGGAGATACTCGGATAATCGAAGCGCTAAGAGATACCTCTGACGGCTAAGAAGACGGTCAATCAGCCGCTCCGGAGTGAGCCGAATGAACTGCTCATATGTGATCAAAATACCGACGTCGTAGTATCTGACAGCATTGAGGACTCGCAACGTTTCACACATTTCGACAAACTCATCTGACGAGTAAAGCTCAAGCACAGACTTTCCCAACAATGCCGCCTTCAGGAGTCGTTTCTGCCAGTATCGTTCCGGTTCATAGCTCGCAGCTTTGACGCACGCATCTACAGCTTCATTCAAACTCGATCGGATAAGTTGTATATTGTCGTCCGCTTTTGGTGACTTGAACTCCAATTGTTCTACAGCGTCAAGCAGAATCGCAGATGGAGCCGTTGAGCCAATTCTAAAAAGCTCCGCCACCACATCTGGGACCTTTGATAAGAACTCGCACTTCTCATTGCTAATAATTCTAATGCCATCCGCTTCCGGAATAAGTGCTATTCGACTGTCATAGTAGAAACTAAGCGCGCCGCCACCGGGTCCAACTAATCTAATTTCATTTTCCCACGCCACGGCAACGCAGTCATTCGCGCACCAGATAACTTGTGATGGACTCTCAAGCGTTCCAGTGTCGTACTCTGAGTATTTCTTCGAAAAATCTGAGGACACGACATATATCTTACCGTATGAGGTGTATAAAACGAGCAAAGCGCCATTTGGTGAGACTGCAACGTGTGTGAACGGGCCCTCCTGGAGATACTTGTCTTGAGACTCCATCGAATCAATTACATTGACAGTATTATTTATCCCCACAAATACTTCAACATGCCGGCTCAGGGTGTACGACGGCGGCGCTATATTCCATCCATGCAAGTCGACAGAAGTTGACCCAATCTCGGCTAATAACCTCGGTCGAGGTTCATCATATCGCGAGATCCCTACAAATCTGTTGTTCGACAACCGAGCAACAAAACCTGTTCCCCAAAATCGGCATTCAGCTACACCATGATCTTCTGCCTCCTTTCCGAGAGAAAATTGCGTGAAGCCGCCTTGGAAGTCGTGATAAAGCCGCACATTTCCGTCTTCCGTCACGATCACTAATTGCTCGTTATTATTCCACCCAACACCACGGATCGACCCTTTATCCCACTAATTTACATTAGCCTTGCAGACCATATACTTTCTCAAGAATCACATACTGGAACATTGCAAATAAGTTGTCCCGCGTTACTGTATATAAGGATCATCTTCTGTCTCAACTCGGGTCCGCGGTAAGACATTGGCCTGCTGGTATCCCTTACAAGTGCTAGATACCGGTTATTATTTCGACTTAATAGAACGAATTTTTCGCAAAATATACCAATAGCTCCACCATATGGCGCACCTGTGACTATGAACTCCGACAAATCGACTTCGTCGGTCCACATCATGGTATATTCTGCCCGCTTGCGATAGAACACATCTTGTAGCCGCTCCCAGCCTTACAATAGTTAGATAGATTTTACAGGCGACCGTATAGAGAAAGACACACCGAGTGTAGGATTTGGCACCATTTTGTCTTATATAAACGTCAACAATGGCTAGCGGTAGCAGAGGTGAGTAAGACTCCGTTGAATGTAGTAGCCAGAGTGTACGATGGGCTGATAAGAACCCTAACATCAGAGCCAATGGCGCTCTACGCAATTTACGACAGCACGAGGAGACAGAATGTATGCATGTGAGTTTATCTAGCTTAATGCAAGCATGAGCTACAGAAAGGGTTCTATTGAACATGGTAATTGTTCTCACGAACGGTATGTTCAGTCATTGCCAAATTCAGATTCCGTATCTAACGAAACAATTCGCCATGTCCAAGTAAAATCCAAACTTAATCACACTATAGGCTTAACGACCAAGTCCCAAAAGTCCAAACAATGATATTAAGACAAACTCAAAATGCCTTTCACTTCACCTCCACAGTCCGCAGAGTAGACTGCTCACGACCTTTCGTCAACAAGCGCGAAGTATCAGCGGAAAGCGCCATGCGGAATTTGGCCGTGTCTTGCATTATTGAGTACCATTCTTTCACGTAACTCTCAGGAATTTTCATAGACTCTGTAGCTTCACTGCGCATATCTTTTATGTGTTCCGTGATTAACCGATTATGGCGTTTAACGGTTTCGTTCTCTTGCATGATTGCCCGTCGCTTGGCCTCTGCATCGCCGGTTAGTTATCTGCAACAAAGAATATGACGCTAATACCCACCCTCTACTTCGGCTTTGTCTTCATAATAACGTATCACTTTTCTGAACTTCTCCAATTCCAGCACCTGAGCATCCGTTTGCTGCTTGTGTGTGCTCGAGTTTTGCGCCAATGTATCTTGCAACTTATTAATTGTCACTTGCATCTCCACGAGTTTCTGATCTCTCTCCACAGCAGAAATGAAATCCTGGTTGACAACAGCGCGCGTACGAATATGTTTGGCCTGGCTAGCGTATCTTAGAGTGGACAGGGTCTCCTCGTAGTCGCAGGGCGAGATACACGCGATCATAGCAGTCTTGCTGTTGCCCCCAAGATTGTCTTTCAACAGCCAAGTCAATGTCGAGTCTCGATATGGGACGACGTCGCGTTTTTTGCTACCTAATGCTGATTCTGCCAGGATGCTAATGACCCTTCCTAATGTCGTCAAACTCTTATTAATGTTCGCACCCTCTCTTAATCTTGTACCCGTAGCACCAGTCGAGTTGGCACGTTCAGAACCGGCAAGGTCGACGAACCGGATGCGAGAATTAGTTTCTTCTGTTGTTTCATCTATTATTGGATCGCTCTCAATCTTTTTTAGTGCGAGTGTAAACACTGCATGAGATCGACTGGACGTCGCATTCATATTTGTAGCAGCGGTCGCCCGCTGCTTATTGCCCAGCATAAGATATTTTTCAACCTCGGCGTAGCTGCGAACTGAGTGCGTCGTGAGGTCCTTCACGTATGGCCCATCCACAGGCGATTCTCGGACCTTCAGCGGAGTTGGCGGATCCGTGGTCACGGGCAGTAGCAAGTCATACACATGCTCATTGTAAATCTCAAAGTAAGAGATCTTAACTGTAAACGTCATAGTCGCAGTGGTCATCTTCTCAATCCTTTGAAAGAGGTCATAGCATGTCCGGGGAATAAGACCAGGCTCCCGGTCTGTTCCGTTCATCGTGTATGACTTTCCCGCGCCAGTTTGGCCGTATGCCAACATACATGTGTGATAACCTTCGAAAGAGTGATCAAGAAATTCACGGCCCACTTTGTCATATAATAAGTCTTGATCAACGAACTGGGTGTTTTTGGTCATGCGATCAACTGACCACATAGACTCATCGAACGCAAATTCCTTGGCATCTCTGACGCGACGTGAGAGCGGTGTTCCCAAGTCTGAAACGCCGTCATCGCTGAAATCAATGTCATCGGGACGATAGAGCGTAGTAGTACCAAGTGATTGATCCATTGAGAGAAGACATTTACACTCTGCATCAATCTCTCTCTGAAGGAATGGTCGGGCTCTAACCAGAACGCGCACATTGCCTTGGCCACCCAGGGAATCTGTAGAGAACTTGCTTGAGACTGAAGCGGTACGTCCATGTAAGCTAGCAGATTGCCGTAATAGCTGCTGTGATGGGGACATAACGCCAAGACTGCTTACTGGGCGAAGCCGGGGAGAACTTTGAGTCGAAGATGTTTGGTTAGGCTCGAGATCAGACTGGTCCCGTAGTACCGCGACCGAGGCTGGTCGACGAAGCTGTGAACGTGGCCGCGAGAGAAGATGCTTGGGTGAGGGCGACAATTTGGTCGGTGACTGAAAGCGATCTGGTACGCGTAAAGCTGCCGAAGCTGCTGTGGACGAAGAGTGGTTAGTTGATCCCGCTGTTTTCACAGGACTAAAAGGCCTTGATACGGTTGCAAGAACAGTAGGAGCACGATTAGGTTGAGGCACTGCTGTACTTAATTTCATAGAGCTTGACGGTGTTGCTGGAGTCAATGGACGAGATGACACTGATGCCCGAGAACTTGGACGCGCACTCACATGCATTCCAGAGGCTGGGGGCAGCGGGGGTGGTGGTTTAATATAATACTTCTTCGTAGGTGATGGGGGCCTAGCCGTTATTTCCATCTTGATAAGTGTATTTGGAATGATTTTGATCCTGACCGGATGGCTGTACAGAGGCAGCTACGGAGGTCACTCTAACTGCGTTCATAAACAAACAATAATCTACGAGTTGCCATATCAACGCGTGCGGCTTAGCAATGTCCTCCTCAAACCTTGCCCTTTAGTTACCCGGACAAGAATTATAGGGCTCAGCCCTACCTCGGCCTGTGACTGCTATGATCCATAGCGGGAGCACGCTAAGCAGTAGCGATGGGTCGCATCAACCAAATTCGACATCGCGAAGTCTCGATTTGACTCCCATTATCCAACAACATACAGCGCAAGTTTACGCCCACATATCAAATATGTCCGAGACTGCTATTTCATACGGTGTGTAAATATCTTTTGGAGTGTCTAATTATGGTAACCTGCTTGGAGCCATATGAGGAGCTGCGTTGATTGTCACGATTCACGATCAAGAGCTGACACGATCTGAATATAGCCGCCCTCATCCTTGCCGATGCTGAGGTTGAGATCACTTCCGACAAGCTCCTTTCGCTGACAAAGGCTGCCGGTGTCGAAGTTGAGCCTGTGCGTACTTACAGTTCATGCGAAGTTTGGATGGTTTGATGGAATCGTGACTGATTTTGATGAATTAATAGATTTGGGCTAGCTTGTTCGCCAAGGCTCTTGAGGGTAAGGATATCAAGGACCTTCTTACCAACGTTGGTGCTGCCGGTTCGGCTCCTGCTGCCGGTGCTCCTGCTGCCGGTGCTGCTGCCGCCGAGGTTGCCGAAGAGGAGGCTGTTGAGGAGAAGGTGGAGGAGAAGGAGGAGTCTGACGACGATATGGGTATGCTCCTTCTTTTAGTATGCTATGATCGGGTGCTAATTGTAACCAGGATTCGGATTGTTCGACTAAGCGGTCATCAGAAAAGTTGGGTGGAGTTGGTCATAAAAGAAAAACATAATTAGGTGTATTGGGTTGAGAATACGATACATGGCGGCTGTATATATAGTCCAATTTTATAATTTTTGCCCTTATCATCATTTGTTATAACTCCTGTCGAGGGGAATGTGAGGTTGTGGAGTACGGAGTACGGAGTACACCACATGTCTTCAGTACTTCTGCCATGACGGTAGGTATAAATAATTCTCGGTATCGATCATCATGTCATCTTAGATACCCCATCTTAGAAACATACGTACGAATGCCAAACGAATTCACCATTAAGAACAATAAATTAATCTATAAACCTGATAAAGTCCAAATCCTTTAGAACCCAATACATGAAGAAACCCAAGACCGTTATTACTATGAATGCAGATTCCGAATATATCTCCCACTAATCGTAAGTAAGACTGATCTATCTTACACCACGAAAGACACGGCAGGAAGTTACCCACTCCTATCAGTGTCCGATCAACCGGGACTCAGATAGGTGTATCGTTGACTTCCGATAAGATTTGACTCGCGCTGCGGGTCTTTGGCCGTTCTCGATACAGGTAAAACTGTACGAAAATAATGGCATCTTGGAACACGGTTCCCAACGACCCTAGGAGCCACGAAAGGTTGAGCAGAATATATCTTCTGTCGCTGCTGTAGAGAATGATCTGAAATGCGTAGGTAACATTTCCCATGGTCGAGTAGATGAAGAAAAGAAGCGACAGACCATGGACAGATCGCTTCTTGTAATTTTGAATGATTTGGGGGATCCGAGCACTAAGGTAGAGCAGAGCGGACATATATCCCAATATCTGCGGGCCCAGGGCAAGACCACCATCATCGTTTCGATCGTCGACGTCATTACTGTTGTCGTTAGAAGAAAATATATAGCCAATAAAACCGGCGAGGCACACTGCCAATATTGGGACACCAAAGTGGAGCCATTTGTTCGGAGTTTTGCGCAACGGCAAGGCAGCAACTGGCGAATTACCTTCCAGTACCGGAGCGGCGGACGTAGAGAGGCTGTTACTCAACAATGGGACGTTGTCAGCGGTGAGCTCCGTTTCGTCTTCGTCGACAACACATTCCGTAATGTTCGTTGAATTAGGATGTGATCGACGGCAGTATCTTGAATTATGATGGAAAAACCGATAATAAATCGCGGACGACAGCTCAAGCGCATCCGCAAATACGAACCATACTGCGAGCAGCACTACGTTACGCAACAAATGTGCCCATAAAGCGCCCAAAAGATTCGCTAGGTCACCTAGAAACCAAGCTGTGAGAAAAAGAAGCGAAACACCTTCTGACCTAACGCACACACTATTAGTCACCAGTAGCATCACTTATAGCCACCCACAGAGTGCTTATAATCAT
Organism: Lipomyces orientalis; assembly: GCA_030568275.1. Lineage (NCBI taxonomy): Eukaryota > Fungi > Ascomycota > Lipomycetes > Lipomycetales > Lipomycetaceae > Lipomyces > Lipomyces orientalis. Next base: position 267,104 of record JAJLTP010000001.1, read on the forward strand.
CAACATACGATTTCAATTTCCACTGATCTATCAGCTGAGGGACTAGTAATACCACCCAGCAAGCAATACTGATTGATCCTAAAATCCCGGACAGAGTGAGTCGGAACGACTGGTTGCCTTCACTGACCGGCAAAGTAGGTGTACTGGGACTTAAACCGTTATCTATCGTCTGGTACACAGTAGTCGTCGAGGTGGAAGCAGCTGCAATCATTGCAGAGAATAGCTGTTCTTGTATTGGGATCATGGTGAAATATCAGTTCGAGGATGCAACCAAGGATCGACGCTCCTATGATCTGTGATAATCGCTATGATCTGTGATAAACACGCCCGTCACTGGTAGTCCAAGTGGAACGATCTAAAGCATTTGTTGGTTATATTATATCGAAAGGTCGGGTATCCGCGATAGGCCAAGAAAAAAAATTTTGTAGAAAGGGATATTCTCGCTGATGATCACCCAAAAAGTCAAAAAATCGGCGCCGCAACCTTGCTAATACAAGTGCAACCTTAATTTGGCAGAGTAGCTTTCCAAAATCCGACACAAGTAAAAGCGGTACAAGAGATAATTACGAGCAGAGTAGGATTGCGTACTCTAATACATATTTACGACAGTTTCTAGTTTGCCGCAGACACTATAACAGTCGAATCTTCTGAATTGAAAGGTGAGTTCGAGAGTAATAAACGAATGGCGTTATACCCAATCGAGACCTTACTCTACTAAATTGAACTCAAACAGTTGGGAGATATCTAGGCATGGGCATTTGTCTAGGGGTCCAAAGTCTCATTCGAGAGCCCATCTAATTGTTGTAGATAGGAACGTTCCCTCACTTACAATCGTTTGCGTTCTCATGCTCTGCATAAGAAAGGCCTGTATCCAGAGCAACTGAAACCAAGACGTCATTGCGGAAGTTGACGAAATAGGCTAATGGTACATGAGCCATCCAACAGCTCAATAGAGTTATATTTAGAAGTGCGCAGCGACAGTTCCTCTAATACCTGCAATTCTGCACATTTGCTCTCACTCGCCATTTACGCCTGATTCACCGACCGAAGATGGACATCATATCAGCTTTAAGCAGGTATTTTCTGCTATTGAGCATATTATCGCTTCTTTCAGTCGCGACAGCCTATTTAAACGTAATCAAGCAAGACGTGATACATTCCAACAGTACGCTAGCGAACAGTGCCGCCTCCATCAGAAGTTCAATCTCTCCCTCAGTGTCTCGCACATCGACTATTTCAGATGTGTCAAATGTGTCTGGATCCGAATTGGCTACGGTGGTCGTGACAGACTCAACTTCGGGTTCCGTTACATCGACCACCGAGCAAGCGCTCTCCACGTCATCCTCAACAATTGCCAGTGCCTCTTCCGAATCTGCTCATGTCACTACTATATTCGTAACTGTATCCGGATCAGCTATTGCCCAAGCTATTTCAACCATCTTCACCAGCTCGATCGACTCATCCGTATCAGCCTCAAGTCCGATGTCAACAGAGGCTTCGTCGTCTACCAACAGCTCAGGTAACGGAGAAAATGGTGGTGGCTTATCGTCGTCTCAGAGCCGAACAGTTATTGGTGTCGTGGTCGGCGTCGGAGGAGCCATTGTTCTGGGCATTGTCGCGTACATCATTTCGCGCATATGGCTAAGGAAGCGTAATAAAGACTCCGGTCCGACCTCGCCATATGGCACGGCAAGATTGGCAATGAGCGAAGAGGACACAGCGGACCCGTTCCGATCGAATTTGGATCGATATCATCAGCCAAATCAAGCAGCTAATTTTTAGGCCGAGCGAGCTCTGGTGGTTGAAGGGCTCATATGAGTCAGGCATTTGGGCAAGACTTGTAGGAACGACAGTGTGTGTATATAGTGATCATTAATCTAGGATAGTGATCGCTATATGGCTGATCTTTAGTTATGCTATATGAAGATGCTAGCTGATCGACATATCGCCAGTAGCGCATGTTGTAAATTGCTCCATTATCTGTGGCGCGGGGAATTAGACATTGTTACTCAAGTCCGTATAGTATCATGTCTCATCTCGATAATCATTCCTTGTCGGTTCCTGAGCGACAATAACTACCGACTCAAAATAACAAAATATCTTTGGTCTAAACTTATAGTCAATCCCAATAGCAATTTACCTGCCGCAGCCTTCTTAAGCAGTTATGGACAACAGAGAAGTAACCTCTCCGAGTGATATGCCGTGACTGGAAATAGCTGAATGAAACCCTGCCGAGCAACCAGCCTGCAGCGAAGACGTCGCCGAGATCACTAAGTGCATCGTCCACTCAAGACCTTTCTCACTCTGTGTAAACGATTTCAGTGACGAATTACGAGAGCACTGTTGCCCACACGTGTAGGCTGTTCAGCCACAGACAAGCCACTTCACTCAATACTTTGTTCGCGCGGCTCGAGAGGCGTGGCGGTGTGTGCAGCACAGTCCGAAAACGGCATCATGCTACAATGCAGCCAAAAGGTACTGCTAACGCGACTGCACTGTCTAGTTGAGACTTCATCGTCCGTTCTTCCCCTGTCCCCCATCTTGAAGGTGTGATCTACTGCGTGGGCCCCTACTTTCGATTAGTTCCGGCTTGAATCAGTTCGTTTTAGGAATTGCGAATCAATTGCGTGCTCGGGTTAATCTTCGCGTCGTCCTCTACTTGCAGGTATCACAATGTCCGTTCTTTTCCAATTACAGTGTGGTACGTACACTTCTTCAATTCATGCCAGTGAATACGTCTTGCTCCAACTCCTACTAATAGCTCGAAGGTGCCCAGAAATACGACTGGGGCAAGCTCGGCAAGAGCAGTTCTGTCGCGCAGTTTGCTGCCGCCACTGATCCCACTTTCGAGATTGGCGATAAAACTCCATATGCCGAAGTATGCTCAGTTAACGCAATTTTGTGGTCCTAGCCTAATAGTGGATAGCTATGGATGGGCACTCACCCCTCCGTCCCTTCGAAAGACCTGAAGACTCATGTAACTCTCCACGACATTCTAAACAAGGATTCTTCGCTCGTGGGCCCTGCAGTTGCGACTAAGTTTGATAGTGGATCTGACCACCTTCCGTTCCTCTTTAAGGTTCTTTCAATCCAAAAGGTGCTTTCTATTCAAGCACATCCCGACAAGTCTCTTGCGAAAATTCTCCACGCGAATGATCCGAAGAACTACCCTGACGATAATCACAAGCCTGAAATGGCCATTGCCTTGAATAATTTTGAAGGGTTCTGTGGCTTTCGGCCAGTGAAGGAGATCAAGGGATTCTTAGAGACTGTGCCGGAGTTCCGAAGTGTCGTGCCAGACGAGGTCGCAAAAGCATTCATTGAGGGCGTCATCGGCGAGCCTTTAACTGAACAGGACGAGACAGTCAATAAGTCCTATCTGCAGAACCTCTTTGAAGGTGTCATGACTGCTCCGGATTCTGCTATTAAACGCGAGGCAGAGAAGCTCGTAGGGCGTGTGCAGAAGGAAAAGGGTTCGTTCGCAGGTGTCTACGGCGATGAAGCATTGGCGGACCTACTACTACGACTTAACGCTCAGTTTCCATTAGATATTGGTCTTTTCTGCGGAGTTTTCTTGCTCAATTATGTTACCCTCAAAGCTGGCGAGGCCATCTTCTTGAAGGCCAAGGATCCTCACGCGTATATCTCTGGAGATATCATAGAGTGCATGGCTGCTAGTGACAATGTCGTCCGAGCTGGGTTCACGCCGAAGTTCAAAGACGTGAAAAATTTGGTCGCGATGCTCACATATGAGTGTGCTCCGGTCGAGGAGCAAAAGATGAAGCCCGCATCGTTTGATCGCGCCAATGGCGATGGCGTGGTCTATCTCTACGACCCGCCCATTCCAGAATTCGCGGTCCTGAGAACTGAGGTTGACAAGGGCCAAAAGGAGACCATCCAGGGCCTTGAAGGTCCGACTGTTGTAGTCGTCACAGATGGCAAGGGCACTATTGGTGTTAAAGGTGGAAAGACTCTGGCGGCAGAGCCAGGTTTCGTTTTCTTCGTTGGTGCTGGTACAGCGGTTGAATATGTTGGCACGGAGGATAAGCTCGTAGCATATGGAGCGTTCTGTGAAGTGTAAAATTTGCATATGCTTTCTTTAATTTTATCGTCTCATTTAATCAATTAACAATATATATGATCTAGCTGATCTTTGTCCCTGCAATCTAAATGATATCTATGAACTGTAACCTCCAATTCATGCTTGAGAGCACTTGCAAACGCATGGACCCTACGCCGATGATACTAAAATCGCTGACAAGAACACGATAAACACCGAACCCACAAAAAACCAGTTAATAGCCAGTCAAATCGTCACTTATCTAAGCACTTCCACCACGCTTCCTCCACTTCTCGACACGCCGTCGGATGTCTCCGGCGCTTTGCTGCCAAACGTTTAATTTGCGATCCTTCATCATAGCCTCGTAGTCATCACCGTGCTTCTTAACCAGCTCCCCAATCCAAGAATCCTCTCGCTCAGATTGAAGTCGAACATGCTTTCGTTCACCTCGAGCAGCGTATTCTTCCAGCTGTCGTACAACATCGGTCGTGGCAGATGGCGCGTGCGGGGTCTGAATCTCGTCGAATTCTGTTCGTTTCACTTCCTCGATGCGAATAATTGCACCAGTCTCGGCATCGCGAATAATCTTTGCTTCGGTTACGGCATTAGACGGAACAGTAGCATCTGACTCAAGAGCTCTAGTCGGGGCGGCGGGCGCGACTGGCACCGCAGCTGTCGCTGGTTTGAGCTCTTTCTGGATTCCACCTGTTGGTCTACTAAGTTTGGAAGTCAACCCGAGCTTCTTGTAACTGTTTATTCGTTAGTAAATTATACTAATATATCGCGTTTTGTAATACGAGGACAAACACATCAGAGCATACTTTTGCGAAAGAGTCAATTTTTCATCCCAATTAGCGGCGATTATGGCGTTCGACTTTATCCGCGTCTTGCGCTGTTTATCATTCTGTCTGCGGGTTACCTTTGGCAGCGAAGATTTCTGCTTCCTGCGACGTCGAACTGAAACCATAATTCACTTAATAGGTTACTTTTAGACGAAATGGGAATATTGGACGGGAGTGATTCTGAGAAGAAAATTTTGGCTGGGAGTTTGCTAGTGCCCTTACCCCAAGAGATCACTTGGTCCCTTGAGGTAGGTCTCAATTATTAGCATTGGTTGCGTGTTTATGCTTTTTCAAACAGTATTCTTTGTCAAGGACAGAAGGACTAAGAAGATATGGCTTATGAGCTATACAAGTATATGGAGTTAAGTACAAATAGATATGTGAAGTGGTGTGTGGTTTGGCCGACTATACGACCAAAGTATAAAATTAACGCATTCGTTTGGAGTAGCTCCGTTCAGACTATTCTTTTAAGCAATGCGACAACGGCTATGGACTCACAGAATTCAGTAAGTAGACACGGGTTGATGCGTAGCAGTTATGAGGTGCTCAAACATTACTCGTTTTTATTACGCCATATACATCCAAATAACTATACACATTTAGACTGACATTGCACATGTCTAATCCGTCTCAACAACAGCACGAATGCAGTCTCCAGACTTCATGGCAGAGAAAGCCGAGTTAATTTCAGCAAGTGGGAAACGGTGGGTGATGAACTCATCAACCTTGATCTTTTGCTCCATATACTCTTCAACAAGGCCAGGAAGCTGAGTTCTGCCCTTTACACCACCAAAAGCACATCCTCGCCAGACTCTACCGGTAACGAGCTGGAATGGACGAGTAGAGATCTCCTGACCAGCAGCGGCGACGCCAATGATAATGCACTCACCCCAGCCCTTGTGGCAAGACTCGAGCGCAGCACGCATAACCTGGACATTACCAGTGCAATCGAATGTGTAATCGCAGCCTCCGTCGGTCATGGCGATGAGTTCCTCTGTGATTGGTCGAGAAAGCTTAGTCGGGTTAACGAAGTCAGTTGCACCGAATTTCCTTGCCCACTCCTCCTTCGAGTCGTTTACATCGACAACAATTATCTTGCCAGCTTTCTTCTGCACAGCACCCTGAATGACGGAGAGACCGACGCAGCCAGCGCCGAAGATAGCAACGTTGTCGCCTTCCTGGATCTTGGCAGTGATAGTCGCCGCACCGTAACCAGTAGTGATACCGCAGCCGAGAAGACAAGTGCGGTCCATAGGAGCCTCAGGGTTGACGGCGACGACGGAGATATCAGCGACAACCGTGTATTGGGAGAAAGTGGAGGTTCCCATGAAGTGGAGAATATCCTTGCCACGAGCACGGAAACGGGAGGTTCCGTCGGGCATCAGACCCTGGCCTTGGGTGGCGCGGATCTTACCGCACAAGTTGGTCTTACCGGACTTACAGAACTTGCACTCGCGGCACTCTGGAGTGTAGAGCGCGACAACGTGGTCGCCGGCCTTGACGGAAGTGACGCCCTCACCGACGGACTCGACAATACCAGCACCCTCATGTCCAAGGATCACTGGAAAAGCACCTTCCGGGTCTTTTCCGGAGAGCGTGTACGCATCTGTGTGACAGACTCCGGTGTAGTATATTTTAATACGAACCTCGTGGGCCCGTGGAGGAAGAACCTCAACATCCTCAACAGAAAGCTCCTCGCCTATTTCAATACATTAGAGCATGTCCGACGCGTCGATCAAATATGCCGGATATTAAAAAAATTATGGGTCAATTGTGACGAATTGCAGCGGGAATGTCTCGCTGTCGGGGAAACAAAAAGACATAGACAGTAATCCGATAAGACACGAAGTCACACATACCGGGACCCCAAGCAATGGCAGCCTTGCAGATAATTGTCTTGCCTTCCGTGGTCATAGCGATTTATGGCAGAGGGAATGTGATTGCCGACGACGGACAACTTCAGAACGTGGTGGTTGGTGCGGTGGTTTTCGATTATTATATACGTCGACTTGGGCGACTTGGGCGATTTCGTTGGCCGGCTAAGACGTACCCTAACCTTGACCTTGATTAGCGCGGTCTGATTGTGGGCAACGTATAAAGTTTCGTGATTAAATTCAACGAAAAATTTCGACAGAGGGTCCCTGAGCTCGCTAGTTCAATGCTCAATTATGGTGCTATTTTCCCCAGAGGCAGTGATGGTCAAACGAGTTTTCTGCTGTCGGCATGTCCTCCAAAATATGATCGGTTAACGTGGTCGGCAATGACGAAACTGCTCCGTGTCACAATACCTCTGGTCGACTGTTCCTGAAGGGCTTGCGATCTAGTTTTAGTGGAGTCACATCCTTCTGATGTGGAAACGACCAAATTATTCTTCCGGCCTGATCTGTGATTGTGGCGATTTAACTGTATTGAGAGCGTGGTGCAGTACGAGATAGTTGATAAACCCTGAAAATCTTTTGTCCCGGCCGGGAACTTCATTCCATTTCGGGACCGACTATCCAGGCGATGCCACCCACATCATCCGGGCTGCTTAGGAGAAGACAGATAGCGATTGACAAATTGGTCTTACTACTAGATATGATATACTTGAAAACTCTGCACGTGTAATATGCCAAGTAAGCCTTTCGTAGATTACGTGGTTTCCAGGTCACCGGTAAGGGTACAGTACTGCTTCTGACGCGTTCAACCAATTCGTGAACCTCAGACAGCGAGTGAGTGTAATAATCAGATCTACCTTTCCACACAACCAGTCATCTACTGTCATTGCCGGTATTCTGCCTTACTAATCCAGTGTACTGACTATGCGATGTCCCGCCGTCAAACACGCGGAGAATACATTGAGACGGTAAGTGGTTGTCGCACCGCACCATTTTGGCCCTCCGTGCTTATTGATACTAGGAGTCTGGCAATCGGATATCAAGAAAAGCAGTCATCCTTGGATCTCAGCACATCCTTCTGGGCGGTCGCTCGACAATATTACCAGATTGCGTAGTACGTGGTGATCTGCACCGTCCATCGAGCGCTTCAGCATCCGGCTCTGCGGCAGCGTCAGTGAATATCGGTCGATATAATTTTCTGGAGAAAGGTGTAGTGATTAGACCGCCGTTCAAAATTTACAAAGGGTTCGTGGCTCTCTTCTATATATTAGAACATATTCTAACAACACGAAGATCCTTGGTGTATTATCCCCAGAAAATCGGAAATTACGTCTCGATTGGCGCAAATAGCATTATCGAAGCAGCTGCCATTGGTTCGTATGTCTGCATCGGCTCCAACTGTGTGGTCGGGAAGTTTGCTATACTTAAAGATTGCGTTGTGGTGCTTGACGGGACGGTCATACCACCTACGACGTGTATTCCCCCATTTTCTGTTGTCGCCGGAAATCCAGCCAGTGTCGTTGACGAGCTACCGGAGTCATCAGCTGAAGTATTTGAACGGCGGGCCAGACAGATCCACACTTTACACGGTGGAGCATTGACATCAACGAGTATAGAAGAAGTAAAGCAATCCGTCTTTGATGATGATGTAGATGAGGAATTCGATGTCGCATGAGTGCCTCACGGTTTATAGTTAGATTAATTGCATGGCAAAAATGGTGTTTGGGTGCTAGGGGCCGGATTGGACTAATTATCCTTGTATCGCAGTTACTATGACGATAGTGTGAGATAACGGACCATGTATGCTATATACGTACGATTTGATATTTCCTGGTGGCCATTGCAGGTTCTAGCGAGGGCTACTGCATACGCAACAAAAGGGATTCCAACCGTCAAGAGGTTACATAGGTGCGCGTAGCCATTTGCAGGTCAGATTTCAAGCTAAAAATCCGCCGTATATCGGGGATCGAGTATCGTTATAGCGAGGTTTGACTTCGACGACATCTGAGCCGCACCAAAAGTAAATATTTACGCGCCTTGAACTTTATTCTAAACTAATGACAATCTGCTTTTGTATCGAGAATATCAATTCTATGGAATTAGTTGGCCAGATCACTGCTGACCAATATTAAGTAACACTAGTAGTAGTCTACTGCTGCATTCAGTGTCCGCGACATGAGGATTGGCTCACTTCATTGCAGTTGACGATAGAGCATTTTAATTCATCAGGATCTACGAACTGCTGAACAATGGCGGTGGAAGTAAGTATTACATTTGATATTGTAAATATGATAGCCTAACAAAGCTGTGATGCTAGAACGAGCTCCGCACAGTTCAAGTCCAAGCCGTCTCGTTTTCGCAAAAGGTCCAGCCCTACGGTCTTGGAATCTACAATCGGGCAGTCCACTTTGTTACCTACACTCGGACAGTTATGGAATCTAGAAATACCTTGCCGAATATTGATGATTTCCTGCCGAGAGTTATGTTGGATGGCCCAATGGTTCAATCAGATTTTGAAAGGCTTGTAGTGGAAATTGACTTATTAAGACGGTCAGCGGTCAAAATTCTGGCAGAAAAGAGTCAGGATTTGGCTTTCGGGCTTTTATCGTTTATACTGCACTATAAGGCACAGGTTAGCTTGACTTTACAACATTGTACGAGCAACTGGCACTAACATGCTACACGCTGCAGACATCGTCGTCGATCTTCAGGAAAGTGGCAACTCGAATACTTGAGAACTGTGTCGCGTTCGCCAAATCCATAGTACAAAATATAGACGATTCCTCAGTCATACCGCGTCTACATAGCTGCGTAGACGTCTCTATCTTGCTTGAGGATGGCAAATGTGGTATTTATATTGCTAATACCTTCTATAATTACGGCATCGGACTATGGCGCACATCTTGCAAGTCGGATGCGGTTTTAATGTGGCGAACGTCAATTGACCTGCAAAGACACTTCATAAGTACTGAGCAGACGTCAACACTATTAAAGAAGCTTGAAAGGCTGGCAGTCGCGCATGTCGAATTAAAGAACTTGCAGGAAGCCTCGGCTGTTTTAAACGAGACTATTACCATCGCAGTGAAAGAGCGTGCCGAAGATCTTACCGCTTCAGCATCAATCGCGTCGCTCAGTACGATTGTGTCAAAGTTCCCAGAAATCGATCGACTTTTGACGATGTATGTCAATATCCTCATACAATGCATTGACGATAATAAGCTTCGCCTTCGTTTTGATCTGGAGGTAGAATGCGAGGGCATCATACTTGAATGGATCTTGCGAATATTAGTGGCTGTTCGAAAAGCCGCAACGCATCGGCTAATCGAAGCTCTTGTCATCCGACTCTATGAGATTTACGGAGAGAAGTATCCGATACGATATGGAAGGTATGTTCAATGTCTCTGGATTTGTAATGACAGTTTTGCTAATACGGTATATTGTACAGAGCTGTGGTCTCTGTTCTACCTTTGGCAGCCGAAAACAATAATAAGGAGCAAGCTTTAAAGACGGCAGAGAATGTCGTAAATCGACTTCAAGCAGGGGTACGTATCGGCTTTGCTCGGAATATCGTGAAGTTATTAAGCCCTGTAGGATTATCAGGAGGACATAGAACTGGCAAGTTATACAGAGGATCTGAGAGCAACCTGCTCCCTATACATCTCAGTTTTAGAGTATCAATTGCATCTGCAAAATTCGGTTACATTAAACAACTCAGTCCAACTATGGCATGATCTGATACAAACAAAAAATTTAGAGGCCGTTGTTGTTGACAGATATGCACTGTTGTCGAATCTGCGTATGTGCCTTTGCCACGGCATCAAGTTACCATGCTAACGATCTCGCAGAGATGCTGAGCGATTTTTTGGAACTGAGGGGGGACATCAAATCTCAAGTTCTTATTTTACATTGCCTTCAGAAAATTGCTGATGGGGCCAGCACCCAACTACACTTGCGGTGTAGCATTGCCTTAGCTAAGTCTTACATAGGACTGGGATACTCTGGGCGAGTGGCTGAGTGTTTAAGGCTCTCCCGGAAGCTGTCGAAGAGTTCTGAAGTTTCCGAGGATGATATCATGATGCTATATGTGGCCGAGATAGAGTATTTCATCAGTATCGGAAACTTGGAGAAAGCTAAAGAAAAGATCGCGATAATTCGTAAAAATCGCGACCAACCGGAATATGACCTAACTGACGATGGATCTAAACCTGAAAGACACTACCCGTTCACTTCCAATATGCACATATTAGCTGAAATTCACTATACAATATCACTATTGGCAATGGAATATGTACGTGGCTATGTTCAAATCTTGCTGTATGCTGAAGCTGCTAACGCATGAATAGGGCTGTCCCAAAGAGGCGCTGTCTTACGCTAAGACTGCAATTAAAATACATAATAAATCAATCTTCCAAAGGAGTCGGAGATCGGGTGGCAGAGATCGAGTAGCTGCAGAGATCGATTATTCTGTTCCGGACGTGTGGTCGTCTGCACTGGTATGTTGCCGTTGCTGCCAACCTGAGTCATTGCTTATTGTATCCAGTCTCTTGTACGTTCGCACGCACAGCTTGCTGCAGTTTATGACTATCAGGGTATGGTGCGAGAAACCGAGTTCTACCTGACTGAATCTCTAAAACTCATTCAATCGTTACGCTCCTCATACACGTTACTGTCATATTACCGCGTCCTGCTAGGAGATTTTTACTGTCGTTGTGGTAATCTAACGAAGGCAAACGAATTGCTATCTACGGCGATTAACGATGACATTCTGGACGAGAATCATATGCACAAAACCCAACTGGAAAAGGCGCTTTCGAGGTATTATCAGAATAGGAGCGCTGAAGGGCAGGAATATGAGAGGTATGTGGCAGCTGAAAGTACACTCTTAGCCGCTCTCTCCCATTCATCGACGACAAGCCATAGCGAAACATTGGAAGATATGCTATCGCAGTTAACAATTAGCACCGTTAAGAAACCAGAATCAACAGCGAAAACCACAGATGACTATTTCCCTATCAACCGACTTCGAGCCGCAATTCTAAGATTGAAGTCCCGCTACCATGTCTGCCACGAAGAGTGGGGAGACGCAGAGTCGCTATTACAAGATGCCGCACTATTGAGTGCTATTCCCAGGGATCGTGCATTGCAGAATATGGCGGAGTCCCACTATCATTTTGTATTTGCTACTTCGATTTTACAGATTGACCCCGTTTTCACCGTTCTTCAAGACTCGGCCGTGTCTATCCCAAGTGTGAGCAGAAGTTCTTGCAAGATCTCGAAGGATTGTACACCACCTACTACTGCACCCGGAGTTCAAACGAGAGCTAGAAAAAGCAAGACTTCGACATCGCTGTTGAGCACTGCCCAAAAGGACCTCACTAACGTCCAGAAAATATTGGCTAAAGCTCGCCAGCTTGTCTTGGAGAGCTATTTTTTCGCATCAAGCGTATGCTCAGTCCATGAGAGATATGCAATATCACAACATCTTGGGCAGGTCCTACTATTGCAATCGGCTATTGGATCAATGAAGGAAGATCCCTACAGTCCTGCTGCAAACTACTTCTTTGGTTAGTATAGTCCAGCGAAGGGCATTACTAGGAATGGTTGAGCTGACTTGCTCACAGAACTTTCGAAAGGTCTCTCTCTTGTCAAAGATGTTCCTGCAGCCCATGAATTCTCGTTTCCTGCAGATGAAGTTTTTGATGGCAATGTCTTTCACTCTAACGTACTCGACCTTAACGCCTTTCAGAAGGAGTATGTGGACGTTATTCCGTGTCACTGGGCTGCGGTGTCTATAGCACTGTGTGAAGATTCCGGTGACCTAATCGTATCCAGATTCCAAGCAAACGAGAGTCCTTTTCTCCTGAGGCTACCTCTCAATCGGCATTGCAGCCGCGATGCGGACGAAGATTCCTTCTCTTTTAACGATGCGTTATCCGAGATACAAGATATCATCGCGAAAAGTAACGAAACCGCTCAAGCATCTCGAAACATTAAGAATGGTGCCAAAACTCAAAAGCAGCAATGGTGGGCGGAACGACGATCGTTAGACCAGAGATTGAAGGAGCTATTGGCCAATATGGAGTATTCCTGGCTGGGTGGCTTTAAGGGTGTACTTAGTGATAATGGACGGAATAGGGATCTGTTAAGCAAGTTCAGCACTTCTTTTATGACAATACTTAAAAAACATCTACCAACGCGGAGGGCAGTACGAACCCGACAAGGGACGAGATTGAAGGGTCCAGAAGTAAAGATCGACCCGAGAGTGCTCGAATTATTTATAGGCCTGGGCGATCCTGCCGAGACTGATAATTCGGAGATGCTCGAGGATCTGATATACTTTGTTCTAGATATTTTACAATTTCACGGGGAGCGCAATGCTTATGATGAGCTAGATATGGATCAAGTAGGTACCGGATTTGTTAAATTTCTTAGTAAGTGCTGACTATTTGCCAGATAGTTGTCGATATCCAAGAGATTTTACGAACATATTATGAGTCCTTGAAGGACGATGTTGATAAAATCGACCATTTAGTACTGATACTGGACAAGACCGTTCATATGTTTCCATGGGAATCGTTGCCATGCTTGAGAGGCAAATCCATATCTCGACTTCCTTCGTTATCTTCACTCAGAAGTATTCTGCAGCACTACCGAGGTCAGAGAATTGATGTTGGGAAGGGAGCATACATTCTGAACCCCAGCACGGATCTTGTCAATACTCAGAATCTATTTCAGACCAAGCTTGACAGGTATGCTCAAGTTGTGCTAATAAGCCTCGTATACCGCGCTAAGCATCACTTAGTTTTGATGGATGGACTGGAATAGTGGCCCGGTCACCGTCTGAAGAAGAGTTTAGGTCGATCCTAAACATGAATGATATAGTACTGTATGTCGTAGGACTTTTCGGTTGTATTGTGTTAGGACATTTTGCTAATTTATAGATACTTTGGGCATGGGGGAGGAGAGCAGTATATACGTCCATCTCAAATCAAAGGTCTCGACAAATGTGCGGCGACGTTCTTACTTGGATGTAGCTCTGGTGCCTTGCACAGTTCTGGTGAGTTTGAGCCATGGGGCACTCCGATGAACTATGTTATAGCCGGATGTCCCATGCTCGTTGCCAATCTATGGGATGTTACGGATAAGGATATAGATAAATTTTCCGACGAGATGTTCAGATTATGGGGATTATATGACTTGGCAAGCAATAGGATGAAGAAAAAGGTCCCATCAGCAGCGTATGCTATTGGAGAGTCGATGGCGAAAGCCAGAGACATCTGCAATTTGAGCTATTTGAACGGAGCAGCCCCTGTGCTATACGGAATCCCGTTAGATTTGGTAAAGAGTACATATGAGTGACATCGGAGTTATTGTGGCAGCATGATTGGTTATGATTTGGACTCGTTACAGTAGCAGATGCTTTGGTCTTGGAAGTCACACCCAGGTTTTTAAATTTTGTAATTGCATTTGCATTGGTGAAATATGAACCTGTCCCGGATCTAGTGCAGACATAGCAGTGGCAGCTTCTGCAATGTAGTATATGATGCCAAAATAAAGAGGAAAGAATACTTCTCGGCTCAATCGCTAGCAAAGTCCCTCCGCTAATCTTCTGCGGTGGGGCCGTTATAAAGCGCCGCACCGGGCGGCTCGAGCCATTCCAAGATATCTAGTTATTATGGTGGTATGCGTCGATTCTCCTTCTTCTTTTGGGTAACGACTGATTCAACAACAGCAGTACGACTGAATTTTGATTTGACGGGATACAATGTTCGCGGCGGCCATACTGGTGTTGGGGCTGGCGGGTATTCTCGGTTTGCGCGTATTCACAAGTTCACCATTATCCAAAATTCCAGGACCTGCAATTACTACCTTCACGGATGTGTGGATTCTGATCCATACGTACTTCGAAAGGCGCAACAGATTGATTCATAAACTACATCAAGAATATGGGCCACTTGTGCGATTGAGTCCGCATGAAGTTTCATTATCTGATCCGAATAGTATTAAGCAGATTTACATTAACAACTACGACAAGTCGAAGTTCTACTTTTTGTTCGACAACTACGGAGTGACTAATGCGTTCTCCGCTATTGAGAGGCAGGTTCATGCTCCAAAAAGACGCGTTATGCACCAACTTTATTCCAAGACAGCGGTGACAGTACCTGGCGTGGAACAATGTATTCGTGACAGGCTCGACCGCGCAGCAAGATATTTCGAGGAGTCGCATAGGAAGAGCGAGGCAATTAATATTTTACAACTGTTTCGATCCATTGCAATGGATGTCGTTACGGCATTTCAGTTTGGTGCCGATCACGGTACTGACTTCATTCGGAATGTGACCGAAAGGGACTTGATTCTGGGGAAATATAGTGTGCAGGCCCAATCCTGGTTCATAGGGCCGTACCTTCCTTCCCTGGCGAAGTATATATTACCAAAGGCTTTTGTGGAAGCACTCACATTCACAGATCAATGGAATTTGGATAACTTGCGCCGCTCGGGCCTTCCACCTGACTCGGCCGCGAAAAAGCTGATTGATGGCGGATTTTCTGAGCTGGAGGCAGCAAGTGAGATCGCAGATCACGTTGTAGCTGGGCATGAAACCACTGCGGTTGCGTTGACTTACTTGTGTTGGCACCTTGCTAAGCATCCTGAGATCCAGGATAAGCTGAAATCGGAGATTAGAGCTGCTTGTGGGCCATCAGATGGAAAGAGCCCATGTTCCGTACTGCCAGCCTTCAAAGACCTTGATAAGCTGCCGTATCTTGCAGCCGTACTTCAAGAGACACTACGACTGTATGCTCCGATCCCTGCAAGCGAGCCTCGCGTTGTGCCTCCGAGCGGCTTCTGGTACAGTCCATCCTCATCTGAGTACGGCTCGAAGGCGTCAAGTGTTTTCATTCCGGGTGGAACAGTTATATCCATGCAGCCGTGGACACTACACCGCGATGCTTCGGTTTTCCCTGACCCCGAGACATTTAATCCAGACAGATGGCTTAAATCTGATTCTGAAGCACTGCACAGGATGAACAGATCGTTTATGACATTTGGTGCTGGCATTAGGATGTGTGTTGGGATGAAGTAAGTCCACAGCTCCACAGCTCTATAAGTGCTAGACCGACACTGACGTTCTCAAGCCTTGCGATGGAAGACATGAAATAGATTACAGCGTTTATTTTCTCGAAGTATACCGCGAAGCTCGGTGCAGAGACCACGAATGACAGCGTAAGGACTCTATTTCTGTTCTAGAAAATCTTGACTCGTGTTAACGGCTTATAAGATGTACATGATCGATCGTTACAGTACGCGGCCCAAGGCCAATGCTTGCTTCATAGAGTTTGAAGAACGTTGAATATACTAGATTAGACAAGCAGAACAATCAGGCTGGTTTCTGAAGTACATATAAATATCATATAGATTCATATTGCATTGGCGAGGGTTCATTGTAACTCTCTGAACTTGAATGGTGGCTAGACAATACGGCCCTAACTATCTCACCACCGGCATTGAGGTGTGCGACCCATCAGCACACATCGCCCGCACTAGGAACAACACTATTGTTCGCGAGAAGTATTATCGTACACGCTTATAAGTCAACTCTATCCCCGATATACAATCGTAGCCTCCATAAATTCATCAAGAAAGATCTAGTGGCAGCATTTTCTACGACAAAAATAGATTTCGGCCATGATACAACATCACTTATCCCGCCCGTGTTTCGAATTATGTCTGTCAAGCACTCGCGTAGTACTGACGATGTCTCGAAACCGCACAGCTGACTGACGAAGTACCGAATTAGTGGCAGATTGCGCTTCTCATTGTATAAGAATTCTGAGTCTTTCAAATTGCCGTTGGCTGCACTGGTTGATATCCATGTCAACTCGGCGATTACTATTCCCTCTTCATTTGCCTTGTTCTGGTCGACGTAAAATCCCGATACTCCACTTAACCGCAAATTTCTCGCAGAAATCTCGAGTCGTCGTCGTAGTCTCCGTTCAATTAATGTGGCCATGTCCAAGGGCCAGCTGGTTTTCTCAGAGGGGACGCCGGCTATGCTCCGTATATAATTTAGGTGTCTCCAATTTGACTGCCTAACATGCTCTCGCTTGAGAATATGATAAGTTGCTCCACCTACGGTGTCTTTCTTTGATTCAGGTTCCAAAGGAAGATATGCATAATCAATCTCAGACTTATGGTTGTCGCTGGCCATAGCGTCACGAGCGGTAGACAATGCGCTGCTAGCAACTTCGTCAAGCTTAAAAAGTGCGAGCTCCTGCAACAGGTTTGAAGGTAATTTGACACGCCAGTTGGCGCAGAGACGTGATTTACCGACAACTGTGGCCACTGCAGAGGACTTTCAGCACTACCGCAAGGCAAGAAAGAAGATTGTTACATACCGTAGGGATTATTTTGCATGCGTCTAGAAAAATCAGGGAGATCAGGAAAGTTTGATAATTTCGCCCGACTCCGTCTAGCAGAAAACCATTTTTCAGGTCTAGTCAGAAGAATAGAACGGTTCAATTTGAAGTCGTCTTTATCGTATCTGCTAGGTCGTCGAGATGGCCCCGGAGTCGGAAAGTCTGTGTCGACCTTGTGCGAGCAGGCTTGTTGAACTCCATCTTGCTGTGGTTCTGGAATTTTGTCCGCATCTTTGGTAGATTCCATTTCCTTAGAAGCGATAGTGAGAGGGCCCCCGTTGGTCAGGCGATCTCTAGTCACATAAGACCTGCATTTTGTGGTTCTCTGCCCAATCAATGCCGATTTTAGTGCTTGCCGCTGCCTTCTAGGCCGTGTAAAATTCCGTCCAACAGCCAGCGCATTCTTGCTATAGTGATTCATCATACATCAATGCATCTGCCATCATAGGTGTACGCAGATACAGCGTTGTCAAGAATGCGCGTCGGGTTCAAAACACAAAAACTGCCGAAAGATTTGCCGAGCGACGCGTTAAAGAGCAATGGAGGAGCAACGCGTATGTGTTTAGGGTTAATTTCGCTAAAGGGGGCTGAAACCATGAAAAGGCTCCCAGGAACAGCCACAGCCACTTTAACCGTGGCTGTGTCTTCCCGACACTCCGAGGACGACAAATAGGTCGGGCAATTCCCTCCCACCTATTACCACCCTCTATTTGGATTCCAGTAGATTCCACATAGATTGCCATCGTTACAGAGGAAATTTCGATTATTTGATTGATTGTGTTTCAGTAGTGCAGATCACTTATAAGATCAGTACAAACATGGTGGAATCGACCCCGCAGCATTGGCCCTCACAGATCGCCAAATTTTCCACTTTACACCCGCGGCCCGAAGGACACAAATTTGTATATGGCACAGCCGGGTTTAGATTACTCGGATCACTTCTAGACTCGGTCGTGTTCAGAGTAGGGCTGCTTGCTGCCCTGCGATCGCGCAAGCTGGATGGAGAGACAATCGGAGTTATGATCACGGCGTCGCACAATCCGCCTGACGATAATGGGGTGAAGTTGATCGATCCTCAGGGTGAGATGCTCGAGGTATGATTGTTCTGCAACGTGGGCCCGTCGAAGGGAGTTTTGAAAGGGACTAGGGCTGATGCGGTAGGCTTCTTGGGAAACGTACGCGACAAGATTCGCCAACGCGGAGACCGACGCCGAATTAGCGAACGAGTACCTCGCTGTTGCTGAAGCTCTAAAGATAAATTTAGACGGTCCCGCAAATGTTGTTTTTGCGCGTGATACCCGAGCGTCTGGACCTGCTTTAGTTGCTGCTTTGAAGGATGGATTGCAGGCAGTAGCAGCGGACTACACGGATTACAGAATTCTTACTACGCCGCAACTTCATTACATTGTCAAATGCATCAATACCGCAACGACAGCAACTCCTTACGGCAAGCCAACTGAGGAGGGGTACTATGAGAAGCTCGCTACGGCCTTTCAGATCGTGACGATGGGGAAGCCAAAATCGCCGGTTATTACTGTTGACGCAGCGAATGGTGTGGGCGGGCCAAAACTCAAGGAACTGGCAAGGTACATTGGTTCGGACCACATTGATATTAACGTTGTAAAGGACAAAATCGACGCGGTGGAAAAGCTCAACCACCAGTGTGGCGCGGACTTCGTGAAGACCCAACAGAAGCTTCCTTTAGGTCTCGAGCCTGCTCCATTTGAGCTATACGCATCCTTGGATGGTGACGCTGATCGAATTGTGTTTTACTACGTTGATGAGGCGAGTAAGTTCCATCTTCTAGACGGCGACAAAATAGCATCATTGGTGGCTATGTTTATACGTGATTTGCTGGCGGTCTCAGGGGTGGACCTGCAAGTCGGCATCGTTCAGACTGCGTATGCAAACGGAAGTTCGTCAAAATATTTAATGGATATTTTGAAAGTTCCGGTTACTGTCACCCCGACCGGTGTTAAACATCTGCACCACGCCGCTCAGTTGTTCGATATTGGGATTTATTTCGAAGCCAATGGCCATGGCACGGTTCTGTTCTCCAACAGTGCCATGAAAGCGCTCGAGTCTTTTGAGGCCCAAAACCCAGGTCAACAGGATGCGGTTACCACACTGCTATCTCTGGCGGCCCTGATCAATCAAACTGTGGGCGATGCTCTGTCGGATTTGCTACTTGTTACTGCAATCTTGAGTCACAAAGTATGGGGTCCCAATGAATGGAACCTTGCATATACGGATCTTCCTAACCGACTAGTTCGGGTGGTTGTCAAGGATAGAATGGCATTCAAGACAGAGGATGCGGAGCGGAGATTGGTTGAACCGAAAGGATTGCAGGCACAGATTGATGCACTCGTCAAGAAATACAAGTCTGGCCGAAGCTTCGTTCGTGCAAGTGGTACGGAGGACGCGGTTAGAGTGTACGCTGAAGCTGCGACACGATTGGAGGCGGACGAATTAGCCGTTAAGGTGTCGGACTTACTGAAGGTATTGTGATGTATAAGACGACAAAATTGCTGTAACATAGTACTCTTGCAATGGGATCTACACTACCTGCGAACTAAGTTGTGAGTTTAATATTGCGAAGATTTCTCGATAGCGTAACCGTTGTAGTCCTGTGAAGGACGAATAAGAGCGGGAGTCGCAGATATAGCTATTTCAGATGTCACATTTGCAATAGGGATTCTGGCAGCGCTGGTTCTTGATAAATTTCGTGACTGACGAACTTAGGACGTATTTGTCGCCGGATCATCGCCGGAGAGACGGGTTATAAACGCAAGGGTTAAGGTTCGGTGATTGCTAAACTGATCCTGCGATGCAGCCGAAATAGCCGCTCCGCCAGAAGAATGCCGGATATCCGGGATATCACATCGCATAAAGAAAACGGGGATTTCTCCCCTCTTAATAGGCTAATTAGTTGTAACTTATGATAATTACTGGAGTTTAGCACGTCTTCTTGATAGACCGTTCGTTCCCCCCACGGGGGTTATGTAGCCGCATACCCAACCTGGTAAAGTTTATAGTCACGATTGCTTGGTGGTGTGGGGGATCAAGAGGCTAAGCGAACAACTCGACATTTTTGGCTGCAACGTTGGGGCATATCGTACTTTAGGGTAATATCGAATTGAGCGGCGCAATTTCAAGTTCCGGCTCATATCCGGTGTTCACGGTTCTCTCAGCTAGTCATTCGCTTTCGTCGTGATTGTATTCTACCTTTAATTCTTGCGGTGTTTCATTCGTGCTGAAGCTCATCCCTCAGGTTCTCAAGGTACGTGCCGATTGACCCGGCGATTGGAACTCAATTCGACATTGGCGTCGCCGAGTGCGCAGTGACGTTGCTGTCCTCGTGGTCTGACCCGCTAACGACTTATATCTATTAGGTCGCCTACCTTTCGTACCTCGTCCACTTCATCTACACTACCTTCTTCGCAATGTCGCACTCTTATACTGTCTGGGTTGTCGCCGGTCCGGCGGGCTGTGGCAAGACAACCGTGGCGGAGTTCCTCTCCAAGGAATTGCATGCGCCATATGTTGAGGGTGACAGCCTGCACTCGGCCGAGAATATCCATAAGATGTCCATCGGCATTGCCCTCACAGACGAGGACCGGGAGCCTTGGCTGAAGAAGATAGTGCCAGAAACGTTTCATGCCATCAAGGCTCAAAGCAAGGTTGAGGGACAGCATTACGGCATTGTCACCTGCTCGGCGTTGAAAAAAAAATATAGAGACGCGATTCGAGCATCGATCAGAGAGTTGAGAGACCGATATGGTGTGTCCGTTGGCGTCCGATTTTTGTTCTTGTCAATGGATGAGGAGGTGTTGCTTGAGCGTGTTCGGGGCCGACAGGGTCACTACATGAAGGTGCGTGTTTACTAATTGGCAAGAGTTCTGTAACGATTTAACCAATCCGGGTACAGGAATCGATGGTCGCTAGCCAGCTTAGAATTCAGGAATTGCCCACTGTGTCTGAACTCGACTCAGCATATTTGAACGTCACACATAAGACGCCCGACGAAGTCAACAAGCTTGCCATGGAAGCTGTGCGTTCCTTACCGTAATTAGCCGCCTAGTCTGCTCGAGTATTGTTTGGTTTGGTGAATAATTAGGTATAATTAATGCTGGACTCTTCTTGGTAGACTTGTAGCGCGTGTTTTGTGAATATTTGGCTTAGGGATGCATTGTACTACTAGTGTAGACAAACGACAAACGACAACTCATCAGACCAATGTTACCTCCATTCGATGCAACAAGCAAACTACTAGCAGAACCTCGTGTTAGCCGCTCCCTGCTAGCTACGATCGATACTAGTATTTCGGAAAGTACGTACGTCTTCGCAAGCGGACGGAGTAAAGACTAACGAAGTGTCGATGTCGAATATCGATAGAATCCAGTCAGCCCAATTTTCTTCTATAGACGCCCGACTCAAATTCCCTTGAGGCAAGCGAGTACTTCAGCACGAAAGACTCGACGTCCGACGATTGAAACATTCTTAAGTTACTTAAAAATCGCCTTTGACGAATGCAATCAAAGCTCAAAATCGCAGATTACGATTCCGTTCACGCCATGTTTCGCGCGTTTATCATGATTTCCATTAAATGGTCATTAAACTACATCCAGGCTGAACTTGAGGTAAAAAAAGACAGGGCCGAGCTGGGAATTGAACCCAGGGCCACTCGCACCCAAAGCGAGTATCATACTACTAGACCACACGGCCTGCTCTAACCCTGACAAGAGCAAGGGCGGTGGGTAGTCGGAATAACCCTAACCCTAAACATCATGTTTAATCCGTAGTTTCCTTCTCGTAGAATATAATGCAAATACGATTTAGATACGAATCTTTTTTGGTATATTCATATGACGGATTTAAACGATGTATTATAAATTCGAATTTCCTTTTTACGTTCGTTCATTTTGGGGATCATCATAATGCTGTAGTAGTAATACAAGGTCTCTAGGGCATATTCCTTCGCTAACGTCCGGATTATGGTGCCTCGCGAGAACCGCCGCGTCGTTATTGTTGGTGCTGAAGGGCGAATCGTTTCGATATTTGGGTGTCCCGGTGGTGTAGCATCCTGATTATGGTGAAGATACCCGGACCAAGGTCATGCAGGGCACCTTGGCTTGCCTGAGCCAGCTCCCCCCTGTCGACCTTCCATACGTGATCTAGTGTCGCGCTCTCAATCCATATGGTCGTTACTACTGTGCCCTTCACGTTCCTCGACAGGACCAATCACCTGGCTGGAGTGGTTGGCGGCTCGTGTCTCTCGTTTGTGCTCTGGGGTTTTGGATGGGCCCCCTGTGTTTTGAAACATTGCTTGGCTCTCATTTTGTGGTCTCTGAGACTCTCAAGTTTTGGATGAAAGTTATGGAGGTCGTTCTGGTTCCACTTAACAGGAAAGCAAATGGCATGACTATGGTCTGCTCCTCATAGGTAAGACTGTTAGACTGTTAGACGCGTGCGAACACTCAATGAAATGTATTAGAGTCGAACTTTCATTACAGTACGGCGAAGTAAGGCGGATCGACTTCTCTTGTCTACTGCGCATACGATTATCGTGGGATTCCACATACACACCGATGTCGCATGTCTGCCACAACCATCTCTCACATTTACCTTCGTAATTGCTGTGGCGCGCGTTGAGGCTCGCTCCTTCCCGGTCTTCCGAGTTGCATGACTCCTGTCAAAAACGAGTGTTAGACTACATCTCCCGAGCATTGTTAGGTGGCATGGACGTCATTTTTATGACCAGAAGCCGCACCAGCCGCAGAGCGGTTTAGGGTCTTGTTTTTTTTGCATATTTTTCGTGTTCGGGTTGCCATTAAGCATCTCATTAAGTTACTTTTATGCGCAATATCTTGTCCGGGTGTTGGAACATACAATGGATTAGGGATAATTTACTGCTAGTTGTTGCTCGCTTTGATGCTCGGGTCTTTCTTTTATTATTGCTAGAAAGCATTCTGAAAGTCATCAACTACTAAAGCGGGTGAGATCGTGGCTCAAGTGAAAATGGACACTTCAGGGGCTCGCGGAAGTGCGAGGCAAGTCGTATCTTCAATTAACTTATTATTCCTCAGAGGCCATAACTTGGACTGCACGCGAATAAGGATGTGTAACAATTCATATCTGCCTTTTTCCGCGAGAATCATATTCGACATTCGTATTTGACTATTGGTTAGAGAGGTCTTTTTGCTCCTGCCTCCTGGACAGGCGTTTGTAACGATTTTGTCCAAAAGTAGAGGATATCATTCGCCAAGTGAGGCACAAATAGCCGTTTGTCGCAATTATTCTAGCAATATCAGCAAGATTAGGGTTAGGGTTATTCATCGAGCGCAGACTACATATTACTAGGACGAATATTTACGAATAATGCAAATTTCATTCGTATGAATATTCTCATTATCGTGTAAACTGCCAACCTCAATTATTCTTATTCGACTTACGAATATTTTAAAGGCGTTATTCGTGTGCATCCCTAGATCTTGTTGAGTAGCAGCAAATTTGGTCCTGTCCTCGATGTTGGCCATCTTCTTTTTCCTTTCTTTCATTCTTAGTCTCGTTTGCTTCTCTTTTTTCTTATGTTCTGTCGTACATTTTGTAGTATCTGCATTTTGCTTCCATTATCTTTCGCCTGACTTTGTATATTTAGTAATAAATAAACTGGCATACAATTCACCCTTAATCATGCTCGTGTTCTGCCATTGGCCGTACGATTTCTGATTATATATATACAACACGGCTACCAGCAGGGTGCAGAAGAGAGTACGACAACGCCATGTAGTATTACGGTTGGGCGAAAACAGTGTTCCTGTGTCTTCGTTTGCCATTTGTCTACCCCAAATAGTCTGGTCTCTGTGCGGGTTGATAACGGGTGAGATTGTCATGTCAGCGACTTTTTATTTCTCCTCTCTTCTATGTCTTTGAATTTTAATTTCTGCAATTTATTCATAGTTATTAGTTAAAAATGAATGGTTTGAGAACAATTTCGAAATAGGGGATACCTGAATAGTGTTTGTTCGTTACCAGAGAACACATGCGCCTCGTATTAAACGTGTTTTTCTGCCTCCAGGTTCTTCTTCTAATATTTCTTTACATATCTATTTTATTTCTCATTCCTTTCTGCTGGATTTCTGGGTCGTGCTGTCATGTCCAATCTTATTATATGATGAGATAAAGCTGGTTACTGGTTAAGATAAAAATAACCGCCTGTAGCTCGAGAACTTTATTGGAGCATTAGGTTCTCTACTCAACGAAGTAGGCACTTGAAATGGACTCGTAGAGGAACTAATTGTTTCGCCGTGTAAAGTTTCTCTAGCTTAATAGTTATTATCCTACCGGCATCAGACCAGCATCAGAACGGAATGTGTACATTGTCGGTACGAGGGTGACGGTTACCCGAAGCCTGAGTCGAACTCGATCGCGCAGACAACTTTTAGGTGACCGAAGCTATGGCCCCCCAGCGGCACTACTCACTGCGATCTATCCAGCAGTTTGTCTGTCACTGCTCATTTGACGCTGCAATTGATTGCATATATTACCTACAGAATGATTGAGACTATAGGTTGGACTATTCCGGACTGGCTCGAGGCCCAGCGC
Organism: Lipomyces orientalis; assembly: GCA_030568275.1. Classification (NCBI taxonomy): domain Eukaryota; kingdom Fungi; phylum Ascomycota; class Lipomycetes; order Lipomycetales; family Lipomycetaceae; genus Lipomyces; species Lipomyces orientalis. The sequence goes on from JAJLTP010000001.1 coordinate 291,903, forward strand.
GTCAGCTCGTCCGACGAAGGTCTGGCTAGGATAATCGCCCAGGTCGCGACTTTCAGCAAAGATGATGTTGCGTTCATTACTATCGCCTCAGAGGAGTTCCTGAAAGCCCAGTGGCAACAGCTACAGGCAATTCCTAGGGCCAAGGTCTGCATAATTTTGTAAAAAAAAGACAACGCTAATGTCCCCAGGAACTACCACTCTATGGAGTGCCATTCGCTCCGAAGGATAACATCGACGTCGCCGGTCTCCCTACCACCGTTGCCTGTCCCGCGTTCAAATACGAGCCTACGAAAGACGCCGTGATAGTGCAAATACTCAAGGCCGCAGGTGCCATCCCAATCTGCAAAACCAATCTTGACCAGTTCGCTACTGGTCTCGTCGGAACTCGGTCACCATACGGTGCAGTCCCATCGGCGTTAAACTCAGAGTACTGCTCTGGTGGTTCGTCATCTGGCTCCTCAAATGTTGTAGCCCGTGGGCTCGCGCCTTTCTCTCTCGGAACCGACACTGCTGGTTCTGGACGTGTTCCTGCGATGCATAACAACTTGATCGGTCTCAAGCCATCTCGTGGAGCATTCAGTGCTACCGGTGTTGTTCCCGCCTGTCGTGAACTCGATTGTGTATCCGTCTTTGCGCAGAACCTTCGCGATGCTAAGACCGTGTTTGATATAGCCGCCAAGTATGATCCGGTCGACTCCTACTCCCGTCCGCTGCCGGATATTATGCTCCCATCTTTCGGTCCTAAGCCGAAGCTTGCGATCCCTGACGTGCCCCAGTGGTTTTCTGACACCGAGAATGCTCCGCTATGGGAAAAGGCTGTCGAGGAATTTAAGGCTGCTGGTGTCGAACTTGTCCCGTCGGACTTTACCCCGATGTATAAGCTCGGTGCCTGCTTGTACATGGGCCCTTGGGTTGCCGAGCGCTACACTGTCGTCCGTAATCTCATTGAGTCGGACCCAGATGCAATGGATCCCACCGTCCGTACGATTATCCAGCTCGCGAATAAATTTTCCGCGGCAGACCAATTCGATTGGGAACATCTCAGACGAGATCTTGTTCGTGAGATCGAGACTAAATTCGCAGATGTTGATGGCTTCTTGGTGCCTACTGCACCTTTGTCGCCGAGAATCAAGGATGTCCAGGCTGATCCGATAAAGCTCAACTCTAAGCAAGGAACCTACACTAACTTTGTGAATTTTGCGGATATGGCTGCGTTGGCCATCCCCGCTGGATTCAGACAAGACGGCATGCCGTTCGGAGTCACCATCGTCGGACGGAAACACACGGACTACGCATTACTGGATATTGCTCAGAAGGTCTTAAAAACTAAGGAGCGTTGCCTAGGAAATTTGGGAAAGAAGTCAGTTGTTGGCATTACTGACGTCGTTGTTTGACTGCCTAAAGAGGAATTCGTCAGTTGCATTAATGGGAAGTAGTAAAATGTGGAACCATCATGTTACAAATAGACCAATCTAATCAACTTCTCGTACATTATCTTACACTACATTACTGTACAACGTTTTGCTATGCTACACTAGGTTTCCTGCCAAACACAATACTACAAAGTTCAACTCTCACTCGAGTTTGAATGCACGCGACCTTGCTCTACCGCTTTACAAATAGCGGTAGTCATTTGAGAGATCCCCTGGAGAGTTAACAGAAGTTGCTCATCTCTCCGCCGTTGCTCGTCGAGCGACTGCTTGTACATTGTCACAAATTCGCGCAGAATTCCCGCCGCAGATCCTGTCTGACGCGGTAGCTGCTGTTGCTGATTCGCGATGACACCAGGAGGCGGGTCGACGGGAGGTGGATAAGCATCTGCGCTGTCTATATCTTCCTCCCTATACTCGTGTTCGTCCTCTTCGGGCACAGTCGCAACATAATCAACTCGACGTCGTTTTACGACTTCCGTTGTAGCTCGGTCCAGGTTCCCAGAAATGCCGTCAGCATGGCGCATTGCCTGCCGTTGAATTGTAGATGGGCCTCGTTGGTGGCCATTATTTTGCCGTTGCTGTAAATTGGGGGGTGGATTAGGTGGGGGTGGCACAGACGCAGGATCAAACACAATTGGCATCTGCTGAAAGTAGTGGCCCGGTGGATTATTACCAGCTTGCTGTTGGTGTTGCTGTTGTGAAGAAGAGAACTCTGGAGGTGTATGTATCTGTCTGTCGCCAGCCTGCTGCAATGCACCACTTGGAGGAACTGGATGATTTGTCTCCGTGCGGGTGCTGGCTCCCGAAGGCTGATGACCATACTGCGGTTGCATATATACATTGTCTTGCTGTGACTCAAGATCTTGCCGAATAATGTCATTACTATCTCTCGCAGATTGCGGTACTTGGGCAGAAATTCTGTTGGGTATCGAAGTGTCGGAAATAGCCTCAGCGACAACTGGAATCGATTGTGTCTGGGCTACAGACGCAGGCGATTGTGGTTGTGACTGCCCAGGAGACCTTTGTGTTGGCGTCGGCGCAACCGAAACTCTGAAGATATTCATAAGAGGGGCATCAGGTGCCGCAAAAGTAGAGGTAGCCGTTGTCGCTGGAGCCGGCTGTATTCGGGATTGTATTATCGAGTAAGCTCGCTTTTGAAAATCTGACCGCTCTATTAGTGGTTCCAGAGCTTTGTAAACAACGTCGGAAATTGGTGTCATTGATTTGCTGAGATATCGTCTTTGCTCTTTGACTGGGATCTCCCACCAGCTCACGCCTGCCGGGGCACCAAACAACTTTCCTGTCTGAAAGTCTTTGATTCTTCTGTACTACCAGTTAATGTAGCTACCCCCACGTAATACGTCCAACAGAGCCTACCGATAGGTAACAGTTAAAAATCCAAACTTCTCATGTAGTGACTTTGCAGTTCTCTGAGGATTCATAGCAAACTTGACGAACACGGAATGCACTTTCTCGAAAAACGCTTCTGCAGTCTCCGGCTTCTCTAAGGCAGCATTCATCGCTGCGGCAGTACTCGCAACTGGATTGGATGAGTTAGGCGACGCGATTCTAGTATTGGTGGCATACACCGATGCCGCCGTTGCCTCTCTGGCCGCGATCTCGTGTCGCTTGCATTCCTTGTAAGATTCAATTAGTGTTAGAATGTCTGCATCAGTCCAATTCCTTCCCACTGAGCTTTCAATGACACGGAACTTCGAGGTATATGCGAATGGCGCGGTAGCGCTAATTGAACTTTCAGATTGCGTGTGTTGCGGTCGCCGGAGAGGCGAATGTGATAGTTGCTGCATCTGCACCATCTGCCGTTGTGAATGTGCGGTAGTTACCATCTCCATGGTGGCAGGATCCGCTGATGTCGAATCTGGGAACTGTTCAGAAAGCTACTTCTCGTCGACTGCGGGGTAGACGGGCTATGGTGCTGGCCGCATACGGTTGAATAGGTGGGGACCTGGATTCTGGAGCGGCTGATATCATGATGTACGTTGCATAATTGGCGGTAATCTTCTGGCCCATACTAGTACAAAACTGGAAACTGGTCCAGCATAGATTAGGAACGCTTCCGTTGAGGCGATTATGGCTGCAAGTGTCGCTTGTGTGCATATGCTTTGTACGGAAAACTTAGTTCGCTAATCCCCGAACATAAACTATTGATCCTCCAGACTTTTAGGAAACTATTTTATCATAATGGAATCTCTCTCGTATAGCGATGATTGAGACAAGGACAAAATGACGATTTAGTTCTTCAACGTATCGGACTTTTGGCCCGAAGAATGAAGATGCTTTATTTCAGCGGAATTAATGACTAGACGCTAAAGCCGGTACAAGTGGAATAAGAGGCCAAAGACGACTAGATGTCCGCGACAAGCCCTAGGCTCTCGTCATGGCGAAAGTCGCCTCCCATTGAGTGGCCTGGACTCTATCGCTACATATCATCTGCCGTATAGTCAATTGTTGTTACTTCCGTGTCGTGGCGGTTCTGTTCTTCTGCCATTCGGAACCACCTGCCGAGAATATGGCAGCAGATAGAGCAGCTATCGGTGCCAGAACTCCACCGGTGACAGGAGCTAATGCTCCTGCCATCGAAGCTCAGGACGAAGAAGACGCGAGTGATATATACGTCGGTGTTATATCAACGGACCCTGAAGCCCGGCCTCCAGTATTCAAGTCCACAGTCCATGAGTTAGTCTGCGTCCTGATGCTGGCATTTGCACCGGCCATGAATTCAGCAGGTCAAGGCTCTTTACAGCTGGCGTTGCCGACGATTTCAAAGTATTTCGAGATAGAGGGGGCAGCACTCTCGTGGACTATCACGTCTTATTCACTTGTGACTGGGTCTACCATTCTTCTTATGGCACGGCTGGCAGACATCCTTGGTCGAAAACGCGTGCTACTCATTTCATATGGGTGGTATGCTGTATTTGCATTGATCCAAGGCTTCATGAAGAATGATATCGCATTCGACAGCATGCGCGGTCTTCAAGCGTTCGCGGGTGCGGCAGGTCCGCCAGCTGCTGTCGGTATCCTGGGAGTCATTTATCCCGCCGGAAGACGAAAGAACATGGCCATGGCGGCATTTGCTGCTGGAGCGCCATTGGGCTTTATTATGGGTATTGTCATCTCAGGTATTTGCACCGAATTCCTCGGCTGGAAAGCTATATTGTTTTTCTTGGCGACTGTGTATGGAATTTTCGCCATCGCAGGCATATTTGTGTTTCCGTCAGATGAAGTTTCATTCGCTATCGCAAACCGCATTGTGAAGGCGATTGGCGGTCAAGGATTAGTACCCGTGAAACGAGATTGGACAACCAATCTGATGTTGCTGAAAAACTTGGACTATGTCGGTGCCGTGTTGTCGACCATTGGCCTTATGCTTTTTATATTTGCACTTGCAGAATCGGGCGGTGCGTCAAGTGGATGGGGAACTCCTTATATTATCGCCATCCTCATTGTCGGAATTTTGATTGTCGGTTTGTTTGTTGCGTGGGAGTGTTATGTCAAGAACCCACTAATGCCTATGTTCATTTGGAAGTATCCTGGCTTCGCTCTCGTAAGTCTCTCCATATATCTCTCCGCATTGTCATTGAACTAAATTAACAAGACTATAAGTGTATGCTATTAGTTTTTTGCGGCTGGATGAACTTCCAGGGTGTTCTCATCTACTTCACGTCAATGTCTATGCAGAATATCCGCAAATATAGCCCTATATTGACGATGGCAGCCATGCTTCCGCAAGCAACCACCGGCATCGTCGTCAACATTGTCGCCGCATTCGTAATGCATATAATCCCCGGCCGCATCCTCATGACCATCGCGATGTGTGCATTCATGACTTCAGCGCTCTTATGGGCACTTCAACCTTTACATATAACATACTGGGCCATGACGTTTCCGGCACTAATGACACTCGTCGTCGGTGCCGACTTGGCGTATAATGTCGGAAATCAATTTTCTCTTTCAATCGTGCCCCCGAACTTGAAGTCCACTGCAGCCGGCATTTTCAACGTCACGACACAGTTGGCTGCGTCAATCGGCATAGCAGCATCTACTGCAATTGTCACCTCGCAGATCGGTATTGATATTGAAGGACAGCCTCCAGAGGTTTTGCATAGAGGTTACAGATGTGCATACTGGTTCGCCGTGGGAGTAGCTGGTGTTGGAATTGTTGGTTCACTATTCCTGAAAGTAGGCACTCAGGGTGCCAAGGGACAGAGTGACAATGGCGAAGGCAAGCCGGCTAGTGTTGATGTGGGCGCAAAGCAAAAGGAGACTATTGGTGATGACGAGCAGATTCACACGTCTTTCGCGGACGACCGGGACCGGATTGTTAATCCTGACGTTGCTGTGGCCAACGATATCGTTGAATCGAAAGAAAAGATATATATAGCGTAATACTTGGGCTTTCGGTTAGATTGTTTGCAAATTCAGAATAGATAGTCTGTAAATGACAGTATAATCACAGTCATATAGTTATTCAAAACCTGTTATAAATATAATGCGTAGATAATAAAGAAGTGGTGAACTAACATTTCCCGGGAGTCCAAACTGTCCAGATCTCACATCGCCGGACTTGATATTAAAACTGGGTGAATCAAAACCATGGGTCGCATGAAACTTCTTAAAACTAGGCAGAGTCATGATAAAATCTACAGGTAGCAGAATAATACACAAGGGTAAAAACACAACGCAAAATAAGGCAACGCAATCCGTGAGCAAGCAAACAACCCATACCATAAACACATAGCCAAGAGGGTACTGTACATTTTCCATCGAGATATATATACATAGAACGAATCTGTAATAGTGGAAGAGTACTCTTCTACTTGTCCGTCATCATCTGATTGGTACGAATCTGAGCTAACGTGTCTTCGACAATCTGCAACAAACTTTGCGACGTCGACGACGTACCTGCGTCACTACCCTCAATCTGGGATCCTGATCTGCTCAAAAGTGACTTCTCTGCGGCAATATCCAGGTGCACTTTTTTCGCACTCCCATTCTGATGCCTTAGCCCATCTGCTTCTAGCTCCCCATCTCTCATGCGTTTTAGTATCCTTTCAATAGAAAGAGGATCGTCCTGCGCTCTGGGCTGTACTAGCTCCGATCTACTGCGATCTTTCACCCGGCCACCGCCCGGTGTAGCACCGCTAGTAGCTCCGTTCTGAGGTGGTAGCGGCAGGTCGTCCAGAGGGTCATCTGGGTTGCGTTTTATCCGAGGCGGCATGCGACGCGTTTGGGCTTGGCGATTGACGATATCGAGAGCTGGATCACGAACTATTTTTTCGTTGTCCCCACGTTTTCGAGGTGTCCCCGACGTTATGGCTTCAGAATCTAAGAATGTCGCCCCAAGCGGAGGATCAATTTCTTGCGGTGGTCGGAATGCTAAGAGTTCATTAGAACAAATCATCTAACTAAACAAATTGTGCATACGATATATGGGCAACGGGATATCATTAACAAAGTCCTCCGATCTGATCTCACGAGTCGGACCTGGAATGGGGTAGGTAAGCGGTGCGTATGCCATTGGTGAGTCACTTGGCGGATTATAGACTTCCTTAGACGCGGAGGGCATCAGTTCAGATGGGCGCGTACCATCCGTAATACCTCGCTGAGGTTCGGGGGGCCGATATGACGGAGGTGCCGGAGGTGCCGGATGGTAGTCTGATGGAGGGGGATAATGCAATCTTCGATCGGGGGATACAGATCTCTGTCGACTCCTAGACCAACTGAATACGCGTTAATACACATTGAGTAATAGAAAAACGAGCGTATAGGCTTACTATGGATCATTTCGAGAACTTCCATACCGCTGACTAGAAGGCAGATCGGACGAAACTGGAGGATACGCACTCGGAGTAGGCGGCACGTAGCTTCTGTCATCTCTTCTGTGATACGAAGATGAGTAGTATCCTCGCGAGGAAGACGTTGACGCATGATGAGACAAAGCGGTTGACCATGGTTCACTGGGTTTGTATCCGGCAAAGCTCTCACGAGTACGTGAATATGGTTCAGGTGGCGCGCCGCTATACTGGTATGGCGGCCGTGAAGACGACGAGGATGAGGATGATGAAGGGGCGGAAGGGTCATATGGCAGTGGAACGTATTGATCACTCCGATCGTAATAAGATGCTGAGCGACGGTCATCATAACTTCCCCTGCGATCATTGTATGACTGTCTCTCTATGTACCTCTCCGGCGCATATACCCCTCTTTCTGCACTATATCCTCCCCGATCATCATAAGATGGCCGTCTATACTTAGCAGATAGAGGAATTGCAGCTGTGGGATTCACATTGGACGCATAGTCCGAAGTTGGTGTTCCCGGCGGCCAGTGTGTTGGATATGGCCCTTGTTGCGACGATGCCGGCGGCGATTGTGACCGTTGAGGATAATACGTGCTCATATTGGTAACAGCTCCTCACAAAAATATGCAGCCGAGGAAGCTATTTTGGAATATATCGGAACGGGACGAGGGATGTTGGTGATGTCCGCTTGTTAAGATGGCGGCTGTCGCGCGTGGTATAAAATGTAGTTTGCGCAGCCATTGCCCTATTTGTTGGCTCGACACTCATAAGCCCTAAATGTAACATTATCTGCTACAGGAACCGGTCTTGATGACGTGCCTTCTGATGATATTAAATAATTATTATATCGTGACTGATACCGAGCGTTTGCTATATTCAAACAAGTATTTGTTAGGGTGGTACATTTTTGTGTATTTCTCTGACGCCAATTTACCACGTGTGGAGTACTCTCACGTGAATCATCAGCATCAAATCGAAACAAAATACCGCGTGACGGCCGCACTAACTCTCCGTAATTTGATAAGCAAGGGCCCGGAATGCCGGGATTGACCAGTATGTCGGACACTGCTTTGTTTGCTAGCAGTCGTTTAGTTAGAGCGGTTTAACTGACGAAGTCTAGATGGAGGGGCAATTGATCTCGACAGCTGCATTGAGCGTCTCTACAGGCGAGAACTATTGGCGGAAACAGTAGTTGAGGCAGTTTGTGCGAAGGCCAAGGAATTGTTAATAAGGGAGAGTAATGTCATACATATAAAAGCGCCAGTGTCAGTGGTAGGCGATATTCATGGGTATGTGTCACTGGGATTCCATGCTCATTCTATGATAATTGAGTTCTTACGTCACGACAAGGCAATTCTTTGATCTTATAGAATTATTCAGAGTTGGAGGATTCCCACCACAAACTAATTATTTATTTTTGGGTATGTTTTCGTGGTGAGATCATTCTTGACCTTATTTGACCGTTTTGCTATTTTAGGAGATTACGTCGATCGAGGATACTTTAGCATAGAAACCATATCACTATTAACATGCTTGAAACTGCGATATCCAAATCGGGTATTTTTGGTACGGGGTAATCACGAGTCTCGAGGAATATCTCAAAATTATGGGTTTTATAGCGAGTGTAAGGCGAAATATGGCAATTCTAGCGTGTGGAATTACTTTACGGATATGTTCGATTACTTGACATTGTCAGTTGTTATCGATGACCGTATATTTTGCATTCACGGAGGTATGGTTATACGTTATTCAATCAAGTAATGTCACTAATATTCCTAGGATTGTCACCAAATGTGCATTCGATAGATCAAATTAAAGTTGTTGATAGATTCAAAGAGATTCCCCATGAGGGACCCATGGCAGATCTTGTCTGGTCTGACCCTGATCCTGATAAGGAAGACTTTGGAATATCTACAAGGTATTTATTTGCCCGAGATGTTGGTCATCCTGTGCTAAGTCCTTAGGGGTGCCGGATACACATTCGGAGCCGAGATTGTCAAGAAATTTCTTCACGTTAATAACATGGTTCACATATTAAGAGCTCATCAGCTATGTGATCAAGGATATCAAGTTTTGTTTGACGACCGCCTTTCGACAGTTTGGTCAGCTCCTAATTACTGCTATCGTTGTGGTAATATGGCGTCTGTTCTGGAAGTCAGTGACACCGGCGAGCGGACGTTTAATGTCTTTGATGCTGCTCCGGAGAACGAGGAGTATCGAGAACAGCAAGCATTACAACATAATACAATGACTGAATATTTCTTATGATGCTTACGTGGCTATGCAGGTGGTAACGTTCTAATACACCTTCGTCTTGGCGCCTGAACTTGTCTTTTCGTATATTTTAGTTACACGCTCCGGACTATCTATGTCTGTACTATGGGAGTAGTTGAACACGTAACTCATTTCGCAATTGCATCGGTTACGTCATATGGGTTTTGCACGGTTTATAGCTTTAATACTTGCGTATATATTTACATTAGCGCATTTGAGGCCCCCTCAGTCTTGTTGTACAATAGAACCGCATCTTTAAAGATACAAGTCCCTACAAGCAACAACAGTCGCCCATATCTGATGTTATTCGAGATAATGGTATGATCCGACGAGATAGACCTGGGATGGCAGACGTGCTTTAATCGGCATTAGTACCTTCAGTTTCTTCTTCACTTCATCAATATCCAATCTATAGATATTAGTAACGGATGTGCCACTTCAGTCAGTCAGGACATACATATGCACAAACCCCATAACGCTGGCTTCTGCGATGTCATCCTCTGTGTCGCCTGGGCTTGCATATAACACGGCCAAAATCGCATTCTGTAGCGCAGGCGAAACTTCTGTCTTGGTAACTAGTGAGAGCATTGCCGCTGTCTCATCAGACCCTATCGGCAAAGCTGATGAGCTAACTAAATGTGACTCTGAACATGGAATTAGTATACGTTACCATCAGATTGACTCGACTTACGTTCACTCCGTTTATATACCGTCATAGCGGAAATATCTGCAGTAATGGTAAATGCAGATAATGCGGTTTTCGGCGGTCCGTAGAAGTATTGCTTTATCATTTGTCGTTGTAGGGATCGCACATAGGAGGCATCGTGTTCAACTACTCCGCCTGACCGTTGGACTTTCACTACTGCAATTTGTTTCCTCGGCTGATATCGCTTCAAAAGGTCATTGTATAGTCGTTCATTTCCAATAGTCACGACGACATCAACTATCCTTTCATTAGCATTCTACTTATATGAGCATATGAAATGGGATGACTGCACACCTGATAGATCTGATACAATGGCATCTATTAAGTCATAGCCTTCTTTCTGGTCTATTATACCGGCAGCATCAATTATGCAACCTGAAATTCGCGCTTTGTGATCCACCGCCAACCGCGACGAAATAGCAAGTGATATCCTCGAGACCAAAGATTTGTAGAACCGAATATTATCAGTCGGCGAATCTGATCCAAAATAATACACGGCCGGATTCTTAGGCGGGATATGCATCGGTCCGGTTGTAGCACTTGATCCCCACGATTCTTCTTCCTCGACATCCATCATTGTCGAAAACGACGCAGCAGAGATAGTTCCTGGAAGGCTTAGCATTCCCTCCTTTGGGTCTAAACTGACGACCATTGGACATCGATTCATCTTCACCGCGTATGCCGTTAATATCTTAGCAAGCGTTGTCTTCCCTGAATTCCGTGGCCCTATAATCAAAACTCGTGGGCCCTCACCTTCTTGGCCAGCGGATGAGAAGATGTCAACCTCTTTATTCACTTCCTTCTTGTATTGTGCATCCTTCTCAGCAGCCTGCAGTCGCAGCTTCTCCAAAGCAAAGTGTAGATTTGCGTAGCTGCCCATGACTGACTCTTCAGATATATATTCTGCCAGAGGGTCTCCTGACCATTCGAATCGGCAGCCTTGCCAGGTGAATATGCTCAACTTCGTGGTCGTGAACGTATATGTCGGGCCGACTGCAAGCTCTGTTCCAAAGATCTCCGCGTGCCCTTGTAGCACCTATACGGGATACATCAGCATCCATTCGCGAAAGTAGAGAACGAACTTACTTTGACCGTGACGATTGAATCAAGGCCTACTTCGAATCGCCATTCAGTCTCGGGTCGAAGGTCAACTGTGGTAGTGGTAATGCTAGACTAATAATGTCGTCAATCACTATAAGCGGGATGAATAATACAGTTAACTATTATCTACCTGTCCAGTAGAGCTTAAGCCTGGCAGATCCATTGTTGCGGCTCGATCTAAATGGTTCTGTCATTCGACATGCCCGAGAGATGATGTCGAAGCTCGATTGATCCAGGGCGCTTGAGTGCGGCAATTAGGTCATATGAGGTTCGGGCTAGTTAAGTTCAGTGGTTACGTAATATTTTTAAACCGCTCCCGCCTCAAGGTGAATTCAGGTCAGGTTATACTGCGAAAATGCAATTGCGCGTGTCAAGAGGCATTGAGTCAGTTGGCAGCTGTACAGTCGAGAAAGAATATACCACTATACCAGTTCTACGCCACGAATATCTTTCGCTCAAACTTCCGACAATAGCTTAAGTTGATCTACCGTTTGTGGTGTACAGTGGACAATAAATCTTAATGCAAGCATAAAAAAAGAGGAGCCCAATAAATACATGGACGAGTGAAAAGCCTTATATTCCATTGCATACTACGGTATCAGAAAATGCCTCCATTCTCTTGCTCCGCTTGCTGTAATCGATATACTCTTGGAAACGAGGGCATTGTCTTCACAGAACACTCGTTTTTGACAGGAGTCATGCAACTCGGAAGACCGAGAAGGAGCGAGCCTCAACGCGCGCCACAGCAATTACGAAGGTAAATGTGAGAGATGGTTGTGGCAGACATGCGACATCGGTGTGTATGTGGAATCCCACGATTAATCGTACGCGCAGTAGACAAGAGAAGTCGATCCGCCTTACTTCGCCGTACAGTGTGTTACCTATGAGGAGCAGACCATAGTCATGCCATTTGCTTTCCTGTTAACTGGAACCAGAACGACCTCCATAACTTTCATGCCTAACATGTAACGTGATCGGCACGCGAGCGGATCGTCCAAGCGAGCGGATCGCAAAAACCCACTATCAGCTTTATTTTTCTAAATAGCAATCCACAGCAACGATATATAACATTATAATAAATAAAAATTTATTCTGCATTCCCCTTGCATGTACGTGAGGTATGTCCACTTTGGTTGCAACGGCTACACCGTCTGATAGTACGTGTTTCTTCTACGGCTGCCGTCCCATTATCTTCACTTTGGACCACTTGTTCAATGATGTGGTGTACGACGTTGCCCCTCTGTTCCGGTCAAAATATTATTAGAAGTAATAAATGATCTAGTAGTTTGGCGCTTTCTTTTTGGCGTTCTACGCTGCCCTGCATTTGTGTGAGTTGATCAGTTAAAATCGCGGCCTGATATAGTGCTAATTCCGCGCACTTCTTTATCTGATCAATTGCAACCTGCGTTCGACCTGGCGGGCTCACTCTGCCTAAATATTTTTTAATTTTCTCTGTTTGACGTTGTAGTTGAGTTACAGTCTTCGGCGTGTCAGGTACCCATGTCTCTTGAGATCCTTGTGGCTGACTGCTCCCCTGGCTAGGTGTGTGAAGCGAAAGTGAAAGGTTACCCAATACCCTACTTGGATCATACGGAACTAGCCCTGTAGCTCTAAATCCACTCTGATATTTGAAGCAGATAATGCTTCTTGTCGGGCGATTTGATATAGACGTAGAAAATCCAACTTGTCTATGTGATTTGTACCAGCCCTCGTACTCTGTTCGACTTGGCGACCATACGCTCGCTTTAGAGGCGCAAAACAGCCCACATCGAGCGGTTGAAGTAGATGTGACGAATGAGCTGGCATATATAGGGGAATAATGAGGTTCTCCGTACAATACTGATCAAATTCTGATGTAATATGGCTTCCGTGCCCGTCCAAAATTAGTAACCGATATTTTCCCTTTGTACGAGCCCGTGTGCACTTGTCGAAGACTTCTCGAAGCCATTGTAGGCCAAGCTCGTTCGTGATCCAGCCGTTATTGCTCACACCAATGGACCAATCGTGTGGAATATCGCTAAACCAAGGTGTTTGGAATACCTTGCCTTGAAAGATAACCATAGGTGGTACATTCCATCCAGAGGAATTGACCCCTTCAACAACAGTGACCCATTCACGATTCCCTGACTGCTTCAGAAACGCCCTCCCTTCTCTTTCGGCAGAGGTGACAATCTTTGCAGTTCCAATTACACCCATTTGGAAGCCTGTTTCGTCAAAGTTGTAGATATCGTCGTCGGCAATCCCATACATCTGAATAGTACTGCGTACGAGATCGAACCATTTCGTAATAACCTCGGGATCCTCTGCTTTTGCCCGTTGATGGTCATATCGTCGGGAGTACTTAGACTTCAACTCAGGATGTCTTCTGATAAAATTTCGCACCCATTTCTCACCGACTTTGCTTGACTCTTGGGAAGAAGCTTCCGCGCGCTTAGAAAGAAGTAGGTCGGCCATTCTTCGAGCGTCCGCCACTCTAGGAGGAAGTCCTCGCTTGTCCATTGAAAGGATCCATTCTAGGAGCAATTCTTCTTCACTTTGAGTGAGTTTTCGCATAGGTGTGATAGAATCGCGTCGTGCTATGCGGCCCTTTAAACGAGCGTGAAGGGTAGAGTAGGGCACGTCGTACGACCGCGCCGCTTCTTTAATACTTGAAATTTTGCCGTTTTTGTATGCTTGAATTGCTAAGAGAATTCTTCCTTCTTTACTTTAATCGTTTTCGGCCATGGTTGCTACGTTATAAACAACTGAAGTGTGTGTCGTGGAAAAAATGAAGCAGCGATCCGCTCGCTTGGGCGATCCGCTCGCTTCCCGATCACGTTAGTCAGAACAGTCCCTTCATCCCGAAACGTGATGCAATACCCTAACCCTAAGCGGGCGGATCACTTCGTTATTTTTGTACGCGTCTTGAACTTCAACTCTTCAACTTTTATAACGTACTAGCCATGGCCCAAAACGAACCAAGGAAGGAAGGACGAATTGTCGTAGCAATTCAGGCCTGTAAAAAAATATAAATGTCAATAACTAACTATTAGAAGCGCGCGCGTTTGTAAGATGTCCCCCATACTACGCTTCCGGGCGTATATTACGACGCGAAAACTCCCTCAAATAGAAGAGGAAGAGCTTCTAGAATGTACACAGTACAGTTACTCTCGATAAGCGGGGACTTCCTCCTAGAGTTGCGGAGGTGCGAAAAATGTTACTTTTTACCAAGCGTGCCGAATCAACTTCGCGAGAGCCCATTGAAGTCGGTGAAAAATGGGTACGGAATTTCATCAGTAGACATCCTGAGTTGAAGTCAATTAGTCAAATACTCCCGAAGATATGACCATCAACGCGCAAAAAGCGAAAATCCTGAGATTATTACAAAATGGTTCGATCTCGTACGGACTACCTTTCAGACCTATAGGATTACTGGCAACGATATCAACAACTTTGACGAAACAGGCTTCCAAATGGGTGTCACATCCGCCGAACTGGAAGGGAACCATTTCTAATTTTGTTCGCTATAATGTTATATATCTTCGCTGTGGCCTGTGGATTGCTATTTAGAAAAATAAAAAGAATGGTCCGTTTTAGTGATCCGCTCGCTAGGTTGATCCGCTGGATTGTCTATCACCGTCTTATTTCAGGGTAGGGGCCTAACAGGATGAGTAAGCCCCAGGGTTCGTTCAATTGCGAAATTTTATTCCTCGAAAATTTTCTCATAACCAACCGACCGTCCAGTGAGTTTGTGGGCAATTTTCTCATATATGGAGTTTCGAGAAGTGCTCTAGGATTGCTATACGTTTTAGTGATATTAGTCTATGCGTTTCGCCTTAATAAATTTTTTTCCACGGCTAGATCTGTTAGTCAGATCATCTCGAATTTTACTTATCGCACTCTTTCTGTTGCACTTCGTAACGACATTTCAGAATAATGAATCCTATGACGATAGACTTATGACATTCACACTGTTTGAGATGTGAAATTAACGTCATTGATGATTGCACATAAATCAATTTCTTCACTTTCCGAGGACTATTCAATTATTCTGTCGCTGCGATGTTAATCGGCGATTGTCGACGCTTCCATTATGACTCTCTGTAGATGGACGATGGAGAATTTTCGGATGATTGCCAGGCGAGACAAGACTTGCTAGGCTCTGATCGTTGTTGACGATCGAGATCTACTAGGCCCTGCCACGATGGCTGTTGCTGACTGCTTAGTTAACACAAGTGAGGCGATTCCATCCTAGGACCGTGTTCTAACGGCCCGTTGCTTCACTAATGTCTTCCAGATGCATGCCTTACTGTCGTCGCTGTTTTACTACTTATTTTACGTAGAATCTTATAAACGCAAATGCCTAGCGTACGAATAGCATTGAAGTTACTACCCTAACCCATTCTTGCGTGTGTCGCTGGAGGGTGACTCGCTTGGTAAACCCCCAGGTCAGGAACGTTATCTCTCCCGTCTGCGGTACAGAGTACTCACGACAGACCAGCAGCTCGCCTTCTCGCGTTGTGGAAATTTTGTGGAAATTTGCAATATATTAGGTCGTCAGTTTCTACATTTCTGTACGGTTGCAATTTTTCTGCTGTTTGCGAATTGAACCAGAGCAGCGACTGTCACAATACAGCAAAAAGAGAGCACATAACATTGAAATGGCACTCTTTTTTAAGTCTCCCCTCGACATTGAAATTCGCCTTGACGGTGAAGACCAGCGAAAGCACGTTGATGTGCGACTGGACAAGCGGCGCAAGGAAAAAGTGCCATTGTTTGTGGATGGCGAAACCGTGAAGGGTACCGTTACTATTAGACCCAAGGACGGGCGCCGTCTTGAGCACATTGGAATTAAGGTCCAATTTATCGGAACTATCGGTGCGTATCGTGGTCAGACGTAGTTGTACTTCTGGCTTACCGCTTATTATAGAGATGTTCGCGGACAGAGGAAATACCTATGACTTCCTTACCCTCGGGCAAGAACTAGCCGCGCCCGGCGAACTTCAACACCCAGAATCTTTTGACTTTGAGTTTAGAAACGTTGAGAAGCAATTTGAAAGCTATAATGGCATTAATGTGCGACTACGGTACTTTGTTCGAGTGACAGTTGGCCGTCGGATGGCGGACGTTATTCGCGAGAAGGATCTTTGGGTGTACTCATACAACATTCCCCCAGATACGGTAAGCTCTATCAAAATGGATGTCGGTATTGAAGACTGCCTACACATTGAGTTCGAATACTCAAAGTCCCGATACCACTTGAAGGATGTTATTGTTGGGCGTATTTACTTTCTTTTGGTGCGATTGAAAATTAAGCATATGGAATTATCGATTATCAGACGTGAAACTACGGGCACTCCGCCAAATCAGTATAATGAAAGTGAGACTTTGGTCAGATTTGAAATTATGGACGGCGCACCTGTTCGGGGAGAAACTATTCCGATTAGATTGTTCCTTGGCGGGTTTGATTTGACTCCAACATACAGAGACGTCAATAAGAAGTTTTCTACACGCACGTTTTTGTCGCTCGTTCTCATCGACGAAGATGCGCGTAGGTATTTCAAGCAGAGTGAGATTGTGTTGTACAGACAGCCTTAAGTTGGTCGCAAGTGTAAATTTTGCTTTATATGATTACATTGTACGTTTTGGATTTAATTGTGTGTAATGGAGTGGTTTCTGGTTCATTACCTTTAATTTAAAGAACAATTGTGACTGCGATAAAGTGGCTCTTTGTGACTATTTGCCAGCTCCTGCTTTGTCGTTGTCATAGTCCGCTGGGTGACTGTCGATCTCAGCAGGCAGCTATTCAGGGTCGAATATGCCTCCAGGTAGATATATGGATACCCGCTACGCTAGGTGCTCATCGTGCTCAGATGAGAGCAACTTATGTTGGCGTTAGTTCGGTGGAGAGACAAATGTGGGCTCATTTCTGTAAGAAGTCAGCAATCGCATTACCGCATCCCATCAGCAGTAATCTAGATTGTGTTTTACATATCCTCAGTCAACAATATAGACCGAACTGCACCAGAGACTAGGAACGTAAAGGTTGGGTTATGGGTGCGATAAAGCCCACATTCCTAATAGAGCTTAGCTTGACGCATAGGACAATGCGATCTTGAAACGGCGCCGGAGCAGTCGGGCTTCGTCGTCATCAATCTGCTCGAGTCGCTCATCCGCATACGTCTATTTACTTCATTACTGACAATTATTGAGACAATCGTAAATATACAGTAGCAATGGGTTTCTTTGATCAGGACAGTATTGCCAATCCATTCAGAATCGTCAACCTCGTCATTGGCGCTCTGATGGTGAGTATTCAAGCCCAGTTCCGTCCCTCGTGCCGCCATTGCGTGCCCGTCTCGACACCACTCAATTTGCCTTTTCATTAATGGAGCTGTCAATTCTGTATGGGTAAAATTGTTTAGCTCTAATATGATAATTTTGATTTAGGTCTTGGGGGGATTGTCATCCTTTTTCCCTCTTTCATTGTGAGTTGCACCTAATGATTTTCGGTTACATATAAATCTAATAGCATTTCGTTAGTCGTACGGTATGCCAATCCCATTGAGGACTAAGGTCATGGAATTGGAGTTAATATATTTAGGTTGTCCTCGCTATCTACACCATATTGTTCGGTGCTCTAGTTATCTTGGCTGGTGAGTTCGGAGCATCGTCACATTCGTAGAATTGGAACTTAATCTTCTTTGCAGAGTTTTCTATGCCCAATCAGGTTGCTCGATACGCCTCGTTCCTGATGTCATTTATTGGTAGAGGTCTTTGTAAGTATTATTCTTTCAGACCGTTATGCGATAGGTACTAACCTCATTCCAAGTTTACATTTTCATGGGGGCCCTTGTTCTTGCTCCGGGTGCGCTGAGAATTGTTGGAGGTAGCGTCATCATGCTGTAAGTATATGTGCCTCTGCTGGTGCAAATAAACTAGCTCATCTCACTACGTTGACAGGGTTGGCGCTATTTATATCGTGCTCGAGTTCACCCCGTCGATAGAACCACCAAGTAATATGCGCGGAGACGAGCCAGGCTACGAGGCGCCTGTCGGCGAGACCGTCTAAGGCAGTGGGCATGCATACTGCATAATGCAGAATACTTGATTACTAGAAAGTGTATGATTCATCGTGAGTTTTGGATCTGCGGGGAGTTCATCGTATCCCATATGTAATATTGTTTGCACTGCAGGAGTATGCATCGTGACTCTAATATTTCAAATCGCCAATAGGGCCTGAATTGTGACATTATTGAGTATTCATGGGTCTTACGTAAAAAGTCTACTTGGCTTTATAACGCATTCGTTGCGTATTACTATGTTTGTATCATCTTCCGTCTTTGTGTGTAGGTAGCGTTTTCATTCTTTATACATATTTATATTTAGAGAATCTCCGTTGCATTTGATCTTACTATTTGTTTGCAATTAGCTGGGAGAATAAATCTCGCAATAAAATAGCGAGTTGCGTTGGACTGAGGGCGAACAGCCCACTCCGTTCACACAGGAATTTTTTTAACATAAAAAAGCCGATAAGGTTTACAACTATCAAAATGCGTACTAGTGGAAGCTCATTCTAAGCTGAACACAGCGATTTCAAGCTGAAACTGCAACTCTAATGTATCTTGACTCTACCGATCCAACGTGAGCCGCGTTGTCGTCACGGCCAAATCTCAACTTTGTCTGCACCACATCCCGATTCACTCAGGATTAGGCCAGGAATAGCGGAAGAGATATACATAGAGTGTGGCGATATACAGAGTGGTTTTGTATCTAAGTGATGGGCGCTATTGCCAGTAGGCCGGATGAAGCCGGCAGCCTGTTTATGTCGGATCAGGCTCGATGTAAGTATCCTTTTGATCTGATGATTGAAGGGTTGGCTTCATACCTCTGGTGAGGTAGCTACTAATCTACTCTGCAGTTACCATTAAGAATATCCTGGTTCAGAATCTAGAAGGGCGGTCTATAGTGCGGATGTCGCCTACAACAAATGGCCGGACGGTACTGCCTGGTAGGGACGAGAGTTGGCCCATGGTCGAGTTCGTGCAAGATCTTGAACCGCAAAGCATCACACCGATTTTACCCAAACTGCTGAATGAAGGTGGATTGGTGTTTAAATTCTCGCTATTGATAGATAAGGGGCAAATTGACGGACTATCATTGAATGGCTTAACGTTTTTGAGCTCGACCAACAATAAAGCCCTTGATGTTATGCTTACAAAAGAATTACAGTCTGATCCCAATGTCGGTTTACTTTATCCAGTTGTAGGGTTTTATCTTTACTAATTCTGGCTTAATAGATGCAAAACAGGCAGAATGTGGTTTTTATTGGGGATTATACATCTAAAAATGGGGCTGCGATTGAGCTCGAATGGTCGTGGACTTGGAAACCGCCAGGCGAAATTAATGACCGATTTAATGGGTGGAGAAATACATGCTGCGTATGTATTAAGTTGTTGTTATGAACTGACGTGTTCTAATAACCACAGTTCGCTGAGTATAACAAGCGCGACCACAAGCTCAATATCCTGGCACGATTTTCTTTTTGGGTTCAAGAAACGAAAAAGTCTCTGTGGACTATTCCTCCCTCCCCACGCGAAGTGAATTTGGCACAGTTCCGATTACCACCGTCTTCGGTAGATGACACATTTTCGCCGTTGGAACTGTTGCCGAGTGTGAAGCTTTCGGATGATCTCAGTCCGAATGATCCAGCAGTATTATTCTTTCCCGACACGAAGACCGTTGCGCCTCTATCCAGTGGTAGCGTTTCTGTGCCCATCGCCTCGGGATCGACTCTGGCTACAGCTCCAGTGGCGAGTGTGCGACCGGCGCCGGATGATCTCTCACAGCCAGAGGATGGCCCCCTCTTCCGAGCAACTGTCGCATCATTGGAGAAGAAAACTACGTCTCTGAAGAGTGTGATCAAACGTTTGCTAAAACGCGCTATTCAGGCATACGACTCGCAAGCCCGTTATTGCGAATCATACGCAGCATTACTCGACAATCTCCGGGACGCCGCTAAAGGACTTCCGTCGTTTCAGCCGACAGTGGATCATTATTTCAATGTTGTCGGCAGAGACCTGCTCAGGTTCGAACGCCAGAGCTGTATTGATTTGCAGACATTTATAATCGAGCCATTGAGACGATTATATGATGTCGATATCAAGGCAGCAGATTGGAAGAAGAGGGAATTCGATGATGAATCTCGGGAGTACTATTCGTGGCTAAGTAGATATTTGTCTACGAAGCACGACGCGAAGGGTAAGAAGAAAACGGAAAGTGATTCGAAGTATCAAGATAAGCGGAAGAATTTTGAACTAAAGAGGTTCGATTATTATTCGTACATACAAGACTTGCATGGAGGACGGAAGGAGCAAGAAGTATCGTACCAGCTAAGCGCCTACGCTGATGCACTGTTGAAACACTTGCTTGTCGCATCGAAAGCGGCCCAGCTTGCCAAGCCCCAAGTTGACGGTTTGTTTTTGTCTATGAAGGAAAATCGCGAAGCATGGAGTATACGCCGTACAGAACGCGAAGAGAGACGCCGTGCGCTGGAGATGTCTTCTATGCCGGAACCAGTTATGGCGGCTATGAACGGTGCTTTTACTGCCGACACTGGTCCAAGGCACCGTCGAAAACAGTCTGAAGGAATTCAGTTGGCATCTCGAGATCAATTGCCGCCTCTCACAACCACCATATCTGGCAACTCTGTAGCTATATATGGACCGGCAGTTTCTCCCTCACCACAGCAGAAATTTAAGGGTATTCGGGACATCGAGGAAAAGGATCCCGACGCTGCATATCGTCGCAAAGAAGGGTTATTGTGGGCCATGTCACGGCCAGGTGGTCATTCAGATCCGCGAAATATAAATAAGCCCGGCTGGCATAAATTTTGGGTGGTACTGGCTGGAGGCCAATTATGCGAATACTCCAACTGGAAACAGTCATTGGAGCTCCATAATGATCCGATAAACTTGAAAATGGCCACAGTTCGCGAGGCGCGAGGTACCGACCGGCGCTTCTGCTTCGAGGTCATCACGCCACAATATCGACGAATTTACCAAGCCACTTCTGAAGAGGATATGTTTTCTTGGATTAACGTGATCTCCAACGCTATCACGAGTACTTTGGAAGGTACCGGATCAATGCGCGCAGTGCCACTCATGTCTCCAGACTCGAGTACAAGCAGTTTTACTCCAACGGGCAGCGGAGACTCGCTGTTTGCCAAACAAACAACGATGCCAACAGCTCGACGACTTAGTCCAATGAACGGAGGCACACATAAGCAGACACCTGCCGCTCGCATTTACGGATCGGACGATAACGACGACGGTGAGACAGGAATGCAACCTCTTTCCACCGTGTCTTCTACTAGTCAAAACTCTACGCTACATGAGACCACTGAAACACTTATTCACAAACTACGTGATGCGGACCCGAACAACACTATATGCGCGGACTGCGGGGCGACAGCGAAGGTTGAATGGGTCTCGATTAATTTGATGGTGATTCTCTGCATCGAATGCAGTGGTCTACATCGATCCTTGGGCACACACATATCGAAGGTCCGAAGTCTTACCCTTGATACAGTTTCATTTACACCTGATCTTGTTGATGCGTTGCTAGCTATCGGTAATACAAAGGCCAACGCTGTGTGGGAAGCTATGCCATCAGCAGTAGAAGTGAAGGCTAGTTTGCTATCAGAATTAGTGTCTAATCAGCAAATACTACTAGCTCAACAAGCGACGTCAACTACGCAATCAACGCAACTGGGTGGCACCGGCGCTTTATCAAGGCAAGCACGACTGGCCTTCATCACAAAGAAGTATGTCGATCGTGCCTTCGTCTCTCCAGTAGTACAGCCCAACGTTGCGCTTCTATCTGCGGTGAAGGCGCAAGATATGTTGGAAGTTCTCCGAGCGCTTGCGTTTAACGCGAATCCTAACGCTAACACTGTGGTTGCATCACCTGCGTCGTCATCATCGTCATCATCATCATCGTCGTCGTCGTCGCCGTCGTCCTCGGGGGCGTCGTCAATTACTCCTGCGTATCCGATCTTCTTAACAGCTTTAGTGCACGCTCCGAGAGACTCTCAGACGTTCCCCATCGCTGAGATCTTGGTGCAGTACGGAGCTAGCATTCCAAGGGATGTACCACCAGAGGTTAGATTATCTGGGCTTGCGGCAGACTATCTGTACCGCAAGTCTGGCCGCAGGTCCATGGAAGTGGTTCCAAGTACACCGGTAGCGAGCTCTTAGGATTTTGCGAGCGGGAGCCCAGTTCCCGCAATGTCTATGGCAGCTAGTGATGGCGGCAGGCCATCAGGATCAGCATT